>OZ010615.1:55312646-55930146 GCA_963932145.1 Acanthosepion lycidas
ATGCGAGCATTAGTACCAGCATTAGCGTTTAAATTCCAAAGCAGCAGTTATTATTACAATATGCGCAGAAAAGGAAAACACATAGAAAGTTATATGCAATTTGAAGCATTGCATAGACTTTCCTTTTTATTTGTGGTGTGTTAAAAATAGCCAATGAAATATCTTTTCACATATAATTTAAATCATTTTCAGCAGTGATTTTTAAAAATATGACTTAATTTATAAAAACATTTTTTAAGTTTTCCCTACTTTCCACTCGAGATGAAGAAATCTCTGGCTTCTTCAACTTTAGGTCTCTTTAACTCGTCTGCTACTAATAAAAAATTAATGTTTTTTATTATCCGAAGCGTTTCTGGAATATCACAACCATTCAGCCAATCTGGAAATATGACCCCCGATCCCGTTTGCTGGTTTAAGATAGATGTCTCTGTGCCTTCAAAAGGAGGCTCGGAAGTTAACATAAAAAATAACACACACCCTAATCCCCAGACATCAGTCGGTAACGGGCTGAACGGTGCGCGACGTAACACTTCTGGTGGAAGATAGCGAGAATCACCGATGTAGTCTTCACTAAAGATTGGATTGTCTTGGTCTTTACCGCATGGCGTTGCTAGTCCCCAGTCAGCTAGTTTTAAATTGAAGCTTTCAGTAAGGAGAGCATTGCTTGGTGTCAAATCCCTATGGGCAATATTACGCGAATGGCAGTAGCAAATAGCAGACATTATTTGACTGAAGTAACCCATATTTTCAGAAGGTGGTAATGGGTGATTCCTTATTACATACTGTTCAATATTGCCGTATCTAGCATATTCCATAATGATGTAAAGTCGTTCTGGCTTTAAAATGAATTCTTCTAATTCGATAATGTTTGGGTGTTTTAATTTCGACAGACAGTAAACTTCGGCGAATACATATTTATCGTCCTGAAATTCACCCTCGTAACACAGCCGTTTCAAGGCGAACTCACGGTTGGTTTCTGTGTTTAGAACTTTATAAATTCGACCGAAGCCACCTTCATCAATTTCCTCGAGTACTTTATATCGGGGCGATTTAGGTAGCGATGTCTCTTCTATTAACTCAGCAGTATCATCTCCCATTTCGTTCTTGTTCTGAGTCGCCGCCTCAGGTTCAAAGCGGAGGTAGTGTTGTGACTCTCGGATCTCTTGTTCCGTGAGCACCCTGCAAAAGAGAAGGAAAGAAAAATTGCCAATAATTAACGAGTCGGAAACAAACAACTACTTGCATCATTCGATAACTGTCTGCCAGTGGAATCACATATTTAAAATTATTCAAAACAATAGAATTTCTGAATAGGTGTTCATTATGAGAATGCTCAGAAGCTTTACAATAATAATATTTGCTCATCTGACGCTTCAAATAAATTATCTAATGCTAAATTGTGCTAAACATTGAATTATATTGAAATGAATTCTAGTAGTTTTCGAAATCAGAAAATAAACAATGAAGCTTTTCTTAATTGTCTTTTTTTAATGAATTTCATTGAGGAAAATGAGCTTCTGTTACCATCTAAGGGTCCTCAAGATTTTACTATTTTAATTTGGTTGTTAACTTAAAGACTTGGTTGTTTCTAAATTGGACGTGAGCGCCTGGAAGAGAGTTGCTCAATCGAAAAGTTAATTTAGCAAAACAAAACAGCTTTTAATGGTTATCAGAGGAAACTGCATTTATATCTCAATCTAACATAAAAGTATTCATAATAGGGAACATAGGGTTTGTTATAAAAACAAAATAGCTTCCGAATTTCATAAGGTCAGTTATTCCTCATCTCATGAAGTAAGAGGGCATCGGAAAGATATCAATTGCCACTTAAAGTTAATGTCGACCAACACGTGACTTCATTATAGTCTGTTGTATTTGTTATTTGTTAATATTCCAATTAAAAAAAATGTTGAAAATTTAATTTCTTGGAAGTATGAACCTTTGCTTATGTGTTAAGACTTTAGGGACATGCCCTGTATACAGCAATGAATATAAAAAACAGTGTGGGGGGAGAATAATGATAATAAAATCACCGTAAAGAGGTGAATCGATATAATAACAACAATAATAACAATAAACAAGAAAATAGCACAAAAAGGACAAACATGTGTCATGGCGGGTGCTTAGCTTTAAAGCTTTGAAATGGTGGCACAAAGGAATGTCGCTCATATGAACATTTGCCATGCAAATAGAGATAGAATAGCGACAGGATTCTGATTTTTCATTAGAAGAAAAAAGGCGGTATACAATTTGCATAGAATTAATAAACAATATTCTGAGATAATAAAATTAATTAGATATTAAAATGCAACTGAATTTCAGTGTATGACATTAAAAATTCTATATTCCATTCTTTTTTATGAACTGATTTCAATTATCAGTTACTCGAAATATCAATTTTGATATTTTAAAAATAAATTTCGTGATATATTGACAAGTAGAAAATCATAATTAATGTTCAAAATTTGTAACGTTGAAAATGTTGGGAAAAATGAAACACCAATTATATCAGATGTAATGGCTGATCGACGTCAATGGGTCAAATGAAAAATTTAATTACATTAGAAACATTTAAAAAACGGTTACCAATTAGAATTTGATTTATTTGCAAAACAGAATATTCTGACCACCGTTAAAATCTATTATTGTTAGTAATTGTGATAAACTGTTTACAGCATAATTGTTATTTATTGCAGACATATTTGCATTAAAGAACCAATGAAAACATATCTATATATAGCTCCTCTCTTTTCTCCCTCTCTCACATACACAGACACATACTTACACTATGTTGTGCATATTAGGCTCAATGAATGCCCGATAGTTGTTGCCTTGTGTCAGACTAAACTAAGATTTTTCAGCCTCCTCATAATTCCCATCACCGAGTGTGGTCGAAGTAAATTTTGTTCACAACGTTTAACAAATCAATAAATTAAGAAGAGTCAGAGAATCAGTAGAAAAAATTAGTCATACTCCGATTACAATAAATTCAAGCCGCCATCGATTCTGCTTACTGTGGAGGCTGTTCAAACCTCATGTATAATGTCTAATATTTTCAAGTGGAAACTGGAGTGTGCTCTGTTGATAAAGGAATCCCTAGTAAACAACATTTACTTAATGATTTGCCATCAGCTCTAAGATTTACACATGAAAAGGAAAACAATATGACATTAACATTTGTTGTCAATCTGAGTTGCGATTTGAGATTGAGATAATGATTACCTATTAGATGTTATACAATCTAGCAATCGTGCTAAGATGGCGCAATTTAATAAATACTAAATTCCGAGCGCACTCATTTACAATTATGAATGTCAATTTCAAGCTGAATTAGAATTAATCAAAGTTTGGTAATAAGAATAGATCCACACGTGCTAGCTAAGATCCACCATGCAATAATTTGCATAAGTTAGTTAATTCTCCAGGTTCAGCGATTGCTTAAAACTTTTAAAGCAGTGAAACTGACTTCTATGACGAATTAAATTATTTTAATTATTTTTAAGCCAATTGAATTCAAAAGTTATATTTATTTAGGAGCTTTTCCTTCTAGAATAGACAGCATATTCACTCATTCAGACGGTGGTTGCTTCTGCAAAGGAGGATACATCTTCCAATTCTGTCGGGATGAGCATTTTCTTTATAACAGTTTTCACGGGTGTGAAGGTTACGAGGTAGTTTTCGAATGACTGTACAGAGTCAATTTTCTTATCATTTAAATTGTTCTGTAGAGACCGGAACAAATGAAAATACGGAGGAGCATAATTAGATTAATACGGTGGGCACTGGAAAGTTTGCCCGTACGGTTCCTTTTCGTGGCCGTACAGCAAATAAATTACGGCAGAAAACTCATATATATATATATATATATATATGTGTGTGTGTGTGTGTGTGTGTGTGTGTGTAAAAAATGAGATGGCGTAAAAATTTGAAAGATAATGTCCACCTCGCTTTTAAATAACTGATAGAATATCTATTTTTTGAAAGACACTTTGGATACTTAATCTTACAAGGCTTTTCTCGTCTACAGTAAACATAGTCTTGGCATATTTTCTTTAAGTATATGTGTTGGCAAAAGTAGTTTCTGAAAAAAGAAAAGGAGTAACCAGAGCATTTCAAATGAATCTAACAGATCCATCAAGAATGCGTCTGTAATTTTCTGTTTCACTGGTTCCGGCTGATTTCGCAAGCACACACACATGCATACAGAAAAACACTCACGCACGTGCGCACACGCACCCTTCCCACACATTAAATAAAAGAAGCCAAACCAAGAGGGAAAGATAAATAAGAAAGCAAAGAATCGACTGACTCGCTTCTTTTGCCAGCAATATTCGGCTCTCACACACACAAACCCGTGTGTGTGTGTGCTGTTTTAATTAATATGTAGACTTTAACGAGTAAAATAAACACATTAACTCATAAAACAGATAGAAAAAGAAAGGGACAACGGGAGAGAGTTAGTGAGTGAGTATTTATGTGAAACAGAGAGAAATCAGATAAAAGTTAAATAAGGAAGACAACAAAAGATATGTACAAATCTGTGTATTAAATACTTGAGAGAAAGAAAACTTAATTAACTGATGTTAACCTCCAGAAGAATGACACATTGTGCCTTCTCAGGCTAACACTAGTATAAATTGAGAAGATTATATTGAATCAATAGCTAGAAATTGATGAAAATCTTCTGAGTTCCAGTCTTGAAGAACTCAGTGGAACAGTCAAATCTTTCTACGTAACTTGCCTATTAACCTTCCTATCTCTTTTGGTAAAGTATTAGAAGCTCTTATTAATTCTGAATTGGTTAAACATCTCAACTCGCAGATAAGCAATATGACTTTGAATTTTGAACTGATTAATGATTCTTATCAAATTAAATGAAAGCAAATGGAAGCGTCCAGTTAAAAATGTTTTCCAGTGGCATGAAGTGGAACGATTATACTGGACTATTTTATAAATATTTATAAGT
Source organism: Acanthosepion lycidas (assembly GCA_963932145.1). Lineage (NCBI taxonomy): Eukaryota > Metazoa > Mollusca > Cephalopoda > Sepiida > Sepiidae > Acanthosepion > Acanthosepion lycidas. The sequence continues at coordinate 55,317,613 of OZ010615.1, forward strand.
TTGCAATTTGTCCATACATTGAATATTGCTATCACATCTGGTCAAGATCTTCTGGTATGTATTTTAGTGATTCTTGATAAAATCCAAAGAATGATCTGCAATGTTATTGGTCGTAATCTGGTATCTCGGTTTCAGCCACTTTCTCACCGCCGTAACGTAACTTCCCTGAAACTTTTCTATAAATATTTGCATGGTAATTGTTTTGATGAACTTTCCTCTTTGTTACCTAGACTTTACAAATAAAGCGCAGTACTACATTTGAGGCTAGGTCTCATAATTTGACAGTTGGTATGATTAGATATAACCATAAGTTCTATGCTAACAGTCTTTTCTATCGCTCTCTGAATTTCGGAAAGAAATTAGTCTCGGAACTGCGAGAAAAAAATATCCAGAAGAATTATTTGAATCGTGTTCTTCGGGCGGTCAAAAATGGTTTGGCAGGGGGATTATAAGTGTTATATTCTCTGAAGTAACAGAACCAATTCGATAGTTTTCTGCCGTGATTTATTTGCTGTTCGACCACGAAAAGGAACCGTACTGGGACAGAAGTGTCACAGGCAAAAAATGGATCGTTTATGATAACGTTCTATGCAAATGGAATTGGAAACAATCTTATGAATGTGCAGAACCTGTGCCTAAAGCAGGATTGTATCGAATCCGTTTAATGGGATTACAGACGGATAATTCACTCTTCTTCGGAAAAGAAGTATTGTGACCAACTCTCCAATATCAATGCGGCTATTCAAGAAAAACAGCCGACTTTGTCAAATTGAAAAGGTGTCATTCCCACTACCACAATGAAAGACCGTATGTTGCAGAAGCCTAAAGAGTCGAAATGGAAAACCACCGTATTCTCCTAACTATGCTCCCTCGGATTTTCATTTGTTCCTATCTCTACAGAAAAATTTAAATGGCAAAAACTTTGACTCAGTTGAAAACTAACATCACGATGTCAGACTGTAGAAACAGGTTTTTATAATGCAGAAATAAAATGTTTATTTGATAAAAGTTCGAAATTCTGAGATTAAATATTTTCAAAAAAACTATTCCGATTAGGCGTCATCATTTTTGTTTTATCGAATTATTTCGACCGATATCTTCCTCGGTTTTTCTCAGGTATATTTTTTTCATCTTTCCTTCTCACTACTGCGATCAAAATAACAACTATGCTTATTGAATAATATTTTTCCTTTTCTTTGCAAATGTTAAAACAAACATTAACAAATTATTACAGCAGTGGAAATAACTGCAAATACTCATAGGAGTGATGATTAACACTTTCTGTATATTTTATTGTGATACTTCAGAAAGAACCTCAAATACACGCACACACACACACACATATATATATATATATATATATATATATATATATATATATATATATATATATATATATATATTAAGGCTTCCATTAGGCTTCCATTATTTTTTATATTTTTTACAAGTGGATGAAGTTATTATGTCTGTATTTTCTACTAGTATGTTTCGGATGGAGTCTGGTAAGTTTGTGTGTATGTTTAAATGGGTTCTAATAGAGCTGTGTTCAGATAGGTATAGCGTAAGGCATCTAGATAGGCATAAGGAACTGTGTTCCAGATCAAGACAAATTCATAAATAATTAAAATACTAAATGTGACGATGATTCGTTTTTGGTAATAATATAGAGTATATGGAGTGTATCGTAATCGATAATACCTTTGCAACGAAGCGGTCAACCCTGTTTTACTGAGGTGAATTGGAATGCAGAACTGTACTGGTCTATGGCCTATATCTAATTGTCACACATGGCTCCATGAAGGCACAGGGGTGCTGCAACGGCCACACCCCGGTCTACGGCATGGACCTGTCAGCTAAACTACATTTAATTCTTTTCCGACATGATCGGTGAAGGGGAACGCCTCTTCTCAAGCCACCTGTGCCAATTGGCCATCAGTCAGTTTCCAGCATGAACGTAAGAGCTGCGCCTCAGAAGTCAATGTCTTTACCAGTGGGCTGAGATTCTGAAAGGTACCGGCACTATTTTGCCTTGGATGTCACCATGATTAAGGGAAGTGGTGACCACAGCGGCGTGAAATGTGCTAACTGAATAATGATGATTAAATGATTACAATAATATGAATTTTACGTTCCTTTAATGTCTACCAATGTTCGAATTAACTAATGTCATATACCAAACAGAATGTATCTGAAGTCGAACACTGACGTTAAAGAAACGAGATGCCTGATATTACATCTGAAGATATAACTTGATCATATTTTTGGATTGAAAATATTTTTAGACTGATATTCTTCTACAGAAGGGTATTTAATTACATAAATATAGGATTTTGTAGACTCCAATAAAAATGTAAACGAACTCAAAATATTCAAAGTGTTGTTAATTTGAAAATAATTATGAAAGGATAAAAAATAAATTGATAAAATTATAGATAAATAAAAAGAACAAATTCGCAGAGAGAATGAGAGAAATAAATGAACCGGATTCAAAACGCAAGAAATTTTAAAAAGAAAGAAATCTAGAGAAATGAATAAATTTAGAAAGTTCTCTAACGAAAGAAATCGATTTACTTATTTCATTTTTGTTTGATTATTTGCAATTTCGTTTGAAGGTTCCCTTTTTTTTGTGGATAGTTGATTATCCAAAAATGACTTTCAAAATAAATCAACGTTTTATCTTAATATTATGTTGTCACACATGAAATGACACATTTTTAGTTGGTTGTTGATCCGGTCGTCTAACGAAGTAACCTCATTAATCTTGATTTATTCCTGGCACTTTTTTTTCAGATAATTTTTCTTTCAATATATTGTTACTCATAAGCCCAATGAAAATGATTACAATAAAACAATATCAAGTAATCTTACTATATGAGTACAAACTGGATAAAAGCACCTCTAAAAAGTTAATGGTTACTGTATGATGGTCTTTCAATGGGGTTATTCATTATTTATTCTTGCCTCAACGGAAAACAATAACAGCAACTCGTGGAGAAATTGACTGTATGCACTAAAAATTGAAAAAAGTCTTATGACCCAATTTTGCTGCATTACAACGTACGGCCACAGGCTTCTCAAGCAATTGCATAGCCTGAATTACGAAATTTTACTTCATCCTCCATATTCACCTGATATTTCTACTACTGATTATTACTTTTGATTTCGAGCTTTTCATACGCAGTAAAACATTCTCCAATAAGGAGGCAATCGGAGCATTTTAATTATTTATCACATCAAAGGATGAGAATTTTTTAAAGATGGGATCAAGAATTTACAGGTACATTGGAGAACAGTCATTCATCAATATGGTGCCTATTTCAACTAAATAGTTTAGTTATTTAACATTTCAGAAGCGTTTTATTCGTTTCCTATAAAGTGCGTCATTTCATGTGTGACAACCTAATATTAATAAGTTAATATGTATTGGCATAAATATTTCTGTTGATATGAATTGTGCAGTTAATATGCTCCTATCATTTATCCATACAACCAAATATGGCTAGACGCTCCCATCTATACACGCATGGATAACAGTCTTTACATTATTCTTTATATAATATTACATAACTCTAGCGAGTCTACAGAATACGGCGTTATATTTATTGAGACCGGGATTTTTTCTACAGAAAGTGATTACAATACAAATTTGTCCATAGAATTAGTTTTACCTCTATGAAAATTCGCAACAACTTAGGTAAAAAAAACATCTATTTGTCCCCAAAATTCAAAATATTCAATCACATAAAGAACTTTTCTTTGAAGGTACAGAAGTAGCCTTAGAAAAGTGCGAATTCAGAATCATGGTTAGATTTCAGTGATTTCAGCCAGTGTCTACCGTAGTCTAATCAGTAAGGCAGCTGTTACACTGAGGTAGGTTTCTCAAAGAAAAGAACAGTAAATTCAATAGATACCGGAGATTTAATCTTTATTTCCGACCCGCGTTGCCTACAAAGAATAACGTTCTTTCATTTGCAATACAAAGCAACTAAGATGAAAGGAACATCAATCGAAACATTAATAATAATAATAATAATAATATAACAGACTGTTAAAGAACCTTCCAACAATCTAACAATGTTCTAAATTCTCTGTACCTTCTTGGATTTGTTGTCTACCACTTCGTCCCCAGCCCCTCAACCTCCGGCGTCTTCCTCTTTGGGTTGAGGTGTCCACTCGGTCCGAACCGAACTTAGGGATAACTGGCCGTACGCTCCCTGAGTACCTGTAGATTACCGGTCAACTGGTCAAGTCCTGCTTGCTGCCCACGCTGTGTTAATTTTTAGATCCAGTAAGCGGGGTGTTGTCCATAAGTTCACAGTCGACTGGGGGTGTGGACACGGCTGTGAGAGTTGTCGCTTGGAAGTTTAGAATGTGGCAAAATAAAACAAGAAATAATATCTGCAGAAGCCAGACAACAATGGGGGAATGATTGACGTCTTTTATATAAGAAGAACAGAGGTTACAGGGAGAATAAAAACATTTAACATAAATGAGAAAAGAACAAGAAAAAGACAAAATGCATCCAGCGAATTCCCAACAGAGAGCGGGTTTGTGCGTGATAAACGCGTATTGAATCGCCTGGGGTAGGTTTATGACTAATTGTCCAGTCTCATACAGACTTCTCAGAACAGGGTGCAGTCTTCTTTCTCTCCTCCAAAATTCTCCCGCAAATCTCTCGGCTCACTGCGACGACAGTCTCTTTCCCCGACTCTGCTAAATCTCGAGTTAATATAGAAAAAGGATCAGCTGGTCACAATTGACCCTCGGCCCGGCACGCAGCTACCACGAGTGCCAAAAACTATCCCTTGACATGTAAACCTATTCTCCAATTATTTACCTTATCTCAATCACGAGTTCTTCTCGCTTCACCAAAATTATACTTTGGGATATCTAAACAACCTTTTAATCAAAACAAATACTGTTCAACCTTTTAATCAAAACAAATACTGTTAAACAAAACCAAGTATCTCACCCATCCCCATTGTTTACTAGTGACCTAGGCTTAAAACATCGCCCCCTGCCCTGAGATCGTGTTTCTTATCGGTAAACACACATCTTAACCCAAATTGTACTTTGATATATAAACACCATTTCCACTTCCAGTCAATAAAAGTTATATTTGCGTGTGGGCATTCCTGTGGGTGTGTATGTGTGTATGCCTCTCTCTGTTACATTTGTAGCATCTCTTATTTGCCTGATCTCTTTACGCATTTCTTTGTAATTCTATCAAGTGATTCTCAATGGAACTTGCTTTATGTGGTTCTATTTACTTTTACTTATTTTACATAGTTAGGATACTATAAGCAAGAGAATCTTCGCCATATTCTGAGGAATAACTATATCTAAATTAACTAAATCACCTCTGGCATTTACTTGTTAATCAAATAAAACTACTTCTGTAAACATACTTCTCGTAAATACCAGGTGAAACTACATTATTCTCCTTTCATCGGCCTGTTCAACCGCTATGGCCCACAGGAATCACTTTTTGTTGGTGTACTAGGGTGATTTCCAATTGCAACAGATGCCTATTTGTGTCTGCTCGCAATCATTGAAAACGTCAAAGAGGCTAATCTTCCCACTACGCATGTGGTGTTGATGCTATTATTCCTTCAATAATACTTAAGAGATGCGTTCCTGGACTATCTCATGTCCACTCTAAATTCTACTGTAAATGCCTTGCTGCTACTTGCTTCCCTGCTTGTTGGAAATCCCCTTCTGTAGTTTCAGTCTTTGAGAACTCAGGTGAACCTCTTAGGGTCTTCTTTCAGATAAATAATATGGCTTTCGATTCTTTAGATCAACTGCTAATGTATTAACTTTTACTGCTGAAAGAGTCTACCGAGAATAGTGAATCTCGGGCTGTTGCTTTGGATATCACGGAGGCATGTGAGAGAATTATCAAATCTCTAAATAAAAGTTGTTTTAAATGAATACACTTCTTGATGTTTTCGTTAATACAGGTTCCACATTGGGCTCTATCCGTGAATCTACGTTGTTTATCAGTTTTCAACACGGAATCTATTCTGATAACACAACTATTTTCTCTTGTCTGATCGGTTTGATATGATCAAATTAGCAGCTGATCTAAAAAATGATCTACAATCTACTAGTTAACTGAGGTAGGGACCTACAAGTTAATTGATGTAAAGAATGGCTTACGGCTCCAAAAGGAATGTAAGTAAACGTTTGTAAGAAATGGTGAAACGCCCCCAAAACAAAACTACTCTCTTATAATCGTCTGAAAGGACCCATTTTACCTTCTATCAGCATAGTTGAACCTAACCCTCACAAAAGTGACCCTTAACGTTTTCACTGACATGAAGCGGAAACATTATGTTGCTATGTCTGCTGCTAGGAAAGTGTGTTCATTGTCGTGCTAGAGATTTTTCTCGCCACAATTTACATATTTACAAGTATGCTATCTGATCTTGCTTTGAATATTGTTGTCGCATCTGGTCTGGTGTTCCTGCTATATATTTAAAGATCTTTGATAAAATCCACAGCAAAATTTTCAATGTTATTGCTTCTGACCTGGTAACTCGTTTTCAGTCCCTTTTCCACCGCTGTAATGTAGCTTCCCTGTGCTTTTTCTATAAACAATTCCATGGTAACTATATTGATGAACTTTCATCTATGGTATCTAGACTTTGTGAATTTACGTGCGGTACTGGATTGGCAGCAACAAATTTCTCATGATTTTTCTCGAACGATCATATCTGCCCGAAGCGAATCTTGACAACCACATATATTATGAAACTGATTAAGCCACATATATTATAACTGATTAATAGCCACATATATTATGAAACTGATTAAGTCCGATAATTATTTTAATATATTTTCTGTTTATACGTTATATTTATAGACATTTAAGTAAATGCTCTGTTTATAATAATCAGTATTAACTACATTTACCGGTCTGAATGAAAAAAATCATGGGAAATTTGTTGTTTATAAACAGTAATCTGACTTTGCTAGCCAGACACTTCCTCCGTAGCTAAATGATATAACACGTCAGGCCAAATGGTTCGATTCCTGTCGGAGGATACATATTTTCTACTAAATTATATATTAAAACTGATCTCTATCTGAACTCGAATACCATCCAAGAGTGCAAACTCCTAATGATTAGTTAAACCATCATCCTTTCCTTCTACAAAGGCAAATAACCTACAGAAAATGACACTGTAATATTTGGTTGGAGTCAAATGTATAAATAGACAAACAATATCATAATACTCACTAAAGCTAATTTTGTAAGAATTATTTTTGACCTGTTAGTTCCATGGCACTATTTGCTTTATTGGTTTTAAAGATATCTTTTCAAAGACAAGAGCTGTTTCTTTTACTCATTGGTGTAATATGCAAGAAGTTCAAAGCGTTGCTGATATTTTTATCTGATTCCTATTTCATTTAAATAATATTTTTTTAGCAAAGGTCTGGCTACAATGCTACTTATTGCAGCTTAATATCTGTTACTAATTCCATATTCGCAAAATAACTGACCTCATTCTTCTCAATGTGAGAAGTAAGCTCCTGCTTACAACAGTCTGGACGCACATGTGTAGCTGATTATATCAGTTCGCATCCTGACGACAGAGCAGGGAGCAAAAATATAGTGATTGAGATGGGGTTTAAAACATTGGCTGAGAATACAGATAGTTATATTTAGAATCAGTAAGGACATTTTAAAATTTGTTAAATCTTCAGAAACGATAATAGATACTTAATACGTTTTTAGATGTTTGGCAACATTAATTTAATAATTTAAGTTTCGTAAGCGAATTGATATTTCTGTATAATTAAAGTAAAAGTAGGCCAATCTGCCACGGAAAGGAAGAGGTTGTTAAAAACAAACAATTATAGGGAAATAAAAATTAATAAATGTATCAACGAAAAACCTTTTCCGTCAAAATCAGTATCATTGAAGGGACTTCTGACAGCTTCCCATGCAATCCTGTGCATTAATCACGGAGTTTGTTTTGTTTTGTTTGTTATTTAATCATTTCGCCCCAAGCAGTGGGATAATGCTACTAGAACGTAGGGGTGAGGAAAGCACAATAAAGGAACAGGGTTCAGTTAGACTGAAGATGGAGATTGGCGTTGCATTTAAATTTTTGAAGATCGTAGTTGTCAGGAAAGCAAGAAACTGGGAGTTAAGCAGTTGAGAAGTGTAATAGAAGAAACTATGAGAATAGAAGTGGCCGTTGGATGTATCTAGTTCTACAATAAAAAGAGGAGACCTAGTTGCCAATCTAGTAGCACGCTTAAATTCATGTAGTCGAGACACTAAGGAAAGAAAGCTCATCAGAAAAGTTGCAATGAAAATACTTGTAGAAAAGACAGAGGGAAGCCACGTCACGTCGGTGAGAAAATGATTGAAGTCAAGATGCCAAGTCAGGATCGATTACTTTGCAGACCATTCTTTGAATTTTGTCAAGCATCTCGAGATATATACCAGGAGCTCCAAACCAGATAAGTTAAGAGTATTAAATGCGAATGGTAGAATTATAAATGTGCAAGATGGATTCTGACGAGGAAAATTTTCGGGCACGACAAAGTGAGCCAACATTCTTAGCAGTAGACAGCAATTGATTCAATATAATCACCCCACTTCATTTCAGTAGAAAACATGAGCCTCAAAAGTCGAAGAATCTTCCTCTCCCGGAGTTTAGCATCAGCGAGGAAATCTTAAACCTAGTTACGACTCTTTTGTTTTCTCAATTTCTTTGATTCTCGGCTTTTGGTCGAACATTTTCTTAATCGTAAAGATAAGAAATTTGTAAAACTCTTTCAATATTACTTCATAATGCGATGAGAATAAAAGTATGAAATATTTTATAGACGGTATGTCAATGCATTAGGCGAGTCTGAAAAAACTGGCTGTTGCTTCCTCAAGGCCAACACCAAAAGCTACGAACCAAAAAAGCAAGTATATCGTATCCAACCCAGATCAGTTACCTACAAAATGTGATATTTACTTATGTGGACGAAGAAAATCACTGCTTATAAAACGTGTATGTATGTGAGGGAATGTATTAGCAAATGTGTGTCTTCCTATTCACATATAAACATCACGGAGTAAAAGATATGCGTGTGTATATGAAATATTTGAATGTCCATTGATAAAGGATAATATATACTTGGAAGGTTATTGAAATTTGAGTAGCAGACAAAAAACTGGTTGATACTTTTATGTTCATTAAACATTTTGGAAAGGAGAGACGATTTTTTCAGCCCAAATCTAGAACCTGAATTGACCAATTGCATAAACAGAAACTCATAGGTTTTTCTCCATTAAAAGAACTGCTAAACATTCTGCATTGAATCATACATAAGTTCTTTATATTATTTACAGTCCGGCTAATATCCTCGTCTCTATCTATCATCACAATGTTTAGGCCGTTGTGGTTTCCGACCTTAACTAGAGAAGTTTTATCTGCGGATATAGATTATTCTCGTTCTCATTTTAATCCTTTTTAGTACACCTCCTCCTATTCCAGTTTTCACTGAAAATGAAGCAACCCTTTAATTCTCTAAATATTTTAATCTTTTAAAACAGTGATATTAAAGCCTACCTTCCTATATCATCAAATGTCTTATTAAAGAAAATGAACCTCTTTACAAGGATCGAATCGATTTCATTTACATGATCTAAGCAGATAAACGTTAATTTTTCCTGTTTAAAGAGAGCATCTCCTACTTAAACAAGTATACATACTAAATATAGCGTTTGTAGTATTATACATACTATGTGGTATATATTTAAATGAATATGTAAATTTATATATTCACGCGTACTGGTGGCTGCATGTTGAAATATACCTGTATAAGTATATATGCGTCTATTTCAGTGTATAACGCTCTAAAAGTAATACGACCCATTTAATTTTTTCGGAAAATACAACCGAATCAGGAAGCACAAAAACAACTTGAAATTTTTCTTATATGTGTTTTGGATATATAATCTAGTCAGTTTCATTTAAATTCTGTTTCTTTTTGTTATTAAATATCCCATATTGTGAAAAGAGAAGATCTGTCAAGAAACTTGTAAGAATATACATGTACATTTACTGTGGATGATCTAGCGGTTAAAGCACTTTCTAAAGATTTTTAAAATTGTTTTCCATTTGGTGCAACTCCGCACATAGCAATCTCCAGGTACAGATTGAAAAGTGACCCTTGTAAAATTTAAATATTAATATTAATTACATACTGTTAAAACAATGAAGCAGTTCATTTTTATTTTAAATTTTTTTATCCTTTCGACCGAAGCAAGGCAATACCACTAGGAAAAAGAGATGGTTAAAGGGAGTGAAAGAAAATGTGAAGATTTTAGTGATAAGAAGTGAGGAAAAGGACACTTCTTTCCGATAAAATAATAGAACAGAACATCAAAACAATTGTCATGAAAATATTTGTAGAAAAAACAGAGGGAAGCCACGTTACGCCGGTGGTGGGGAACGGCGGAATCACTGAATTCGAGAACCTTTCACTAATCTTGCCGTATCAAAACTTGGTATGCAATAAAATGCTCAAATAAAATGAAGATCGTTCATCTTGTTAAACTATTTTGAAGCTGTAAAATTGTAGGAATTTTAACCAATGCTCATTGTCTAACAAATACTTGACTTGCGTATATGTGTTAAATAGAAAATTTTAAAACTAGTTAGAACATGTAGATCCTTATATGAACCTTGTTTCCTGTGTTTACAGAAGAAAATGCAGATAATCAGATTTTTAAATTGGGACGTGTTGTTAAATCAAAGATTCGAAATAACCGTCAATTGTGAGCATTTTTCGCCTTTGACCCTACAATCTTTCTAAACTTTAAAATTTAATAATCTAATAATCTTAATTTAATAATGGTAAACATTTTAACGTATCCTTAGTAAGTTAGATTTTCTAAGGGAGTATATGTACGTTATTCTTCTAACATTACTGGTAGTATTTTATATAGAGGTATACACATTCGGTTGATGCTTTATCACTTTCTATTGTTTTGACATTTTTAATATTACATATAAAATTCTCTATTAAGACTATTTTTATATAATTTATTATCTTATTTTATTTTTAAAATGATTTATTTATATGATCTATGTACTTTTAAGTTTAGTTCATTTATTTTTTTTATTTTTTCATTTTTTGATTTAATTTTCTATTTTTTGTTTTGTAATTTTGATAATTTTTTCTTGTTCTTTCCGTCTTTAATTTCTTAAAGGTTTTTTTTATTCACATACTATTAAATAATTATTGTTAAATTATGCTGCCTGTTTACTGAAAATGTAAAAGGTTTGTATAATATCGTTACGTTGTATCAAAATTCTGTTTCAAATAGACTGCATGTATCTGTTGTATTTTGAATATATCCTTCACAACATCTTACTTAATATAAACTATTTTTGATTGGTTAAGCGATTCTCAACATTTCTTGTCTAGCTTCTTTTACCTCTCTATATCATCCTTATATTTATCTTTCCCTCTTTTTCTTAGGAGAAGAAACTATATCTGTTGTATTTTTTTCCTTCTCGCTCTTATTTTCTTCCTTCTTTTTTCTTTAAAAGAGATTGTATCTTGTCTTTCTTTTCTTCTTTTTTTCGACTACATCTTGCGTCTTTCTTTTTTTTTTCTTTTTAGATGAGACTATATCTTATATCTTTCTTTCTTTCTTTCTTTTCTTATTTTCTTTTTTCCTTTTTTCGCGGGAAAAGAGATCGTTTGAAATAAATTTAAAAATTGTAATAGCTATCATTTACCACCGTCTGATGAGACGCAACGTGAATGCATTTATGTAGCGGTTACATATGTTCGAATGTAATCTCTATCTATAAAAGGCAAGGTGTGAGTGTGTGTGTGTGTGTGTGTGTGTGTGTGTGTGTAACGAATGCACGGCCGCAATTTTCGACGGTTTTTGCACCAAAATTCACATGCACATGCTCCAAGTTAGTGGGAAGGCCAAGACCGACTTTGCATTTCCCAACTCCCATCGATAGTGGAAATAATCAATTTTTTTATGCTTCTACGGCAGTTTTCATGTAGTTTGCGGCCATTTTCTACTGGCCAGTGTGAGAGCCTATAGCTAGCTGCTACAAACAAGCAGGAAGATTCTATTGGCCAGAGTGAGAGCCAACAGCTGACTGACACGAATGTTAACTAGCATGCTAGTATGCAAAAAATCGATAGCTGCATTCGTCATAAGTGGGAAAAATTTAAATTTGCATGGCACTTTACTTCAATTGGCTCATTCGCTTGCTTAAACTCAACGTTCATTCTGATTCCGCAGAACTGGGTTGGGTGTGAAAAAGTATTTGTTAACATTTTCATTCGGTTTTTCCAGTTACGAGTCCTTTTTTAAAGCTGATCGTTTTGTGTTCATTTTGTTTAGTTCTTTTTTCGTAACAGATTTAATGTTTAGTATAGAGCTTAGAAAAAATTCGCAGTGTGAGATAGGCAAGAAGTAAGGCATGTAGCAACATCAGCACGGCAAAGGGCACTCCTTTAAAGGCAAGGAAGGGCAAAAATATTCTACGTCAAATGATAGCGATTGCTGTATGAGTCGTACGATTTTTTAATCAAGCACGGGCAACGCCGGGTCATGTAACAAAGTATATATATATATATATATATATATATATATATATATGTCATACTTTAATAGATCCATTTAAGTGGGATCATGACACTTAATCTTATGCTGGAACCGATGGAGAGATGAAACTATCCACCTACTGTTGCTCTTGTATCCGCTACAGAGAACATGAGTAAATATGAGATATATGAGATAAAGTCTGGATTTCTCGAAATTGAACTATAGGTATCGGACGTTTAACTTTTCACTCAATAGTCACAATGATATCCCATATTAATTAAATTACTTTCTTTACCGATTATCATTTTTTTCTTATTACCGATGTTGAATATTAGCTAGTTTGCCAGAGGTTTAGCACACAAGTAGGCAAATGTAGCCAAAGCCAAAACTGACTTGAGTCATTTATGGAGAAATATATAGCTGAATAAAGACCCCTCATGCAAATGCATTGGGAAGGTCCATTCTAGCAAAATGGACCAACCCAACTGGTGTATTAGGTGCTCTCCTATAAAATAAGGTAAAATCAGCTGGCTTGCCTTTTATAAGGAAATAGAAGGAGGCAGCCATGTTGGCAGGTAAGTCACTTGACTTCTACAACCGAGATATTTTTTCTTTCTTTGTGGGTTCGCCGAGTAAACGCAAACTATTGCCGATCGGGTTTTTCCATGTCTATGGATAGAAATATGATAGTTAGGCAGGTGTATAATTCCTTTCGATGCTAACATATTTCTACTCCTACAGTACTAAATGTAAGAAAATTAAGCTATCTACCAAGGAAGTGATTTTTAGTTACAGGTTTGGACAATAATATAAAAGAAAAGAACTAATACGAAGACACTATTGAAAATCAATCAAGTGGAAATCAATCAAGTGGAAATCAATCTTGGCAAAACACAATTGAATATAGGAGAAGTTTATTAAAATGTTCTCGGATCAACTACGAAGGGAATGTCCTGGATACATGAAACATGCCTTTTATTCAACATGTGTAAATATGGCAATAAAGTTGAGGAAAATAGTTCGAACAATGTAAATAGTGTAAATACTTACGATCCCTCATCCCAGAAATATAGACAGAAGTCTTTTTTAATCAGCACAGAAACTTATTTGGCGTTAATTTTGTAGTCCTTATATAGATGGTTAGCCGTCAGAATACCTTCCTTATCCCAAAAGGGTGTGGCCATGAACTTTCCTCCTGGCTTTTCGATATTGTTTTTTTCTGCATTAATCGCTGAGTATTGAGTACATTACGACAGGTCGTTCAAAAAGTGATTACATTATAGCTGAAAATGCAACAAAATAAATTCAGTATCGTTTTTGGTCAGCATCCAAATATTTTTGTACCATTTTGGCTCACCGCTTATACATAGCTAGAAGCTCACGAAGAATAATCCAACACCTTCCTTGCATATTTCTAGTGCCCCAGAAATTCTTTTCGGAGATATTCATTGAAAAGTTGAAAACAATTTCAATAGACCTTTGAAGGTTTCCTCTCCAATTGTAATGCATTTTTATTTTCAAAATCTCCACACGTGAAACGGATATGCATCATCTTCAGTTATGCGTGACCTGCACTTGATATACAAAGTTTACATTAAACATTCATGCATTTTCATTATAGTTTTTTTTCTGCAGGAATATAATGAGAGCCGACTAGAAAAATCGATACTTTCCTGCAAATTGCTACTTTACAATAAACAATATCGCTCAGATTTAAGGAAGTTGTTTTCAGTTGAGAGTTTTTAACATTCCTTTATCTCAAATTTACCTCCATAGTATACATACATTGCAAGCAAACTGTTAGTTACAGGGGTATATGGGGCTTACACGTAGTTGTAGAAGGTGGATGATGTGTTTCTCTTTACTCTCCTTCTCCTTACTATCCGACTCCAATAACATGAGTGTTCCTCTGCAAGCTTTCTTCCGGAGCTTGGAAAGTGAATACTTCAGCCTACACAGTAAGCAGATTACTCATCTATATATAAGTGAAAGAAACTGTTATTCGTTTCCACAATTTCCATTAGTCAAATTTATCTTTACAGATTCTGAGCTAAACTATACTTAATAATCTGAAGAGAGGAAATGAGATTAATAGAATAAAAATGAATTTGTTGTTGCACGCACGCAACCAAATAAAATGAATTACTCTCACATTTAAGCATAAAGAATGCATTCTTTATGTTATCTAATCTTTTTACTCATATTTATTTAATTCTACTTTTAATGAATTAGTTTCACTATGAACAAACGCTCTCGCCAAATCAGTTAGTACTTAAAAAAGAGTCAAAAAGCATCAAATGATTAAAATGGAAACTTTCACCGAGTAACGAATGACACTAAAACTGATGACCAAAAATAATAAGCTTATTTCTTTACACCTCTGTCCATTCTTTTCTCCCTCACACACGCACATGTGCAGGTACTGTCGCTCTCCCTCTCTCTCTCACACACACAAACACACACGCGCGCGCGCGCGCACACACACACACACACACACAAACACATACACCTGCAAAAACACACTATCATCTACGTCTATCCGATACAAAAGCCTGGAAAGAGTTTTGATCGACCTGCGATTTTTCCTTACTGTAAACGGCTAACGCTTACGTCCTGTTAAGCATAAATGACTCCTGCTCTGAACTGAACAGCAAGTGTAATTGACTTAAAGTCTGTATGCCAGATGAAATAAATCTTAATGAATAAATAAATACTCTCTGGGTGCATATCTCCAAGACTGCTTGTGTCACACGCTACTGACTGTTTTATTGCATGTGCGCTTATTGCACAGGAATGTGAAGTGCAGTTAATTTTAATAATCCATTGTTTTCTTTATTTTTTTATTTAATTTATTTATTTTGTGTTCTTCTAGCGACTAATGTTGTCATAGAACCAGAATGTATTTTTGATTTCCTATATATATAGGATAAATGCTACTGTCATCTTCAAGGCTGTTGCAAAGGCCTCCACATTTCTAGGTTTCCCCATGCTACAATATTGTACACGAGAGATCTCTTGACAGAGTGGAAAAGTAGATAATTACCAAACAATTGATTTATTTCTCTTTTTATCAGCACCTGATAGCTTCAAATATACTTAGTGATTTATTTTCAAACCTATAAAAATAATTTATTTGATTTTAACATTCTTAGTTTTTAATACCTTGATTTGGTCACCACACCCTGTGACTGTGATGCATTGTACCCTTCCTCAATGATAACAGCAAAATTGCAATATGAGCACTGGTAAAAAAATGGTTGCTGAAAACATTAGGTTTATAATACCCAGAAATTCATACCCAGATGTCCTCAAAGGCACATGGCACAGTAGATAAAGGCGTTGGTTAGATCCAGTGACAGACCCAAAGAGTGTGAGTTCAATACTCGGTTAAGGTTGAGAACTTTCAGAGGGAAATTAGCAGGAGATAACTGACATCCATCAAACGTGGAACTAGAACACTCTACCCCAGTGAGCGAAATAAAGGGTTCAGTTCGAAATTCCAACCACCTGAAGAAGGCCGGAGCGTACAACGTTCTAACAAATATGGCGACAGATGAGGACAATAGTCCGACTAATGTAAATACTGTCTGACATTTGATTACTGTAAGTGGTTATTTAAGTTAAGAAGAAACAGTTTCTTTAACAATTTTCTAGCTTGAGTATTCCACTTCTGGCTTATTCATTATTGCAAAGACGGAAGGTTTTATTGATAATACGCTTGATAGAGAATGTTTGTCCTTTCTCTTTTTAACTGTTATTTTGCCGTCAAGATATGCCAGATTACTTCGCCATTAGGAGTAAGTTTTTTCTTTGAAATTCATATATTATTCTAACATATTTTTCCCAGATTTTTGTGATACATTGAGATTATTTTATACATTTTGTGATACATTGAGATTATTTTGATTTTTTCTGGCTTTAAAATTAGAACCTTAAAGTTTTAATTTTAACATTAATTTTATATATATTTATTCATTTTGAATTATACGAATATCAATTTGTATGGAAATTGTATAGCCAAAAGAAAAATTAAAATTAAGTGAAAATTTAAGCACCATCATGAACTTCAGAAAGAAAATTGAACTAATTTACTTTCAAAATTATTTTGTAAGAAAACTTAATAAATATTTTTTCAGCTAGGAATCTAAACAACTCATTTTGTGTTAGCACAAAATCTTTGTACATTTCTATAAAGAAAGGCTTTTTACAAATAACAATGATTGCTTAAAATAAAATTAATTTTCATACAAATTTTGTTTTATTTATATTGTCAATATATTGCAATTATATTGCTATTTTATATCTCTCAAACCATAAAAAATCAAATGCTTTGAAAATTAACAAATTCTCAGTTAATTTATTTATCAAAGAATGCATTCAAACGTGAACTGCGAATTAGCGTCTGTGTGAAACGGTAATCAATTTTCTCTGTTCTGCTTTTCCTGTCGTTTGTTGTCTAAGAAAGAATCCCGTTTTGCTATATCAAGGTTCACAGCACAGATTCAGAAACACAGCAATCTTATACATGAAAATGGAAAAAAATATCGCAAGAGAATGGCAGCCACTTTGATTCCACAAGTGTTGGCACATGTTGTTTCTATCGTTCGAATTCTTTTTTTCTTTAATCATTTCATGCCAAGAAAGGCGACAAAAGCCACTAAGATGCAAAAGGAGGTTAGTGAGAATGAAATAAACAGTGAAGAAAATAAAAGAGCAAGGATTAAAGAAACATAAGATGACGATTAACATTGCATTTAAATTTGTGAAGATCGTGGTTGACATGAAAGCAGGAAGCTGGAAAAGAATTCTACAAGCAAGAAGTTGGTGGGGTGACCTATTATTATATAACTTACAATTACAACTTGCAATTTTAGCAGTGAAATTATGCAGCTAATCTATTGGTTTGTAGGGAAAATAATGTCCAATTTTAGAATCAACTTTTATTCCTGAATTAAGGCATTTAATTCAATCAAAATAGGAACCCTGGACATCTATACATTTCTATCATCGAGTTACAAGGTTATTTATGTCTTTACGATACAAAGTTAAAAATTTGAACGTTAAAAAATCTTTGAATGCAACTTCTGCATCTTCCTTGCAACAGAATGCCTTTCGGCTTAAAAAGAAATTGTCAAGGTGTTTAAAAAGGTGGTAGTCAATGGACGAGGAGATCAGGATGTGACAACATCTCATACCTCATGTCGGTGAACATCTGCAGTATCATCCTGGCAACATATAGCCGAGAATTATCCTGATGTAGAATTGAACCTCGTCGATTAACCAATGCTGGTCATGTTTTGATTAACTGAATGTATATTACTTCCATCACCAATATTCATTGTAATGTATGAATGGTATACTTATAAATGATTCTTATAGACTGATTCTGGCGAGATAAATTGTCTAACACGACATAGCGGGCATTCCTAGCAACAAGATTTAGCAATTGATTCAATATAATCGTTCCACGTCATCTCGCTGAAAAATGTGAAAATAAGAAGGATAAGTGGGTTGCTTTCCTGGAGGTTAGCATTAGCCATGCTGATAGAAATCAGAAAATCTTATTTATAGATAGCACTTTCGCCGTTTCGTTTTTGAGGCGTTCAAATTAACGAGCCATTTCTTGCCCCAATTCACAATAGATTGAAGGTCATTCTCGATATCAGCTGCCAATTTGATTTTACTGAATATATCCGACTTGCTATTAAGACAAAAGTAAATAGTTTTGTCATCAGCATAGATACCGAATCGGGAACTGATGACATCGAAAAGTTCGTTGGTGAAAATAAGGAACGAAGAACAAGTACAGACCCCTAAGAGACACTCATATAAATACAACATGATCTAGAAGAGTGGCTGTTCAAAATAACTTTCATTACTCGAATTGATAAGAAAGACTGAATCAAATCTAAAAATTGGACAGAAGCACCATCTTGTTTCTTGGGTTGGTATTTCCTAGGGAGAATGAAATTATTGAACAAAAATATTTATGCATTTCAAGGCAGTTAAATGAATTTAATTTTTTTTATGTAAAACTGAACAGAAATTCTGGAAAAAGAATCTATTGCATCTATTAAAAAAGAAATTCATTACATTAATTGTATGTTTTCTTCGTGTAATTCAGGAAATAAAAATGCCAAAGTATTATTCAGTGTCTGTGGACGTCACAGACGTCGATCATCTGACCTGTAACGTCCGATATATTGGAGGTCTAGAGCCTGTGAGACGTTTAATCAGGTTCATTCCCATCTTTTTTCTATGGAAGGATGAACTGAATTAAGCAGATACTTTTCTAGATCTCCAAAATAAGAACAACATTTTGCTATAAAACTGCCGCGTACTGAATGAATTGATGTATTGCGCCTCTTCCAAGTGATTTGTTACAAAATTACTTAATAAATCATTGTTCAGACTCAATCAAAGCATAACTTACTCCTGATTAACTAAACTGTTCAAAGTCTATTTACAGGCGGAAGCGTTGATGGCTTGACTAGTGTTATCACGAAGTTCTACTTCATTAAAAAACAGGAAAGTAATTATGGCCTGCAGTCTTTACTTATATATGCCACTAACATTATACCTGATTTAGTAGCGTTAGTACTTGCGTGTGAGAGATGAAATATGATTTTTTTTTTTATGTACACGATGATTTTTGTGTGATTCATATATGAAAATAGAACTACGGTTATTAATTGAATAAAAGAAATATGTCTTATTCCATTCATGTAAACATAACCCTTGTACATTAAAATGTCTTGTAAATAGAGTGAATGCAATTTCAGTGAGTGCAAGATCTCGTGGTAGCATTAAAATAAATATAAAATAAATTAAATGCCGGCGTAAATTTTCTATTTAAAAAAATAGAGAACATGTTTTACAAATTTTAATAGTAAAAAATTCCAAATGGCATGAATCATTCTTTGATTTTTGTTTTTATGTTCGTTCAGCTCGATTTTCTAGCATTTAAACAATTACAAATCGTAAATGTTTTTGGCAGTTTCCAATGTCAACATTATTATTATTCTCTTATTCATATTGAATATCGAATGACTTACATATTTTATGCGTATTTTTATATTTTTGTTTATATATACATAATACATATTTTATACATGTCGTATGCATAAACACATATAAAAGAAAGAGCAAGTAGGGAGAAGATAAATTAATTTCAAAATGGCTTTGCGAATTAAAAATCCGAATTTCACTTCGTAAATATTAATTATTATTATTATTTATCAGCTGCATTATGGCTATATTTGAAAATAAAGCCAGAAACTTGTATGTTGAAGGAAGTAATTTTAATATACAATCACACAATTCTAATTGAATGACCTAATGATAGAGTCCATATAATGATTATATTAAGACATTTTTATGTTTATACATTCTTTTTATAGATAAAAATATTTAAGTAAATGCTCTGTTTATAATAAACAGTATTAAACAACATTTATCGGCCTGAATGTCCGAGAAATTTTCACAGAAAATATTCGTCCTCCGACAGGATTCGAACCTGTATCCTATTATAAACAGAGCATTTACTTAAATATTTGTATCTATAAAAAGAATATATAAAGATAAAAATGTCTTGAAATAATTGTCTGACTTTGTCCATTTCATAATGATTATAGTTCATCAAATAACTTCACTACAGAAATCTGTATTATCTCTATGCAACCAAAATATTCAGCAGTTTTATTGATCTTGATAAATCAAATAATGTCTGCGACATTGGTGTTTTTTAACAATTATGATAAAAATCAACTATTTTATTTTGTTATTTAAGTTATTCATCAAGTACAGTAGATCAAAATGAAATGCGACATTCCACTGGATAAGTTACAATGAAGCATTTAAATAATAAAGGTATTCTATAAAAAATCATTTGGGTTAATGTAAAAATATCAACCTCTGTCTGATTTGTTTCCGTGATATTTTTGCATTCTTCTTCTCCAGTTGAAATTGGCTATATTGCAATATTTCCTGTTACACTCATGTCAAATCCTATCATGTTGTCATGTCAGTATCAATTGACAATATATCACATCCTGCCATGTTGTCAAGTGAATATTAATTGACAATATGCCACATCCTGCCATGTTGTTATGTCAATATCGATTGACAATATGTCACACCCTGCCATGTTGTCATATCAATATCAATGAACAATATGTCACATCCTACCATGTTGTCATATCAATATCAATTGAAATTATGTCACATCCTGCCATGTTGTCATGTAAGCATCAATTGACAATATGTCACATCCTGCCATGTTGTCATGTCCATACCATTCAGATCTTCATCATTTTCTTCTTCTAGTTGTCCGGTCTATTCTGGACGTTAGCAATCATGACTCGCCATAATTTCCAGTCATTTATAGCCCTTAATAAATTATTTATTTATTTATTATTTATCTTTGTGTTATCTCTCCTAAACCTTGAGGTAGATTATGCGTTGCTTTCTTCCGTCCCTTTTTCCTTCAATCCCTCCTGTGAGTATCAAATTTTCAAAGGCCTTTTTATATGCCCCAGAAATTTCAACTGTCTACTTTTGATGTTAAATATGTTTCCTTTTTGAACGAAAATAGCATCAACTTCCTTAAGTCACTTAATATTAATTCCTCTAAGCGGCATCGAAAAAATGGTTTCCTGAATGCCATAGTTAAATATGAAACTTCACTGAAAAAAACTTTTATTTTTATTTTCGTAAGTGCATTCCCTCGGAAAATATTTAATGGCATTATCTTGTTTCACATTCTTTGCAATTCGTAATATATTCGTAATAAATCCTTGGTTTGCACTGAATGTTTGTGTTGTCATAGTGTACGATAATCTTAACAGTACTCAACGATATTCCGTTGCGATCTGACACGCATGGAGAGAAAAGCGTACATCAGCTGATTGCGTATCCAAAATTTTAAGTGATATAGGCTGGATTTAAAAAAAACAATAGCCATAATCAAGATAGTTTCCTCGATGATTCAATTTATATTCAGCTAATTGAGACATCGTTTAACTAAAAATTGACTGTGTATACATACATACATACATATATATATATATATATATATATATATATATATATATATATATATATATATATATATATACGTGTGTGTGTGTGTGCAAGTAGAGTAATGGATAGCCACGTTCGTATTACAGTTAAGTTCGTTACGTTCACTTTCACAAAAATAACGTTGGGAAAAGTATGAATTCATTTCTTCTCCCTACAACTGCTCTCTTCAGACATAGTTGTCAACCAGCCTAAGAGAAAAACAACTCTGAACTAAAAAAAAAAGTCTGCAAGTGAAGCTACCAGCAGTCATCTTGAACATTCTTGTCACAGGATTATGATAGTTGATGTTCATGGAGTGCTATTCCTGTTGTACAAGCGTCCACCACTTTAATGTTTCTGAGTTACAGGAACAAACATGCAACATGTAAGAAAATGGTCATGCTCGAACTCAAGTAAACAGTCCTCGCATATTCTATAATGTATGTGTGTGAGCTTGCGTTATTAAGATTTAGAATAGTTTCCGAAACAAAAATGGAGATGATGTGACAAAGTGGAAAAACATTTTAACAACCCGTTTCACCAACGTGTTAGTCAGATCAGAAGAGAAAATTGTTTATTAAGAGGAAAATATATTGAAAGGGCACTAATTTCACAATTCTCGACAGTAAAGATCAGGATCATATATAATATCACCGAGCATCGCAAAAGCAATAGTAGCACAATGCGGTATACGAACTAATAGATGAAAAAACAAATCTATTCGGAGAGTGCTAATTTCAAATCCGACAGACAGCAACAGTTTTAATATAAAAAAAGCACTTTCTGGTTGACGGATTTGATAAGCTAATATAATGTCCCAATTAACCTAAATAAGCTTTCATTCCGACTTGAATACGCCAAACCTAATACACATTGTCGAAAGGCGCCGTCATTAAAAAGATTTTCTCATTTATTCCATTGTTTTCACATACATATATATATATATATATATATATATATATATATATATATATATATATATATATATATATAGTTTATCCATAGAACATGATTTTATACATGAATAAACAAACCCGAAAGTCAAAATAAACTGAAAATCAAATAAATGTGATAATCAAACTTAAAGATAACACATTGCACAGAATTAAAACCATCAAAATAGAAAGAGACTTAGTTATTAATTAAATGCAGTATCTATCTATCTATCTATCTATCTATATATATATATATATATATATATATATATATATATATATATATATATATGACGTTGTTATCGCAATTTTACAAGTGCGCATATTTCATGACAAGTTACTTGAAAGTAAAACCTCGAATAAGAAGATTCATTTGTAGAGTGACATTGCTTGACCACCGTTTAGTATTTACAACTGAAATAATGTTTTAAATTTGTTCGTTTCCTATTTTGTTTTTGTAAAATAATATTTATAAGGCAAGTGTACTTATGTTGTTACTCTGGGAAATAGTTTTTGAATTGTAACCGCTCTGTGACTGAATAATTATAGATGATCAAGCTATATATCGATAAAAAGTAAGTAAACGAATAAAAAAATATTAAATTATTATCACTTACTTGCCAATTCGGGATAACAACACGTTGTCTATGCAAGCGCATTCATATCTTCATTTACATTGCAAGCGAATTCATATGAAGTTTTACTGATATGCATTAATATCTGCCTCACTCTTCCTCTCTCTGTCTCTTTCCCTCTTTTTGTTCTTGTCGTCTACCTCTCTCTCTCTCTGTCTGTCTGTCTGTCTCTCTCTCTCTCTCTCTCTCTCTCTATATATATATATATATATATATATATATATATATATATATATTGCTACCCTGGTCTTAACTAAGTTATATATAGAAAGAAAAATCTTTATCAACATATCAGCCACTTCCTCGGGTCTACCGCTCAATGTGGGAAAGTGTAGTGGGAGTGTTGCCAACGCATCCAACCTCCCTTTTTCTGTCTCTGTCGCTTACTTTCCATCTCTCTCTCTCTCTCTCTCTCTCTCTCTCTCTCTCTCTCTCTGTGTATGTATGTATGTATGTAGGTTTAGTTTAAATGTGTGATTCTTTTTCTCTTTACCTGAAGCAATGTCTGCCTCGTAAACTTTACACACTTTTTTGAAACTCGCACGTGTTGGCAGCCGCTGTTGCTAAGTAAGAGAAGCCGTCACATAACAGTGTTTTATCCAATAAGAACGCATCAATCTTGATGCGGTGGTCTTTTTTATTACGTTAGAGATTGCGTGTAAATTCGCCACATTAGCCCCTTACATGTACAAAAATAATTAAATATTTTCATTGTATTTGCTTGTTTTCAACGTTTTAAACAAATGAATGTTGATAAATGTAATAACAAAAATCCGACTTATATGAATGAAGCTCTGCTACGAAGCTATTTCGCATATATCGAAAGTTATAAAAACACATGAATCCATATTCCATATGGAGCTGGAAATTGCCGGCTTCCAAGAGCAAAATAGGGCATTAAATCTATGCTGCTGTATCATGGCTACTATAGGAAGTAAAAAGCAAAATCACTTTCTGAAACATGTGCTACGATGTAAAGATCGATATTCGTTTAATTTTTTCTTGGTCTATATGTTTAGTGAATCTGTATGGTTTCACATCCGATAAAGAAGTTATATTTACTTAGTTTCAGGGTATCACTTATAATAAAAATATCCAGATTTACTCGAATATCACCCCCGTTTTAAAATTCATTCAAAGAAGATTTGGCAGTATATGTTAATGCCAGCAATGAATTTTATCTATGGAGCAATGAATTTGTATTTCCCGAGTAGAGAAGTCAGCCAGAGAAGAACCAATTGCCAACAGCGTCTGTATATTGCCGTCTCAACAATAAGTTTGTTTACTATCACAAGTTAACAGACTTTAATCCCGTTTTCGAAATTCCATCGAACCCGTTCTGAAATCAAAAAAACTTTTTAGCTGTCAATATTATGACGCTTTTTCCCAGGTTCAGGTTTTCAAATTAAATGGAGGCCCTTAAGAAAATTTTATTTTGATTGCACAAAACTTTAATTTTTGTAAATTCCTGTCTGTTTAAGTTTACTAATTTTCAGTTCTGACTTATAACATTGGCGAAATTCCGTAGTTGCTCAATCCCTGATATAAAATGATTTATCATTTGCTTATAACCTAAGTACAGCCTTCTTTCTTTATACATGAAGTCATCTCTAAATTATTTAGAATAACGAATACAATGAAACGTTGTGTGAATTATTATTATATTGTATTTAGAGAATAATAACAATATGTCTGTACATGTACTGAGGCGACAATTGAAGGCTTTACTAAACATCAGCAACAAGATATTTTTTTCTTTTTAACTTAAAAATTTCTTTTGTTTAATGACCAGAAAGAAAAATCCAAAAAACGTTGAGTTAAGGCAGATTTTTAAACCGAAATGTTTTTCACCTAAAAATTTCATAGTGTCATTTATTTTAGACCAATTTCTTTTCATAGATTTATCTGCTAGTGTACAAAAATGAATTTTATATTAGTGTTTTTGGCAATATTTTTCTTTTGTTATTTTGACGAGAAAATTAACCTTTCTACAGTTGTTTTTTTTTTTCCTTGGGTGTCAATTTCCTGTCGAATGATTTGTTCATATCAATGTATACAGTCTCTCTTGCTCGGCACGCGGTAAATTCAAGTTTTGCTTTCTGCAATGTTTATCCAATACTTTCGAGGGATCCATGGGTGCGAAACTAGTGGATATGAAGGAATTACTGCCATTACAAATGGGAATATTTATTAGGGATATAGAATTATAACTAAAAGATTAATTAAACATTCAACCCAGAATCAACATGAAAAATTAATAATAAATAAATTAAAACAAATAAATAAATGTTTTGAGAAACCGTCGTCGGTATATAGATTGAATTGAACTTCAAGATATCCCCAGCTGTAATCGGAAATCAATTTATTCCAACTTTCCTTCTGTTTTATTTAATAATGGAGAAGCCTGTGCTTAGTAACAGAGAAGCTTAAATATGATTCTTTGTAAGGAAACCTTATAGTGAGTGAGTGGAGCGTTCACACGTTCCTTTGTACGTGAAACTAACTGATAGTGAACCATTATGATGGCTTAAGAATGTCGAGGGCTTAGACAATATTTCTTCCAAAATTTGAACAATTTCTGACAGAATCCCCTCTTTATTTGAGAAGGATTATTCGTAATTTGGAAAAGTCAATCAATAAAATTAATCGACACAAAGTCTCATATCTTTAATAATATTTGCTGCCTAAATACACGCAATATATATATATATATATATATATATATATATATGTGTGTGTGTGTGTGTGTGTGTGTGTGTGTGTGTGTGTGCTATGGTCATCTAGGTAGCAAGTATTATTATTATTATTATTATTTCACTATTTTATTTTCTCTACAAGTAACTGTCTGATTGTAGTTATGTTTCTCTATCAATCTATAATAGGGCAAGTGCTTTGTAGGCAATGATTGTGTTATAGAGGATTTGATTGCATTGCGTTTAAAGCTCAATGCAATTAACTAGGTTAAGATTTTTCAACTTTTTATAAATAATGACTCGAAGATGTTTATTACCATTTGAATAGACATAAGAATATAATCCATCGGTACATAAAATGTATCTATATATAAGGTAATCAAAAAAAGCATGTACCGTTTTTTACGTCGTGTGGAAAGAAGTGATCACTGATACGCAGATGAGTGCTTCGCGTGCCGGGAAAGCGGTGGAGTGGGGGTGGTATTACTCTTGACCAATGCTGGTGTGTTGCGCATACACATCAGTCATAGCTCCAGCAGTGGCAAGGAAACATGGCGGTGTTGAAGCAGCTCGTTCGAGGTTGTTTGCTTTCTGACTTATCCTCAGCCGCATCAAGTTTCTGAATACGTCAAGCCTTTGGGATAGTGTAGTGAGTGAACGCACGGCCTCGCATTGGTTCCAGAAATTCAGGTCGATTAACTTCGCAGTAGCGGACCACAGATCTATATGATGAAGCCCTGAAGGCGCTCACAGGACCACAGCCAAAGTAATTGCCGAATGCTCCCAGGCTTCTGATGAAACAGTCAGCTTTCACTTGCACCGCATCTGGAGGCGTACAAGTTGAATAAATAGGTACCCCGCACACTGTCAGAAGCCATCAAGCTATAACGAGTGACAGCCTGTTTCTCATTGCTTTCTCGGCACTGCAATGTACCCATGTTTAATCGAGTACTCACCAGTGACGAAAAGTAGGTCCTGTATGACATTGGTTGTCACCACGAGATCTTACCTCACACACCAAAATACCACCTCTACATCCACGCAAGATCCTGCTCTGTATTTGATGGACGTCTATAATATATAGTATAGTATAGTTGTACACTATAATATATATTGTACACTATGAGCTGCTACTACCATTGGGCCAAGCCATCACTACAGCATTTAGAACGAGGACAACAGGTACTGAAACAAAAGCATTAGTTCATAGCAAGAGTGCACTGTTCCACCATGACAATACAATACCATGCCTCATGTGGCGCGGTGTCCAGAGATATCATACAGCGACTTGGCTGGGAGACACTTACTCCCCAGACCTTTTGCTAATAGATTACTATCTCTTCCATTACCTGGACAAACGCCTTCGTGGGAAATCCTTCGCAAATAAGGCAAACTTGCGGCAGGCAGATATTTGTTTGCGTCCAAGACACCTGATTTTTACCACCAGAGCATTGCGCGATTGGAGACACGTTGGCAAGAGATTCTAGATGCCAATGTGGATTAATTTGAGGGCTAACAATATGTCAAATTTGCTGTATACATTTATTTTCCTAATAAATCAAAAATGTTTATATATATATATATATATATATATAAAGTACAGTGTATGTGTATGAATTTGTGCGTGTGAGTATCCAAGCAATTCCTCCGCTCCCAGTAGTTCGATTTCAATGATTCATAGCTCATTCAAAAGCCCTAGAAAAGTTAGGCGCAGGGAACTATTTTCATTGAGCTCAGATTCTGAGTAGTCAGATTATGCAAGGTTAAAAATATATATTAATACATTATCGTTGCTTTCATGGTTCAAGGGTAGTAACTCTTATTTTCCTTTTGTATCCAAAATTACAGTGCATTTTATTATAAACTAGTTTAAATGCCGCCCTGTCAAGTGGTATTTAAGCTAGCTCTTGGTTTGGCCATCATCACAATAGCTAGGGAGGGGTAGATGTGATAGGCATCAATAAACTACAGAAGAACTCAAAATTGATCGCTGCATTTAAGTACTGAATTAATGTTTAAACTTACCTTACCATAATTCTTCTGCTGCCACTTAATTTAAAGACGATTTGATGTACGTAGATCCTCATTTTACGTACAAACAATTATTTTTATTTCATGGGTGACAGAACAGGGGTCGCACTCTGCCCAAAGAAAGAGACGCAACTGAGAGATGATAAATAAAAATATTCGAGAGCAACTTGTATTTACTTAACTTTCCATGATGGTCTTCATTAGCTATCCTAGTCCTAGTTAATCAGAATCACGGATAATTTATTCATTTCAATTTGCCCATTCACCATAAGAACTCATCCATCACCACTCAATCCTGCATAATACCGCATATTCACACAGGACCTACAAAACATGCTATGACATCCTATTTCATTTCATAGTCCATAGTTCTGTTTATATGAAATTTTCATGATTCATTAAATGATGGGGTGGGAGGATGAAACCAGAAAACAAACTAAAAATGAAACACAAAGATAAAATTATAACGAAACAATGTTAGTAGTACTTGTCCATCCCTCAATACGATAATAAGTGTGGCTGCTGTATTCTATCGATAGACAGAATCAAGAAGTACACTTACTAATGGAATGGAAAGGATAAAAATAAATGATGGAACGGGGATAATCAAAGGCTGACCTAGTCAGGATGAAAAATGGGGGACAAAAACAAACTGGATGAGGTTGCAAATCTCTCCATGGGTCATAACAAAAGAGAATGCCGAGAACAACCCGGGAACAACACTTATTCACGTTAACTAGGAAAACATAATATTGTCTAACTTAACCGGGGGAGGGGTCACAGAAAACCACCCCGTTGCAACAAGGGGACTTAAAAGAGAAAATCAAGTCTAGCCCCGTACACACGAACCAGTCTTGTCTCAGTCGCTGAAATCTGTCGAAACCAAACGCTTTCTATCATATCTGATCTTTACCCTAAGTTGATACTTAAAGAAAACAACCCGATCCTGGTGTGAATAGCGTTCGTCCCGCAAGATTCTCTCATTTCGCGACGTCTATACCACCATCGTTTGCCACGGCTAGCAACATAAAAAAAACACCATTTGTTTTACCCTGGAGAATGGAGGTGACACATTATCACACGTGTATGCGAGATCAATGGGCACGAGCTGACCGGGAGCGATACGAGCCGTCAACTCGCCGACATCCTCCCAGAAAGGGATCACATGAGGACAATGGTAGAAGGCGTGCGAAGCCGTTTCCTCTAAGCCAAGTTCACATCGGTGACAGTCTGGCAAATCTACCTGGACCCATCTGAAGAGTACGTCATTGAGAGGTAGCACGTTCCGATTCAATCACCAGCTAAGCGAAAACTCAGGGTTGCTGAGATAATTCGCCGCTAGCGCCCAAGACCAGATGCCGACAAGTTACACAAAGGATCCTTCGCGACTCATGATACAATAGTCTCCGAGGCCGAGAAAGGTCTCTGGACCGAGGAAGTGCCTTCAAGGCTGACCTACACTCGCTGAGGAAACTCGACAGCATTCAACGACCGCGACGGCACTTACCCCAGTAAATGGGAGGAGTGATGGAAAGGCGTCCCTAACACTCCGCGCCAGAATCGAGTCCTCCGACAAAACGCGGCGTAGGAAAGCCAACCTAGATGAGTGGCAAGGACTGGCCAGGTGTAGCAATCCCAGCCCAGCCCCCGCCCCTGACACGGGGGCTGGTAACAAGCTTCTTACAGACCCAATGTTTGCGACCACCACATAAGAGGTTTGTCAAAAGAAGTACAAAGAAGAAGTACAGCCAAGCAGTAAAGGATGAGCAAGACACGCCTCGGCCCTACCCTTTAAGGACAACCTCCTTCGGAGCCAAGTTCGAACCGACGCTCGGACCGTTACTAGTACCTCTGACAATTCTTCTTCAACTGGAGTCCAGGCCCAAACCACACTCCAGGAATACGGTTGGGTCCATCAGTCCAGCTAAAGGGACCCGGAAGCGCGACCCCATTTCAGGCACCTAACCGTAAGCTGGAAGACTTGTTACGATTAATTTTGGCCCCCGTCACCTTCTCGTACCGTTCAAGCGCCTTCTGTACCACCTCAATGTCTCTGCGGCACGACACGAAAATGGATACGTCATCGGCGTGCGCAGAAACCCTGGCTCGAGCTCCACCAGAGGGGAACAACGATTCCGCCTAGAGCTGGACTGCATGTCCTGTCCTTCAGTCGCTCACTAATTTCCGCTGGACTAATCTAGTTAGCTCTTGCTGAAAGTCTCTTGAACTTCCAGTGTCTAGCCATTCTAGGCCTATTACCCAACACCATCTGGGCACAGATGAGTCTGTGATCCGAATATTCTAAGCGGTGGAACGTGGGACAATCTAGTAAATCTAGGTCGACCCTTCTCACTAACATTCTGTCGAGGTAGTTGGCTACCTGGATAGACGGCCACTTAAGAGCCCATGTTCACATCTCCCGCTCCGGATGATCTGTCGACAGCCCAAACTCGCGGATCAGATTAACCAAGCTACAATCGTCGATACCTTCCTGCTAGCTCCCCGCCCCCTGTCTATCCAGGATGGCATTCCAGTCCCCCATTAAGACTAAGCGCGACGAATCCACCAGAAACGGTCCTAACTAACGGAAAAATCGACACGATCCCCATCATCGTTGTACGTATAAACCGCAACGACCCGAAACGAACCACTGTTCAGGGCAATATCGGAAACGACCAAGCGGCCGTTCTCTCCCGCATGGACAAGGTCTACCCTAGCATCCAGACTAGACTAACAAGGAAACACCTCTGGTCCGCCGATCCTTGTATGCTGAAGAGACAATAAAGTTATCGGACAGCACACGAGCATCGACGTTGCAAACTAAGTGTGTCTCCTGTCTCGCGACCACATCCACACCGAAGGACGAGAAATCATGAAGCAGGCGGGCAGCGTTATCCCGATCTCTCAAGCCCTTCACCTTCAAGCTAGCTAGCTTAATAGACGTCTTTTAAAATATTATTTAAAAACCCTTAATTGCAGACTGAACGGAAACCTGCGGTAGTCGGGACCCCGGCGAACTGTTCCATGAAACCGGTTCATATCTCGGTTGTAATTCGACCGTCAGAGACAATACCGACAATGTCCGTCAGGTGAGTTTAAAGAGGGGTGGTGACGAACCGAGACCCTCCCTGAACAAAATTTAGACATTTTAGAAAGTTCAGGTGCTTTAAACTGTATTAAACATACATTTAGGCCACCACCTGTATTTCTTATGAGGGTGATGACCCCAGGAGCATCCGGGAAATTGCGCGGGTCCTCTGTTAATTTTCCATTCTCGATGGTACATTTGAATAATGGTTTCAAGAGTGGCTTACCTTGGTGTTCGGTTATTGTGGTCGAAGTCGGTGTAGATTCCTGCAACTGCATGTGGCGGTCCAGATACTATTGTTGTTGGTCCTCTTGTTGTTTGGTTTGCCGTTGTAGCTGCACCGGCTGCTGCTGGTCCTGATGCTTCTGCTGTTCCCGTTGCTGCTGTTCTCGCTGTTCTGTCGCTGCTGCTGCTGCTGCTGTTTTAGTTGTATCTTAGGCTACCTATCCAATGACTCAGCAGCTATTTTGTTAGTGTCGTCCTGCTGGGGAGGTGGAGTAGTTAATTTAGATACTTTTCTAAACAT
The DNA here is from genome assembly GCA_963932145.1 of Acanthosepion lycidas. Taxonomy (NCBI): domain Eukaryota; kingdom Metazoa; phylum Mollusca; class Cephalopoda; order Sepiida; family Sepiidae; genus Acanthosepion; species Acanthosepion lycidas. The sequence continues at coordinate 55,349,176 of OZ010615.1, forward strand.
CTCTGTCCACTCACTCAAAACACTAGGGATTTCCTTGGGTGCTTCATCCTTGGACGGTTCTTTTTTTGAAGATTGCGCCTGCCGAACCGGGTTTTTTCTAGGATACAGTTTCGAAAGGTGCCCCGCAAGACCAACAGTAAGGACGACGCCCCTCCACTACAACATAAATGTTGCGCCCACCATTTGGGACGTCATTAAATTTTTTCCTGGTTAGGGTGATCATGATTTCTACGTCACTGGTGGAGATGCCAGATTTCCTTTTTACTGCGGAAACCTCACCCACCAGGCCGTAATTTAAAAAATAGGCCCCAGATGGTCCTCTGTGCAAAGTAATCCTGGTCTTCCTGGTGCACATATATTCCGTTTGTAGACGGAGTGTCCCACATAGCATTCGATCTACGGACCAAATCTTTGGCTGCGATATTTAAGGGCCTCTTCCATCATCTCCCTGTTGACGACAATCCAATTTTTTGTCTTGACATCTGTTGTCAACAGGGAGATGGTTCTGGTGGTGACCGCATCCAACACTAACGGTACCGCAATGAGTTCATCTCCGGAGATGTATTCGTCGTACTTCTCTTTTAGGCGGCTGTAGTACTCCGGTCCTTTGTTGGGCCTTTCTGCAGTCCAAGCAGACGTAGAGGGATTTACTTGGTCCATAGCGGAGGGTTATTCTCCTGACACGTTTCAAAAGACAAGGTAAACGGGAAAAAGTATAAAATGCTAAAGCAAAAGAACTTCTTAGGCATAGGTTTCCGCATTGGGAAGTTGTAACTAGTGTCCAGTTGCCAGACAAAAATAAATTGGGCCGTAACTGAATACGGACCCCAGAGAAATCAGACGTCCCTATCTAAATATTTATGGCACTTTGAGACGCCTACTGTAAAATGGAAATTAATAAGAAAAGCTGGATTTTTAGGTAATTAAATGACCCATGTCCTTTGTGCATACATGAGAAATTATACATTATTAAGTTTATGAAAAATAAAAATTTACTTAATCAAAGAAATGAAATAGATATTTTTTGCAGACACTGTCAAAGATTTTCCTTAAATAATGATTAAATGGAAAAATAAGAAGAAAAAAGATGAAAAATGGAACTTACATATTTATACTTGATCTTTGAATAATAATTTTTAAATAAGAAAGTAATTCTAATGTATTTATTTATTTACAAAAACGTATAGTCTACTAGTAATTAGAATTAGGAATAATAATTTAAAATTGTAGGAATAGATTTTGAATATTAAAAATAGGACGTACTCATATTCAAACGACCGTTTTAAAAAAATATCTTTGTGTATACAATTATAAATTCAACGGCAAAATAAAAATTCCAACAAACTTTATTCCAAAAATCGCTTGAAAATGAAAAATTACTAGGGATTTTAATTTAATTCTATAATTAAATTTAAAGATTTAGTTTGAAACATAGTAATTCCTGTGTAGCGATGAGACCATATTTTTAAATGAGTAAATTTATAATATATATATATATATATATATATATATATAACTGTTGAAATCAATTTATAACTGATTATATGATGACTAATTAAGTCTTTTCCTTATTATTTATTTATTAATATTTCTCTGTATATAAATTTATACATTGAGCTCCTATGAGGTTAACTTTTTAATATTTTTATATTAAAAACGGCATTGGAATAATCCCTACCACCTACGGATATATATATATATATATGTGTGTGTGTGTGTATAAACTAATGTATTTCGTTCCGCTGATATCAATTATGAAATCTTTTAGCGCAACTGGTAACTTAAGCACTAATGTAGAATATAATCATTTGCGACTTGTGTTGCTGAAAATGACGTCATAAAAAGTTTGTTTGTGGCCGTCAGATATAAAGTACTTCTGCAGTTATAAAGCTGAGGTTATATTTACAGTATGAAAACCCTGTATTCATGACCTTTGTGTTTGCATCTGTGTAATCTTTCAATAAAGAGCATGTTTTCTAGAAACTGATAAAAGGTGAACATTGTTGAAATGAATAAATCAATGAATCCACAAATGTTTTGAGTAACAATTTTTGTAATACACCTTCTTGTGAACATGTATCTACAATAAACTAGGAAATAGAAAATAAAGAAACGATAAAAATTATTTGTTTTTAAGCATAACTCTACTTGATATGAGTTCTTTCTGATAAATTTGCAGATTAAACAATTGTAAAGAAAATTTCCATTGTGATGTAAATTTGCATGCTTATTTCGAAAATAATAAAAGTTTACGGAAGAATACCGTTTAGGAGTTATCGACAATGTAAATTCAGCCTCAAACGCGTTGTGGTTACAGCCCGGCCGACATTACTGGCTGTTTACATACTTTTTGCCTCGAGGAAGCTTCATTTGTCTTGATTACTGCGCAATGTGCAAACTTTAAATTAAATTTTGCGAATTGCGCAGTAATCAAGATAAGAAGATCAGTAAAAAGGTCGTTAACCAAGTAAGCTTCCGTGCATTACTAACGAGGCAAACATATGTAAACAACGCCAGTAATGGTAGCCGGGCTAGACGCGAATAAGGCCGAATTTATATTGTCGATAATTCCTAAACGATTTTCTTCCACAAACTTGTATTGTTATTTTGGAATTAATCAGGCAATTTCGTCCAGAATGGAAATTTTCATTACAATTGGTTTACGGGGCTTAATCTGCAAATTTACTTTAATTCTTTTAACTTTTCCCACAAAATCAGAATCTGTGAAATTCACAGCCTGACGTAATCATTAAATTCACGGTCGCCAGTTAAAGTTCATATAATTAACCAACTATCCGGAACGATAATTAAGTGAACAAATTTTAGAACCCTAAATCTAACGTCTGGTGTTCAATTTCAAAAAGGAAATAATTTTTAATACATTCAAAAGGATTATAAGACATGAGAAATTATCGTAGTTAGACTTTCATTTCTATTAGGCCAAACAAATCATATATTCTTTCAAAAAAGTTTAAAACATTCCCCAAAATTGGCTGAAAGTAAAAAAAAATATTCTCTCTAACTTTAAACAAACTTAACACGAAATTTGTTCAAACACATCGCACATTTGAAAGTCTTCGGTAGATTATCTGAATAAAATTATTATAAATCACCTTTGGCAAACATTAATAGAGAAACAAATTATTTATGAAAGGATTATATGACGAGCACGTTCACAAATAATGATAGCAAGCTTTGTTAAATCATTCGGTACAAAGAATGTTCAGTTTGAGAATAAAAATTATTTTAAGGAAAATGGAAAGGATTTTATGATAGATATTTATTAAGTGTAGATTATCACAATACCATATGGCAAGATTATACTGAGTTCCGCCAATACTTGAAATTGTAAGAGACTCCAAATTTGAAAATCAGCATTTGAAATCCTAGATTTTACCTAATCTCGAACGCTGCCTACTAGAACACACCACTTCTTCAGGCTAAATAATTAAATCCTGAGAAGTTACTTCAAAAAGCTGAACCATTTATCGAAAGCAGTAGACTTTGGTTCTTGGAATCAATCATTAGCTTTTGCTTATACCACAAAATTTATCCACATGAAACATCGTGTAGGTCCTAACAAAAATGGTGCAAAATAGTCAAAAATAGTCAAAATAGTCAAAATTGTCAAAATAGTTTAAAGTCACCAGTCTCTTTTTGCATTCAGCATCATTTAAAAAATTTGAATGTGTGGTGGGCGAAACATTTATGTAGTGTTGGAGGGGCGCCGTCCTCACTACAGGTTTTGCGGTGGAGATGGTAGAGTTGCATCAGCTGAAATGCCTCCCGCTCGATCCTCATCATTGAAGAGGGAGAGGGATGTGGTTTTAAAGTCTTCTTACTCCTCTTCAAGAAACATTGAAAAAAAAGCTAATTATTCAAGCACTGAAAACATTTTTATTAGGTGGAAGTGTGTTGAAATCTGACCATAAGCCTTTTAGTTTATTTTTAATCCCCAGAAAGAAGTTAACTAAAGTCTTATCGTCTGTAATTTTAAAATGGGTCATAAAGCTCATGGCTTTTAACTTCGACATTGAATATGTGAAAGGAGGCTCTATTCCACATGTGGATGCACTATCAAGACTAAAATTTATCAATTAAAGATTAGAAAGATCAGACAATTCAGAAGATAAAATATTGCACTGATGTGTTTACTCTAAATCGTCTTGCATTCGAAATTCTACAAGATCCAATATTCAGCCAAATTGCATATTGAATAAAAAGAAACCAGTTGAATGATTGTTCTGGGGCAGAGACTCTATAAAGAGATATGGTACAGGTTAATTATATCCTACGATAAACAATTGCAAAAATAAATATTTTATACGGCATTTCAATAACAAATATTTACTGACTTTAGAATAAAATGTATTTTGCAGTGAATTCGTTCAGTGCTGTCTTTACATCACTGGGCGAATTCACTGCTGCCCAGCCGGCTTTCTTCATCTCGCTGAGGCTGTGAGTATAGTGTCTTAGGCGTTAACTCTAGTATGACTTATGCAAGTAACTTCCCTGCTTGGTGATCATCATACGCGACTCGACTCAGTGATTGTTACAAGTATCACGAAAAATTCCAGTTAAAATAGTTTATAGTTTCGAGTTACATAAAAATAACTACAGTTATCTAAAAACGTTCATTAAGTATAATTACTATGAAACAAGAAAATAACGCCTTTCTAATGTTTGTATGTGTATAGGTGTGTTAAATGACAGTACTATAATTATAATTTCAGAGAGGAATATAGTAAAAAATAAGGAAATGGTTTACACGTGGAAGTATGGATAGATGCTACTCATAAGGTAATTATTACGTGACGCTGAATAAAGGTCTTATAAAGATACAATAAATCAGGTACTTTTAATATATCTTGATATTATAGATATATATATAGATATAGATATACAATTTCATATTATGAAATTTAAAAAAAATAATATCTCAGCATTTAATGTCCTACGTTCTCTATTTTTTAACTGATATTTTCATCAATTTTCTTCGTGTTTCATGCAGTTATGAATCAGCAAAATACTTAACTTTTAACTTTTTTATGCTTACAATACCCAGTATAATTTGCATCCGTTCACCCAATGGATTTTCAAATTCTTCATGTCCACTCAGAACGTAGGCGATCGTGGCTCTTCACAATTTCCTACCCTCTGTCATTCTTAAATTCTTTTTATTTCTTCCAAACCCTGTTCCGCCATCCATTTAGTCATGCCTGCTAAGTATATTATGCGTTGTTTTCATCTGTTCCTCTTATCTTCAATTTGTTTGCGAGTATCAGATTTTCCAAGCCCTCTTTCCTCATTATGTGTCCTAGAAATTTCAGCTGTCTCTTCTTGATAAATATGTTTCTTTTTTGCTTCCATTTTCTCTGGAACTTCGTTGTTGCTAACATATTCAAACCTCAGCATCCTTCTGTGGAACTACTGTTGCTTTCAGTCTTCATCTGTGAGGAAGATTGCCCAGCATTCACTGCCATAGAGGAAGACAGATATCACATAACAGTTTAAGTTTAGTACTCTTTTCTTTGTTTCTAACGATGTTTTTCTATCTCTAACTAACTATACTCTACTAAGCTTTTAGAATGCATCTTTAGCTATACCAGTACGCCTTCGGATTTCAGTATCGCACTTTCCGTTCTGTTAAAACACTTCCCATTTAAACTTTTTTACTCGTTTTATTTTGGTATCTCCGATTTTTAATTTGCATCTTGGACACATTTCTGTGTTCTCGCAGTGGATTGTTAATCCTTTCTTCTCGCATTCTTTCACTACATTCTGTCGGAATTTTTCTAGTTTTCTTTCCGTATCTTCCATCAACACTGTCATCTGCATATCTTATGTTGTAAAGATTGTGGGCGCCCATAACTAATCCTGGTAGGACTTCAATTTTTTTTCAGAATCGCCTCGGTTTGTAGGCTGAGGTCGTCCGGTGATAAGAGACATCCTTGTTTTACACCCCTTTCTATTTTTGTATATTTGCTGAACTTGTTGCGGGGCCGATAAGGATGTGGCCCCAGCAAACTTTACAAAGAAAGATGTGAACTGCTAAGACAATGAGGAACAAAGACAGAGGTTTAGAATAACAAACGTCGGATTTATTTGTCGATCTGGACAAATGTACGTACAGGAATTGTTTGTTGTAGTTCGATCGTGAAGTCAGGGACTGCCAGTTGAAGGATCGTTTTTGGGTTCAAGGCGGCAGCTCGGAGGCAGGCAGATGGAACAGCGGTATCCGAGGTCCAGTCGATCCCCGGATGTTCGCCCTTTGTACAGAAGCGCATCGGTGTTTTCGAGGAGTGAGGATCGGCGTAGACGGTGCTGGGGTAGCCTGTTCGTCCTTAGAATGACAGTCGTGTAAGAACGCATCTTGGTAGTCCTTAAAAGGACTATTGCATGTAAGACGGTTAGTTAGTCCTTAAAAGGACTATCGCATATAATGTGGCTAGGCAGTCCTTAAAAGGACTATCGCATATAATGTGGCTAGGCAGTCCTTAAAAGGACTATCGCATATAACGTAGCCAAGTAGTCCCTAAAAGGACCATCGCATATCATGTGGCCAGGGTAGTCCTTAAAAGGACTGTCGCATATAACGTGGCCAGATAGTCCTGAAAAGGACTATCGCATATCATGTGGCCTAAGTAGTCCTTAAAAGGACTATCGCATATAATGTTCGGCTGCTGCTGAAGTTGGTTCGGCCAGCTGCTACTGCTGTTGTTGAAATTGGCTTGGCCTGCTGCTGCTGAGGTTGGTTCGATCCGCTGCTGCTGAAGTTGGTCCGGCCAGCTGCTGCTGCTGCCGAGGTTGGCTGCTTCGTGCGGTCAGCGGCGAGGGTCGACCAGATGAAGGTGAGAGGGGGAGCACGTCGCTCTACCCCGGGGACAAGTCAGCCAAGTTGGTCGAGTTATTTGGTGGAAGAAATCAGCTGTGTTTATGTCGGCTGCGGTTAGCATCGTAGCCGGTTGGCATTGTCTTTTGGTTGATGACTAAAAAATTTAGGGTTCTTTTTGTGTATCGTTCTCTGAAAAACGTTGAGTCACCGGAAATTAACGGCATTCGTTCTGTTTTCCGCAGTGACGCTTTCGGACGTTTGAGTAGCCGTCAGTAACTTCCGGCCGGATGCGATAAACTCATTTTCTACTCGTATGCAATTGGTTCTTGATTATTGTAATATCCTTCTCAAATATGTCAAGGTTGGTGAGGAGTTCTTTGTGGCGTACTTTATCGAACGCCTTTGCGTAATCTATAAAACGCAGATACAACCTTCAGCATTTGTATTACACTTTCCGATAATATTCTGAGTATATATGAACTGGTAACGTTTATGCGCATGCTCGTTGTCTCAATGCAAACAGTTTCTGTTAATGTCAATCTCCTAAGTAGTAAGAGATATAAACGTCTCTGCCAATCAGTTTTTATTTACTTCTCCATCATCTTCCTTGATAATGTTTTCATAGGGATGGAATCTCGAAAACAGTTGGTACTTTTTTCACTTTCTCAATTGCACAGCGAATGAAGAAGTTGAGAAATAAAGACAAAAGTAGATCATGATGTTCAGTCCAATATATTTGTTTTCGAGTCTCACATAGTCTGATGTTTTTTAAGAGTACATGGAGAAACTTAAAATCAGAATAAATCTGTCTGTTCTGCACAAGATGATAAAATGACAACAGCGTTTGTGTGCAATCGCTAAAAAAAAGAGCATAGCATGATGAAAAAGACGCCAAACTTGACGAAAACAAAATTTTATTGTCTAAATGCTTATGTTAAGAGAAAAGACCAAAGATTTTTTTAATTATTTTTTAAAAATTTTTCCTTTTTTTAGAACATTCTAAATTTTGATTAAAAAAACCTTGTTTCTCTTTGTATCACCGGAACTAGTAAAATAACATACAATTTTTAGCACATTTTTTTTTTTTTTTCATTCAAATGTAAATTTACCATAAAGATGACAAACGTATAAATTAAAAGAAAATAGTGATTATTAGAATATTTGGATACTTTTTTTTTAATTTGAAAAAGAAAATTAAAATTGTATGAAAAAAGAATTAATGTTGGAACGGTGTAAAAAACACTTAAAAAAAAAGATTTTAAATTTTATTAAAAACTAATTAAGAAAATTAGAAATTTATTAAAACAGTTTCTTTTAAAAGGGAAGCCGCCTAAATTAAGTCATACGGCTTATATATAAAAAAAAGCATGAATGAAAATTGATGTGTAATGATTTGAAAAAATAGGCTCCAGACCAAATTGATGCACTTGGATGAAAGATCCTCATCAGGTAAAAAAGTTTAACCGTCTCGGCATGTAAAGTCTGCATCAGTCGAGAAAAGAAATAGACCACGTGGTGACCTAGGATGATGAAAGACTACATCCATTGCCATTGTTGAAGATAGAAGAAATTTAAAAGAAATTTAAATTTTTATAATAAACTCGTGAGGGTTTATCACAAATTTTCCAAAAATTAGAATATTTTTCAAAAGGATTTCAGAAAAGCAACTTCTCTGAGGTTGGAGTAAAACTTTTCTTACACCATTTTAAATCTCAACTTCCAGTTTTTATACCAGTGACATTTTGAATTATGAACTTTTCGAAGTAAGTAAATTTCTCAACAAAAGAAAAAGAAAACTTGCTCTAAAATAAAGTTAAAATCCCTTTGTTACTAAGAAAAACATTTACTTTACACGAACTATACTTTTAAGAGAAAACTGATTTGTATTTGAAAGAACTGTTAACATGCCTTGATAATTCTGAGACACCCAAGGGAACTTTTTGTGCAAGGCCTATATTGTAATTTGTATATTGTGAGAAATATTTTTTTTTGTAATGATTTTTGTTTCTCTGCAAATTTCACACCAGTATATTTTTTCTTTTGCGCCATTAAAAGTACTCAGGATAAAAACTGTGGCGTTCTCTCTTCTCTTTTTCTCTCTATGAATCATTTTCTTTTATTTTAAAGGCTCAAATTAGGACACGTTAGAAATAATTTAGCTGTTAAACTATTTAAGGGTTTTCTAAATTAAGCTAAAAGTTTTAATATTTAACGGCATAGATTTTTCTGTCTTTCGTCGTTCTTTTTGTCGTCTTTTATATTCTCTCAACTGTATCTCAACATCCCACTTAATTTATACATTTATTTATTTTTTGTTACATTTATATAGTTTGAGAATTTTTATTTGCAAAATTTTAGAATATTAAAATTTGAAGATATTTCAATAACTTCAGTGAAGAAATAATTAATATGTTGAAATTTGGAACGTTACGCCTCTGATAACAAAGTAGACGATAGTTTTTTATTGACGCCTTTTTATGAGGTTGGAGGGAGAGATTGTCCTCAGTCAGAGATTTTTCCTTGGTCGATTAAGACTCTTTATATTCTGGCTCCGTGGGAAACTAATTTAGTTTGCCACGTAAAGTAACATGTTATTTCGAATATTCGACTTACACGGTCGAATTATTAGGTTGGTGCAAAAATAATGTTGTTTTCTCACATATGTTACTATGTGAGAAAACGACATTATTTTTGCACCAACCTAATATTTTCTTATAGGTAAAATTTTTTTTAACTTTAATTGCTATATATCTGATTTTATTTAGGGATGGGAAAAAGGAATAGTGAGTTTTTCGTTTCGGGCGACTCTGTACAAAAGATTTTTTATTAGCTCCGGTAGAACTCCGAAGCTAAAATTTGTTTTAAAATAACTTGAGAAAAGTTATAAATTTGTTTAAATATAACTTGAGAAAAGATATAAATTTGTTTAAATTGAGAAAAGTTATATTTTATTTTGATTTGACTTATAAGGCCTATTGAGGTATTGACGCAAATATAGACCTTTGTTAAAGATAACAATGGTACTTGGTGACTTTTGGAGATTTGTTTCAACTTTGTCTAAGAGTCATTTATTTGGAAGAGGTGTTTTTATTCCCAAGAAGAAGAATTATTGCCTTTGATTTGTTTGTGTTGTTGACTCGGAGAGTCAACGTTTTATTTGGCAGAGTCGTTCGATGCGAGGAAGACTGCCCCATTCTCGTTCTCTATTTAAAATGAGATTTTAAAATATTTTAAATAGATATTTATTTTAAAATTTGATCTTAGCTTAGGTTAGGCGTTGTGTTTTCTAATTTTCGCTTTCAGCTCCTAAGAAAGAGATAAAGAATTTCTGGAGAAGAAAAAGAAATGTATTTGAAGAAAAAAGGAAAATAAAAGAAATTTGTATAAGAAAGAAGATAAAAATATCTGAAGAAATTGACTGTTAAGAAAAGATTTTAAAACAGGTTTTTCATTGTAAAAGAAAAGGTTGAAAAAAGAAAAGAAAAATGTTTGTCAGTTTAAAGAATGATAGATTCTATCTATATAGACTGACAAAATTATTAATGTAAGTAAATCCTTTTATTTATCATTATGTTTTGTTACTATTTAGCATATGGAACAATATGCATGGAAATTTTGTTTTATTGAAATAAATGTTTTATCTGTGAACACTATATTTCGGCATTTCATCTACTAAATTTAAGACAGTCTGCTCTTTCAGTGGTTTTGTTTTATTTTCCTATGAAGAAGCCGAGAACAAAATCGGCAGTATAGACCTGTGCCTTAATATATTTATTTATAACTTAAATGTATTAATTTAGGACTATTATTACTAATTATTTCTTCAATGGTAGCCAAATAGAGTTTGCTGTGAAATGGGATTGTCATGTTTAAGCTTCAAATTAAGACCAATTCTAGAAATCGTTTAACTAACTAAATTTATTTTACAACGCAAATTTCCTCCCATGCAACTTATTATGATAATTATTATACGTATATACGAGCGTCATTTTTTTAATAAATAAGATTTGCTGTTTATATTATGACATTCAGGAGATAGACGAAAAATGACAAGAAAATTTAACACACAAAGCTATAGACAGCTTACGAAAACTTCTTATACTCTTAAATAAAGGGGCAAACGCGTGAGTGCACACAAGCTATATATACATATGTGTATAATTTCAGTCGCGTTGCCAATGTTACTTATGCTATCGTTACAAAACGATATATATTACACTAAGAACAAATATGTTCTGTTATTATTGTTGCTATTTATGTTATAAAACAGCAAAGGGCGCTCATTTTATTCGGCTCTGTTTTCATTTTATTTCGATGCTGTCTACTTAATTCATATGAAAGGAAAACAAGAAGAATGAAATATATAAGATATACGATAAAGATTATGAGAGTATAAGTTAAATGTGATGTTGACACGAAGTGGATTAATAAGTTATTGACTGAATTTTTATGACATTTGACGTTTGATCTGTGATTAATAAAGAAGTGTTGAATTAAAGATTATGTTGCAAAACAATTCTTTCGTAAATGTTGCACTCAAACATTAATAAGAAATATTCTTTATGATTTATAAAAATACAGCATTTAATGATTTTAAAACACGGAAAGTAATATGATATTAATCATTTCACAGGAAGATTTTCTCTGTTTAAATATGGAAGAAAATATTAATGAGTTAAATTATGTGTCCGTCTTTAATGGGGGAATAAGTTTGACTGCAAATTTGAAGCGATTAGGCACGAAGGTAGAAATAACCTGATGGTAATTGCTTTATTTTTTATGACGATAATGTGACCGAAATTGTTGGAATTTAATTTGAGAACAATATTTTACAAGTTCACATTCTCGCTATTTTTTCAATTCTCACGCCAACCTCTTTTACTTTCAAAACCGGCTCCCAAAGCCTTGATTCTTATCAGAGATAAGAATATATTTTCTGACTAACGAAAGAGCTGGAAAATATAAAAAGGAATTCCACCACCATTATTCTTTCCATGGTGCCATAAAGTCTGGGGGAAACCTCACAGCTTATTCACTCCAACCTGTTTTCATTACTTTCAAAACTGGCTCCCAGAGCCCTGATTATTATCAAAGATAAGAATGTGTTTTCTGACCAATAGAGGGACCAGGAAATTTGTACAACGATTTTGGTGGGAAAAGTCCCCGATCCTTCTGAGCCTCACAAATCTCCATAAATTTGGAGAATCTACGCCTATTTGGCATTGAGAATTCGACCACCGTCTGTGAGGTCGACGATAGAAAGCACAAGTCAACTTCGGAACCACTTTCAACCAAAGAAGAAATACCAACTAAAGGGCTGTCGAGAACGAACGTCGACCCACTATTAAAACCCAATTGAAAGCTGCATCCCTTCAACACTCCTTTTGTCGTGACTTTTGTCGTCGACCTACGAACTTACTCAACTGCAAGATTCCTATATCTACCAACATTTTCCTACTCCACAAGAACTGTAAGTGTTTCTAAACCTTAACAAAATTCTACTCGCTTAAAGAACTTTTTAGGCGCTCAGAGAAATATTTTGAGCAGGCCTTTTTTCTGTTATGAACATTTTCTCTTCCCTTAAAAGACATTTTCTCTTTTCCCTTTCTTTCGCTTTTAATTGTCTGTATCTCTTTACCGTTTATTTTTGTTTTGTTTTTTTGCATATATAAATAAACACTTTCTCTTTTATTGTTACACACCGAGCAGGAGTTTTTTCTTTATTCGTACGCGCCTAAAAGAGAGAGTTTGTCCGCCCTAATCTTTCTGTTTTTTACTCGTGTTTTGTCTCAATTTTTTAACCTCAACCAAATTTTTTAACCCCAACCCTTGGATGCGGGAAAGCCGAGACGAACTTTCCCCCCAAAATACAGTGAGGTGCGCATTGAGTTATTTCACTTGCGTGTTCTATTTTTCTATCTAGATTTATTGAAGTACTTATTTTGAATTATATTTCATGACTGAAATGATAAGAATTTTAATTATAAGAACCTATAATTACAAACGGATATTTTCTATCTAGAATATCAGTGCTCTACACTCTTCCTATCTCTCATTCTCATGTCAGTCATTCATATACTTGTAACATCTCCGATAACAATATCGATCTCAATATATCACATTAACCTGATTAAATATATTTTTAAACTATATCGACTATTTTTATATTTCGCATTTAACAAAAAGTTACCCAAAATATTTATGCATTTAGTAATCTCATTCTTTAACCGATATATTACTGTCTGATTGAAATTTCTAAGTAAATTTGCTTTTTATAAATTTGTGTAATTTATTTCTCATTGACAAGATATATTTGCCCACGCCCAAAATATAACGGAATAATATGAAATCTTCTGGTTGTCTTGATTTAATTCTTTAGAATAATTTTATCTTGACAGAAGAGGAAATTAAATTACACATGGAGAAAGTTCAGTTTATTAAGTGAAAATAAGAGAATTTTTTTTATTTTCATCATTAATTTTACTATTTTGTTTCAGTATCTTCTATCCTTCAGGCAAATTCATAAGTCATTCATCCGAAGATTTTTATCTTTCTCTGTGTAACGTTATCATAAACACTAATATGAGACTAAACCTTTCAGGGATAAAATTATTGCTTACTCACTTCTGAACTTTGTCAATTAATGTCGGTGTGAAAATATGTGGTTTGGGAGACTTTCTTCGAACGTCGATCTTCTCGTAAGGATATTAAAGACTTTCTGACTTTTGTCTCTCGTTTGGTGTACCTGTATGATTTCCCACTTATCCGATGGTCCAGCGTGTCCACATACTAAACTCAGTAAAGACCGAAATAAAAGGCAAACTAAATGTACAACTATACGGTGAATAGGGTGAGTAAAAGAAAACTTCCCGGTCAAACTTCCACAGCGTTTTGTTTTGTTAAGAAACGAATATGCTAGATTTATCCCGAAGAAACACTTCCCTTTCTGAAAACTAATACTGGATGTACACTTTTCGTCGACTGGGGATTTCAGTATGGAAGCAGTACATGTTCGAATCAACTGTTTGCTTTAATTTTATAGAGAAGGGGTTCAATTTATATAAGAACTGGAAATAATTTGCAATAACTATTTGTTGTTGTTTATTTTGCTGTCGTTTTTTTTTGTCGTTTTTTTTTTGTTGTTTTTTTTGTGGCATATTTGATCGTTCACTCTAAATTTTCCTTTATGCACAAATATTTCGTTTGCATTTTTTACTTTTCTTAAAAGAGCACAGTGTGCCGAAAATGTCACTTATTTTATTTTCAACGTAAAACAGCCTAAACAAAACTAAGGCATTTTTAATTATGTTTTTAAAAATGCCCGCTTATGATGTTACAACGAAACCAAAAAAGATCTTATTTTTTAAAATGAAACTTCATCTATCATTTAACAACGAAACGCACAATGTTCGTCAACTAAGAAAAACTTATCTGTTCAAGAACTGAACCGATAAATACAGAGAATAAACATAACACAATACGGATCTGAACTGCATTATCCTACCAATCTGTACAAAACGAAAGCATTACTTGGAAAGAAAAAAACAAAAGCAATGCTCGATTATAAACTTGTTATCAAGATTTATAAGCTGAAATGCTAAAAAATATAGATATGGCATTTAATTGGATGGTATCCTTCTCTCCTCCTTGTAGAAATGAATTCTGATAGCGTATCTGTGATGTCATAGCTAAAGAGGTTGTGTAGCGGAATTAATGCCGTTTGATAGATGATAGATACTCTCGGGCAAAACTAGCAAGGTTATACCAGGAATATGTGAAATCTAGGCTGAAATCCGTAACACGTGAAAACGGCCGGCGCCCACTAGTGACACTAGCGGTTGACAAGGGTGGTAACCACCTCACTGGAACTTTGTATCATCCCAATCCAATGCTCGTTCCGATCAATCAATGCAAGTTGTATACGGCGTACATTCGACATTATTTACCATTATTTACGTAGGCTAGGTAACATCACCTTAGACTAGCACTATGTCAACTGGTCAGATAAGTTACACTTCCAGATCTCTCAGGCAGATGATGATGAAGTTCGTATATAGAGGATAAAGAACGAAAGCATAGTGTTATACAAGCTAGTGGTATCTCTGCTGGGTTGGACTCAACATGTGAAACTTTAATTTTTCTTGACAATTGTAGCATACACAGATCTTGTTGCAAATCATTTGCACTCTTTTATGCTTGTCATGTTTTCGGGTGATGAACGTTTATTATAACATAACTCCTCATTGTACGCAGCTAACATAAAACTGATTTTAACAGCACTCGATTGACTTCCAAATACTCCGTTAACCTTCGCGTTCAATTTATATTTTATTGTGCATATATGAAGCAGGGTTAGAGAACTAGAGTTAAATAACCTGCAGCTACACCAAAGAAACACAACTCTTTTACAGGCTGCCCTTGACCGTGCGTGAATAAATATACTCACGATATGATTCCAGCGCCTTGTAGACTCTATGCAACGTCGCATAAACCCCGTTTTTACACCTTATGAGGTAGCGGTCTCTAATTTTTAGCATTTCAATTCAATGTCATGATTTTAAAAATCCCAAGATATACACAATATATGCTATCAGTTGTCATAATATTCTTAACGGAAAATTACGATTATTCACCTGTAGTTATGATGGTTGAGCAAGATTAACTTTTACTTATGATCATAAGTACGAGTCACCTAGTGAGGTTCGAACATACTACTCAAAAGTAATGATCTGCAAGAAAAGATTCACTACAAGGAGTTTCGTGTGATAGTTTTATAAAACCAAATTGAAGTAGGAATTCGGCACTTAGTCCGAATGTAGTTTTTCTTTGACATGTGAGTATATTTTAGCAAATGCGGGCAAAATTAAATGGAGAAATGTCGCGTCCAAAAATAAGTATGTAATATGTCATCACTTGATTCTGTTGGATATGAGTAAATGTCAGGCTGTGAGAAAAAAAACAGCAACGTTTGGACAAAACATTTTATATTGAAAATTAAATGCACACAGAGTGAGGACAAGAACAAATACTAACACCTGGGATTGAACTCTCAGTATTGTGTGATAATATATTGTGGGATAATATATTTTCACTTCGAAAATATTTCGATATTTACATAAACAAAACAAAAAAAAAAGAACAAAATTAATGTGTACAGCATTTCATATACTCCGGATAAAGATAAATATTTAGTGACGAATTTTAAGTTGCAAACAAATGTGAATAAAACCAGAATTAGTTTTTCGTAAGTTAAAAACTTTCTACAAAAACTGGCCATCTGGTTCTTAAAGTAATGCGAAATGAAATGAAAACAAACTAAATGTGCCGTTTTCCATTAACCTAATTATATTGTTCGACATCTGTGACATCCACATGGATTCTCCTTTGACAAGTAGGTATATTAATATATAATTAAACAATTAATAATTGAAACCACTTTACCTAACGTTGGGTTTTTAGTCAAATAACTAAATTCTTGATAAATACGTTTTGCTTTTTCTTGAGACAAACTTTTTTCTTAATTTGTGCAAACCGTTTTGAAGTTATAAAACATAAATAAATATTTTCAGAAAGATTTCACTTTTTCTATTTTCACACATAATTTCGAACATTTACTAAGCAAAAATCAAATTATAAACAGGAAAAATTTACATATATATATATATATATATATATATATATATATATATATATATATATATATATATATATATAATAAAAAGGCTTAAACACTAATATTCCATGGTCATAATTTATTCCATTGGAATCGTAAATACGATCCAATTCATCAGACCTACAAATTCAAAAAGAAAACTGAAAAAAACTACTCCGGAAATAAAAATAGAATTTAGAGAGAGTGTAAGTATGAGAGTGTGGGACGAATGTTAGTTCTAAAGAGAGGGGTAATAAACGAGTGAATTTAACAGAGAGGGTTCTTTTTAAAAACTAGGTGTGAGTGGAAGGGGGAAAATGATTGTTATCGGATGTCTAATACATTAAAGATACATTTCGTGGTGACATACACACACCATGGCTGATCTAATGTTAAAGACCAGAATAAGAAGGAGGGAGAGGTAAGGAAAGAAGTGGTGGGGAAGAAAGATGGGGCGGGTGAAATTAAAATTGAAAGGGACGCTGTGTAATTGAGAAAATTTGACAAAAATAATATCGACTACAGGTTACAAATCAAATATAAACATATAAAGAATAAATATGACGATTATCTAATCTAGCAAGGACCTATATTTTTATGTCCAAAACACATGCAAATACACACATACACAATAACTTATACACGTATATACATACACATCGCCGTGTACCTACATACACACATACATATACCCATGTACACATATACACATATATCCACATATTCACACAAATACACACATACATATACATACACACACACATATACACATATACATATATCTTATTCAATATCTTAGCTCTATCTCTGATACTAAGCGCTTTCTAATAATTACCGCGCATATGATATACAAATAATTACACCTACATATATACATATACACATACACATACACACACACACACACACATATATATATATATATATATATATATATATATATATATATATATACACACATATCTACACACATACATACATGTATATACCCACACACACATACATATATATATATATGTATACATATACACACACATATATATACATATATATATATACACACACGTATATACATACATACACATACATATACATATATATACATACACACACATATACATACACATATATCCACCTATACCATATACACACATTTTCCACATACATATACATAAATACATACACATACACACATATACATGTATATACATGCACACACACACAAATATATATATATATATACATACAAAAATGCACACACACATACCTACATATACACACATACATCCATACGCATCCGCTCCTTACACATTTACCCACACATATACATATGAACATACGCATACGTGCGCATAAACATATATACCTAAAACCCTACATTTCTATACAATTACATACACCCATTTAAACAAATAAACAATGTATCCCTGTATCTATCCGTCTAGCTATACATACATACATATATACGCACATATATACCCATATACACATATATATATATATATATTTCTACATTTAGAAAATATCTCATTACGAAGATTTAGCAGTTCATCTTGATTCTTATCTTTGATAATAAAAATTTTTCCGCCATGCACAGATCACACCGATCACGGAAGTTATTAGGTGTTCTGGCTCTTGATAGGTATCTCCATTTCAAAAGTGGTGTTAATCCCTTATTCACCAGATCCCAGTAGTGTTTGGATAAGGAAGTTTGACTTCTGAGGCATCTATATCTAAAAGAGCGTCTATGGTTGTATAGACGCTGCTTCCAATCACCGGCGGATATACCTATATATCTTTTTTTCTCGTTTATATTTTCCTCGGGAAAGATTGTTGCCTCGTATATTACATTTTCATAGTTACATTTACCCCCGACTGGACAATGATCTTTATTCCTACAATTGCAGGTAGGGTTACTCGATTGAGTTATATTACTATGGTAGTTTCTAAGTATTCTGCAATTATGGGAAGATATGATTTTCTCCATATTTCTAACGCATGAGTAACTAATTTTCAGAGTCTTCCTATTGAAAATTTTAGGTAATGGATGTTTACTGTGAAAATGTTTATCAATTAATTTCAGAAAAAAACTTCCTATATCAATGTTAAAGAGCTTGCAATATGGTGGGTTGAACCATAATACCTTCCTCTTTCTATTTTTAGTTCTGTTATTATTCTGATTTACAAGTTCTCCGTTATAGTTTAATTCCTGTCTAAAACCACTATTTTTGAGGGCCTGATTGTATATAAATTTATTATCATTAAAGATTTTTGGCTAGAAGATAGCTTATTAATTCTCGTATTCACAGTTTTGGGGATGTGGTCTATCACATGTTTAGGGTGGTTAGAGTGGACGTTGATATATAGGGTTGTTTGATCAACTTTATGGAAGGGTTTAAAGGTATCATTCGATAGATTGAGTGTAATATCCAAAAAGTTGACTATTTTTAGGTTGGAAGATATTTCACTTTTAAGGCCTAAGTATTTGAAGGCCCTAATTATCTTCTTATGTAAGCTGGAAGTCAAGGGACCATTGCTATTTGGGACAATGATTAGGCCGTCATCTCTATAAATTCCGACTTGTCTAAGGTTAACTACTCTACTCAATGTGTCGAGAATATATATGCCCACCAGATCTGCAATTTGGGCGTAATCAAAGGCTCCCATAGGTACATCGAAACTACCATTATTCTTCTTCATCCAAGTAGCGTCATTGTATGTAAGTATTGATCTTCTTGACGCTAAAATGATGTTAAGATCATTATCCGTTATTTCGATATATCCTTGAATTGGATCGTATTTACGATTCCAATGGAATAAATTATGACCATGGAATATTAGTGTTTAAGCCTTTTTATTATATCCTTACTCTGTCCTGGGCATTGAGTTCTACCTGGATTCTATCCTCTCGGAATTTTTATTCAAAAATATACATGTGTGTATATGCACCTGTGGATTTTGCATATATATGTATATTTACTACTAATATTATCTATCTATCTATATATATATATATATATATATATATATATATATATATAGTGATTGCCACTTCGAGGCAAAAGATGGCCATCGATTTTCAATGGAGCAGCCATGAGCACAAAATTGATTCGACGTCACTTCTGAAGGCTTTCTTGCATAATGGCAGACGAAAGACTTGTGTATGACCGTCGATTTTTTTCTCGTCCTTATGCAATTTAATGGGACTCTCCTGACCTTCTGCTACTTTGTCACATAGTAATTAGTAGTTGTGAAGGTAATCTTTTTACGATTGTCTACCATCAGGGAATCTTAGATGACTAAAAAGTCTCGCTTTCGATAAGACCCTAACATAGTTGTTACATGTAGGCTTGGTACCTCCAATAATTCGCTAAAAATCAGTATAGTATAATGATAAAAGGCTCCAAACCTAATAAAAAACAAAGTTTTATCGTCAAAATATTTATGTTATTATTAAGAGGAAAGAACAAAGTATATTTAAATTATTTAAAAAAATTTTCCTTCTTTCTAACATGTTCTAAACTTAGGTAAAAAATTTCGTTTTTTGTCAACTTTGTACTACCTGTGGTAATGGCCATTTTAGTGTAGTAGTTTTCGGTGGAAAACCAATTAATTTAGAAATTCTTGCAAAAATCAAATATTGTCTGATTTTAATGAAACTTTCAGGAATTATTAAAAAATGAATCGATTTATTTTTGAAATTTTTATTTTTAGAAAATCTTGGTAAAAATATATGTGTTTTTACATCTGTTATCCCCCACCCCCAAAACTTAATTTTATGAAATTTTCTCGAATTTCAAGCAGTTCGCAAATTGTTTCATATTACTTATAAGCAGGACTCTTTGGAGAAAGTAAATCATCAATTTTTTTTTTCACGACTGCTGCCAACATTTTTAAAAATCTGCTCCAAATCGTAAAATAAAAACTGCAATAAAACTATCTAATTATCTAATTAGATAGGCTTTTATTTGCTTTTACAAATAATATACATTAAGAACATTATTATCTGAAGAAAAAAATTCGAATTTTACAAGAATTGTTTGCATTTTTCTTTTAGTTTTTTCATTTTTCTTTAATTTTAAAAAATGTTTTAAAATTCTTCCAAACAGAGTACGAGGTAGGTTATTAAGTTTTTAAGTGAAGACTATATTTAGCGAAAATAAAAAGCTTAATACAAATCATGCTACCAAAATTTTTACCATAATTAAAGATATTGTTTGTGCGTCAAAATGTTATATTTTTTTAGTATGGTATCTTGTAAGTGCCATTATGGTTAAAAGGTCACGTGTTTCAAGGCTTGTTTACCCCTTATGGAAAGCTCCTTGACATATAAAGTCTTCGGCTTATCTCACTCTCAATTATTAAATTAAAAATTAAATTGAAATAATAAAAGTATTTCATTTATCAATTTAAACAGTTAATAACCGAGTGAGATAATTATTAATATAATAATAATTTTATTAGTTATTATCTACTGAGATAATAACTAACAAAATTATTATTAAATTAAAAAATGTAATAACTCAATATAATATTAATAATTAATAAAATTATTTATCATTATCTTAGTTATTAAATAATGAAATACCATGATAGAGGTAACTCAATAATGTAATAGATTTTTATAGTATTTTAAATTATTATAAGAAACAAAAAAACCGTTATGTCAATTTTGGTGCACCATACTAAACCTGTCAACGCGTTCAGTCATCAAATTATCGATGGATACGTGAAAATAACAGCACACCAAGGTCAAGTAATGTTTGTCTGGAAATTTTTATGCTATAAGTAAGTAATATTTGTTTCAGAACAGATTAATTTAACTTCAAATTTGCTAATTTTACGAAAGTAAGGCTTCAGAAATGTATATCTTATTTTAGTGGGATTTTTAAAAACGAAAAAATAAGTTTTGTATATATTTCTCTAAAAATGTTAAAAATGTCCGTTTCGATTGGTTTTTCGGAAGAATCGACTAAAAATCATTCAAATTTTTATTTGAAATACTCCACAGTATTTTTTTCGGAATTAGGAAATTTAATCCTTTAGCTTTCAATTGAAGCTGGGGGAAAGCTTCGAAAAGGAATTTTCCTTTATGAAAAATACATTTAAACATTGGGTATACCGAAATTTTGGAGGTACCAGGTTAGGGATTTTCTAGAATTGACGCTGTGTCCTGCTTTCTAAGGGCTTTGGAGAGTGTAATGCCAAAGTAGACGAATGTAATTATTGCATCTTATCTTCTTTTGATGCATAAGAATTCTTTCTTGATCTGATGGCGCCAGATAGGTAGTGTCTTTGTTATAACAACGGCTGACTGTTTACGAAGCCAGAATAAGTCCCCCTGGTGAAACATAGAGGGAAAGAAACTGGAAATTAACTAATAAATAATTTAACTAATAAATTAACTGATAGTTTTATTCATTTGAGAACTGGAAATTACAAAACAGTTTAAAAATTGGATTAAGTAGGACGTAAAATAATAAAATCAAAACCAGACAATTCTTGCAGATATTGAAAAAATGACTTGCATGCTGAGGAAGTATGGTAACATTTGGCATGCAGCAACTATCTTCCAGTTTACACCATTATTATTATTATCATTATTATATATTATTATTATCATTATATATATATATATATATATATATATATATATATATATATATATATATATATATATATATATATATAAACGTTATTTTTAGTGGATACTTGTATTTGAGTAGACACCGTTTATCTACTCAAATACGAGTATCCACTAAAAATAACGTTTAAGTAATAAGGATCTGTCGAATTACTAAATAAAAAATACATCCCCTTTCTTTACATGTGTGCTAACTGGGTTCGTATGTACCTAAACTGAGCATTATGCTTCTCCCACCTTCTAGAATTTGAAGCTGGTCGGTATCAGTTCATTCCAAAGGTTGTGATTGATGCTATCTCATTAACGCTATTTTCCCTGTATGACACAATTTTCATTTCGAAATTTCTATATCTTATATTGTCAAGATCGTTCATTTGATAATCCAAGACGTTTTTGCAAAGCTGTGAGGAATTCTTAATTCTAAGTTTCTCTTATGTAATATCTAACTATAGACAAGATCTACTGACATACCTCACCGCAACAATGATCCAATCGGAAGGTTGTCAAGAAGCTAACTAATAATAACAAACTAATAAAAATAAAGCGGGTGTCATGAATCTATTTAGCAGGTGTGTTTTATTTCTTCATATTCGTTTGTGTATTTGTATCTTAGAGAATTATCTATCCCCACCATTTTTTGTATATTGCTGTATTGATTCGTACGTTTAAACTTTGTGTGCGATGTTTTGTTTTGTTTTTGTTTAGATGATTTTTATATAAATGAAAAGCTAAATCATCAAATACTAATTGGAACAGTTAAATCTACTTTCAGTTTTGATTCAACCTCCTGTTTTTTATCCTTTAATCATTCATCTATTCAAATATTTCTCTTTACAATTCTAAATCTATTCTAACTTATCTTTTCTATGAACTTAGTCATTTTCTTTCAGCGGCAATTATTTTCATCTTTTTTCAAGTTGATTATCTCTTTTCTTTCTCTCTCTCTCTCTCTCTCTCTCTCACATCCACACTTTATATGCACACACTGGTCGTTTAATTAAGGAATAAATGCAAATATTTACTCAGTAAATAAGTGGCTGCAATTTGATGGATATAGGCATTTAAATAAGGTCATAGTTACCTGCTGATTTTCATTTCTGCGTTATTATGAGAAAGAAAGGTATATTTAAGAAACTTTGAACGAGACGTGTTTGTTGGTGTTATTTCAAAAACTGATGATCTACTAGATTTTCACGAATAACTATCTCTAGGAATTACAGAGAATGGTAAAAAAAAAGATAAAAATCCTGTAAGCGGGAATTCTGTGAGTGGAAACCCGTTGTTGATTAAATAAGTTGAATTGCCAGACTGGTTCAAGAGGACGAACAATCACTTTTCACCACGGATGCAGAAGAGCATCTCTGAACTCACAATCAACTGGGCTACAGCATCAGGGGGCCACGCTGGATGGCACTCCTGTCAGACAAGAATAAGAAACTAAGGTTATAATTCACTAAGGCTAAACATATTGGACAACAGAAAACTGGAAAATTCTTGCCTGCTCTGATGTGTCTCGATTTCTGCTGAGACATGGTAGGATCAGAATTTGATTTAAACAACATGAAAGTATTGATTCATACTGCATTGAATCAACGGTTTAGACTGTTGTTTGTGGTATAATGCTATGGAGAATATTTTTCTGTCATGCATTGGGACATTTGATCATTTAAATACCGCAGTCTACCTGTAGTATTGTAGCTGAGCATGCAGCCAATCCTCTTGCGGTCACTACTTCCAGCAGGACAAAGCAATGTATCACAAGTTTACAAGAGTGGCAAAGAAAACATTAATGAGTTTTCTGTGTTAGTGGCCTCCACCAAATCTCAAACCCACAGATCACTTTGGAAGAGTGGACAGGAAAATTCAAACCTGGATATGCAGCCAACCAATCGATAATTTTAGGATGACATAAAAAACAATATGAACCCAGAAGGAAGTGCTCTTAGAACATAGCCGAATCCAGGTCAAGAAGAACTGAAGCATTTTTAAAGGCAAAAGGGAATTCAAAACAGTAGTAGATGAGTATACATCACTTAGCATCTTCCATAGTTTACTTTTACTTTCACAGTTAACCAAAATAATATCTTTAAGCGTTCTTAAATTAAAAAATTTTGAAAACCTAACGATATTTTTACTTCTGTTTATAAATCCATGCTGCAAAATAAAATCCTTACATTTGCCTTGATAAAGTCCATCAATGGACGAAACGTACTGGTAAAGAAAATCTTTCATTTTGTCTTTATTTATATTGTCTTTTTACAGTTATTATATATATATATATATATATATATATATATATATATATATATATATATATGAGGTTTTACATACATATATACACATATATATATATATATATGTGTGTGTGTGTGCAAGTGGCAAACTATCTAGTTGCCTTGTGGATGACGTTAAAAATCGTTCTTAAATTACTGTGTGATCGAGAGAATACACTTCATATATATGAATAAAATTAAAGACTTTATCATTATAGCAATGTTATCGTATATCAAGAATAACTGACACGTTAATTGATCCAGATGGATAAAATGTATATAAACAAGTCAAGTCAAATTAATGGATTTGAATAAGAAAAGGAGGTGAAAAGAAAGATATAAAAATGAGAAGGATCGGAAGAATAGAATAGAAAGAAGAATGAAGGAACGTCATGGTAATGAGAAACGGAAGGGAAAACAAGGAAACTAGAAATAAAGAAAAATTAGAAACGATGGAAGAAGGAAGAGCAGGAAGAAAAAACGAAAGAAAAGTAGGAAGGTAAAATGGATGAAAGAAAGGAAGAAGGAAATAATGAAGAGTTGCAATGGGAGAAAGAAAGATTAAAATAAAAAAATTAAATAAAAAAATGAAAGAGAAAAGAATTAAAAACGAGTAAAAGGTAGGGAAAAGGTAGGGAATGAAGTGTAAGAATTTAGAATGAAAATAGTAATAAAAATGAAAAATCAAGAAGTCATGAAAATTGAAAGAATTGTAGATAGAAAGGACAAAGGAATAAAAAGTAAGAAAGAAATGTAAAACGAAGAATGGAATGAAAAGTAAAAAGACTAAAGAATGAAAAATGAGAAGAAAACGAAAAATGTACACAAAAATAAATTGTGGTAAATAAAACAAATAGCAATATAGAGTGAAATGTAGGAAAGAACGGGAATATGACGAAAGGTAAATATTAGGTTGGTGCAAAAATAATGTCGTTTTCTCACATAGTAACATATGTGAGAAAACGACATTATTTTTGCACTAATAGAATAGGAGAAAAAATGAAACTACAAAATTTAAAGAAAGAAGGGGAGAGAAGGATGAATAGATAGTATGAATTTAGAAATAAAAAAACGTAAAATAAAAAAATGAAAAATAGAAAAAACAAGAAAAAACAAAAGATTAATAGGTAGAAAAGAAATAGCAAAAAGTAAAAATATAGACTGAATGTTAGAAGAATGAAAGAGTCACTTCTCATCCACGTATGTTTGTATGTACAAGTGTTAGTGAAAAGTGTTGCCATTGTTTCAAAAAGTATTAAGAGAAGAAAAACGATTGAAAAATCGAAAAAGCAATTTTTTACATTTCACCACCTTTATCCCACACCCACCACCACCACCAGCAAAAGAAAGAAACGAAAATAGAATCAGATTACATCTTCGGGACCTCTAAATAGTCCATACTTATCCGTCACTTCATATAGTATAACAGTTGATAAATAGAGACCATGTCGTTATAAAACAACTCTACAATATCAGACATATACTTGATTTCACATATATACACTATTTTATATTGAATACTAGCAGCATGGCCCGGCGTTGCCCATGCTTGATTCAAAAATCGTACGACTCATACAGCAATCGCTATCATTTGACTTAAAATATTTTTGCCCTTCTTTGCCTTTAAAGGAGTGCCCTTTGCCGTGCTGATGTTGCTACATGCCTTACTTCTTGCCTATCTCACACTGCGAATTTTTTCTAAACATTAAATCTGTTATGAAAAAAGAACTAAACAAAATGAAATCAAAACGATCAGCTTTAAAAAAGGATTCGTAACTGGAAAAATCGAATGAAAAAAGAATGTTAACTACAAATACTTTTTCACACCCAACCCAGTTCTGCGGAATCAGAATCAACGTTGAGTTTAAGCAAGCGAATGAGCCAATTGAGCCATGCAGATTTAAATTTTTCCCACTTGTGACGAATGCAGCTATCGATTTTTTTTCATGCTAGTTAACATTTGTGTCAGTCAGCTGTTGGCTCTCACGCTGGCCAATAGAATCTTCCTGCCTATTCGTGGCAGCCAGCTATTAGCTCTCACTCTGGCCAGTAGAAAATAGCCGCAAACTACATGAAAACTGCCGTAGAAGCTTGAAAAAATCGATTATTTCCACTATCGATGGGAGTTGGGAAATGCAAAGTCGGTCTTGGCCTTCCCGCTAACTTGGAGCATGTGCATGTACATTTTGGTGCAAATCCGTCGAAAACTGCAGCCATGCATTCGTTACACACACACACACACACACACACATACATCTTGCCTTTTATAGATAATTATATTTATATTTAATTAGTGGTTTTGTAGTCTTTCTCTGTCAATTTATTTTATTCCCACACTAAAACAAATCAACTGGTAGAGAAATATTACAAAGCAACACATTAAGAGGTTGCTGAAATCCATTGTAGATAGAACGGATAAGAAGTAGGTGGAAAGTGAGAAAGGAAGGGAAGGACGGAGGGGGAGGGGAAAAAGGGAAATGTACCTGAATGGATCATTGCAATTTAATTGTTGATAAAGATTAAAAAAATAATGGATGAAGAAGATAGGTGTGACTGAGACTTAAAAGAGAATGAAAGTTAGATACGATGTGCGTATACGTGGGATACAAATTACCGAAGGGAATTATATAAAAGGACAATCGGAAATATAAACTATTTTCTACAAATAACAAATGAGAAAGAAAGAAAGAAAGAAAGAAAGAAAGAAAGATAGATAAGAAAGAATAAATCAACTGTGAATGATAAATTCATTTTACTAACACATTCAACAACTCAACAAATGACAAGCAAGATATTCTAAAAAAATAGATTTGATAAAAATAATAATATATTATAATAACGAGTTGAGGCCAATAAGAGTCTAGAAAGAAGGCTGCTATTGTCAAATATCTGTACGGATTAATGATATCATAGGCACGGTGGAATAATGGATAGCGGCTCGGCGAGAAATCGGAGAGCCGAGTTCGAATTCCAGTCAGATTCATTATATTCACTTACATGCTAATACCCTTGGGAAATGTATGAATCCTCTTCTCCCCACTCCAGCTATGGGTAAATAGCAGGACAGATCGGGTTCTATAGCCTTGGATGGCACTAATCCTCCAGCTATGGGTAAATAGCAGGACAGACGGGGTTCTATAGCCTTGGATGGCAACTGGTCCACCGTAGAAAGAAATGGCAACCTACTACGGGAAAAAAATCTGCCTCGTCAGTCATGTACCGAAAAATACATGATCGCCTAAGCGTGTATCACGCATAGCTGACTGAGTTGAAAAGAACTGGAAAATCATAAAAATAGAAAATAATTTTAATATTGCTATTTAAGAATGTGCCAAAATTGGTGTTCACATGTTTATCAGAAATGTAACTCTCAACCATTTTCATATTTCCATCTCATGAGGTTCTAATGCCCTACAATAACTAAATAATCTCTTGTTTCTTTTCAGAATTGATAGTCGTATTCTATATCGCAATGCTCAAAGCAAGACAGTCAGTAGAATTGTTAGGGTTTTTAAAAGGTTGTTGAACAGTCAGAAAAAGGACTCGGTACAGAATTGCAGAAAACCTTAAAATATCTGTCCATATTTCTTCAATATTTGTCCATATATTCTGAGATTAGGTATTTACACTATTGTAAGATTGTTCTGAGATATCCGGAAGAGGCATGACATGTGGAACTAGAAGAATCTAGTTCGGTGAACGAAATAAAGGGTTCGGTTCGAAATTCCAGTCACCTGAAAAGGGAGAAGCGTACAACAGCCTTTTCAGGTGAATAGGACAACAAAGATGAGGATAACAGCCCGAATAATGTAGATAGTATAAAGACTTAATATTCTTCTTGCTACAGTGAATAGGTTTACCACTCAGTTTAGGAAATGAAGTGAAAGATCATGTATCACTTTGTTCTAGGCGACCTGGACCTTGAAACAGGTGTCTCCGATATAGGCTTCCGATATAGTAGCGGCTATCAATGTGAGTTATAGAAAAGCTGTACGGTATCTCCATAGTATTAGATATCAGTGGAGAGAGGGGATTCTAAACACAAGCCTTTACTCATTTCAACCAAAATTATGAAACAAAAATAATGGGATGACCAAGAAGAGTACTGAATTTTTGCAAGATGTAATCTTCTCGGACAAATCGTCCTTTTCCCAGTTCTCGGCCCGTGAATGTATGTGAACTTGGAGAAAGCCCAGTCAAAAGTTTTCCAAGATCCGGCTGATGGATTTTGACTATAATCTAATGAGTAGTGCTGCAAATAGTAGCACTGGTCGCTCAACCATGGTAGAATGCATTGGGAAGATTAATGCTGTAATATACATTTTATTATTTTATTAGGTTGGTGCAAAAATAATGACGTAATAATGTCGTTTTTTGACGTAACGTCAAAAAACGACATTATTACGTCATTATTTTTGCACCAACCTAATAGAAAGGACTTCTCACCAACTTTTCCAGTTATCGGGTGGCTACTGTATAGTTATCGGGTGGACACTGCATATTTAATTCAAGACGGCGCCCTATTCAATGCTGTATATGTTATCCGTGCGTGGTTGGAGCAAAATGAAGTTCGATTTCTACCATGCGTAAGTCCCTGGAACATGTCTTGGCCTTATTAAACGTAAGAAATGGGTGAAGCCTACTTCCGTGAGGAATTGGTTCATCTTCTGCATTCAAATTCGGCAGAAATTCCCTATTTTAAGATTGCAGATCTTGTCATTTCTATGCCTGACAGAATAAAAGCCGTCAAAAACAATAGGGAAGCATTGACTAAGTAGTAATGAATGCATTCATTAAACAAACAAGGTTCCACCAAAACTCTAGTATGCTCCCGATTATCTTAATTTTCCAAATTTGGTAGGCGTCTATTTTTCCTTGTGACATTTCTCTCTTTCTCTCTCTCTTTCTCTCTCTCCACACACACACACACACACACACATATATATATATATATATATATATATATATATAGATATATATATATAAAAGGATGACTTTTTTTATTTATTAATCCGACAGATTTTTATTACTTAACGTTACTTTTAGTGGATACTCGTATTTGGAGAGAAGCTCTATTTATTTATTTATTAAACTATATTTATTTATTTTCGTGTACCGGCCTGAATATTCGGGAAATCTTAGCAGAGAAAAATATAAATAAATGAAGCGTCTACTCAAATACGAGTATCCACTAAAAATAACATTTAAGTAAAAAAAATACATTTCTATGCGTGTATGTGAACTAAATGAAGTCCAGCACAAAGCTAATTTTGTGAATAATTGATGTTACTTTGATACCAGAAGAATCTGTTAATAGATAGATAGATAGATAGATAGAAGCTGCTATAGATAAACATAAAAATGTCTTCTTGTATTTCTGAATGAGCAGAGTTTAGAACAACTGACCAAAGGCGAAGTATATTCTGTCCTCAATCGCAAAGTTATTGAATTATACTGAACTGTACTGGAAAAAGATTTGATTGTAGAAACATTTGATGTAGAAACATAATAATATATATGTTATACATATCGTTGTAAATTTAGTGTTGTTACTAAGCTATTCTTAGATGTTTTTTTGCGTCCATTGCAGCAGAGCAAAGAAGTAAGCAGCTGTAAATATTAGTGTTTTTAATAACTATTTTACATCTTAGGCAAGCTGTACAGCCGAATAAGATTATCTAAGAAAGTTGAAAGAGAGAAAGTATATTTTATTATTAGTCATTAAATTCACGTGTTTGTTATTACGCAGAAATGCTAATTTCGTTCTATTTCTTTAATCTTTTTCTAAAGCCTTAACTAAGAACAAAATTATGAAAAGATGTCCTAAGAAGATGTACTTACTATGAAACGATGTTAAGATCATCTCGCAACTGTTGGTAATTTCAAACCTCTCTGAATGCCTAACTATTGTGTGGTTTTGTATCAAACAAAAGTAAGTTATGTTGAAGTTCTTAGGTCAACCACTTCCCAAAATCTGACTGTATAATCAAACATCAGAATTGGGGAGGAGTCCTTTCTTGATCTAAGCGAGAACTTTTCAGCACTACTCATACTTAAAGTTGGTTCAGAAATTTGGGATGCGTTCGTAAAATATCTTCACCAGTCGAAGCAACCACTTTTTCACAACAGTAATGACGAAGTCGTTGTCAGGAAAATATCGCCCGCTTTCATCGGACCTAATAGATAACAGTCGGATGAGGCAAATATGATGAGTGTGATACGGCAGTTCAACCAAAATCTGCAAGGTGATTCAGTCTTCAGACGGGAATGGGACTTGGCGTTATTGTGTTGCAAGAAGGTTGTCTTGAATCTGAAAATTCAGGCTTTTAACTGAGTCAGCGACAAGGTTGATGTCTCATCCAGGTTCCATGATATTTTGGTGGACCACGCCTTTCTTAAATCAAACGACAGTGTACACCCTGATGACTGCGTTTTGAACTTTTTCTTTCATGATGTCATTTCTTAACTCTCGATTAGATTCCGACTCATAGTAGTGACACCACGTCTCGTCACTGGTGATGATACGATCCACGAAACTGTCACCTTCAGCCTTGTTTAACAGTTGCTGACCGATCTTGTGTGAACTTTCAGGGAGCCCACTTAGCACAAACTTTGCGATATCCCACGTTTGTCAATATCATTTTCAACATATCGAAAGCAATATTCTGCTTCGTATACAGTTACCGGATCGTAATCTGCACATACATTGATGTCGCTAGTACTGAAATGAATAATCCCCTAGTGCTTACATTCATTGTTTACTCTCTGTAAGCATTCAGCAAGCGTTGATGAATATCAATGTGCAATTTTCCAGAATGAAAAAATTTAATGACGCACTTTAACGTCAAACGCTATTTTGCCAGGCTAGATTCAAAGCAGAAATATGGGTTATTTGCGTGAAAGTTGAGCTTCAACTTCTAGCGCACTAACATCTGCATCTGATGTTACGGACAATATTCTTTTTGTATCTTCACAAGGATACTACCATCAAATATCATGACATGGAAAAAGGGTGGGCAATGATTATATGTTCAGATGAAAAAGCTTCAATAAGACTTATAGATATACCACTCAACCCGAAAGAATAGACGTCATTAAATGTAGAAACAACAAATTCTTGGACATTCATTTCTACATTCAACAGGAAATCTACTGTCACTGTCATCTCTTATTAATGTCCCACAAATATATGAAAGAAGGATGAGAAAGAGACATTCTGAGTAGAATTGACGGAACTGACAAAGATCCCAAAGGATAATGTTAGCTTGACAGTAAAAGAGATGGTTCATAAATTTGTACCAAGAAACGTGAAATGCCGAGTTTATAATACAACAACCAATGGAATTGGGTATACCTACTATACTATATGCAAGAATGCAATTTAAGAGCTTACATCTTGATCAACAGCAAACAATGTTTTAGATTTCTAGGCATGGTAGAATGTGATATATAAATTTTTATATATCCGAATTTAAGATGTTAAATCCCTTTAAAAGTGCTTTAATTAAAAAAAATCTAACACAAAAAAATAAACCTTTCCCTATCAACAGCTTAAATAAATTAAATAAAAATTAACCAATTCTTTTTCACTTTTAACAGTGATTTTTATAAACAAAAATGTAAATTATTGACGTGTCCATCTTCTAGTAGAGTTTTAGCTTGTCTCTTCTTAGTGTTTCTTCACTCTGGTCCTGTTAGCTAAACAATCAATATATTTCCGATATGTTGATGACGCTCTATTAATACATCCCCGCAAAACAGCGTTGCCTTACCTTGAAGATAAACTAGACAAAGTGGAACGTACGATAACATTTACTTACGAAACAATACATTACCTTTCCTTGATATCATAGTAAAATCTACTGATAATGACCTAGAACTAAATGTCATAAATCAGCAGTCAAATGATCTCGTCACCATAACAACAAAAAATCCGGAATGATTATCGGATTCTATATAAGAGCACTCACAATTTGTAGCCCTTTACGTGATGAAGAGAAATACATTGAAAATACTTTTAAGCTCCCCTAATACCCTAATTGTTTCATATTCAACAAAAAAAAACGTGGGTAAAATATTTCAGAATAAATAAAGCAAATTTTGATTTAGTTACGAGATACTCTGCCTACCAAATCCCTTACAAGTGAAAAGAATTTATGTAAGCTTAAAATAAAACTTGTTACAACTACTTCTAAAGCAATACATAACTTAATTAACAAAATAATAATAACCTAAAACTTGAAGGAGGAATTTAATCTATCACCTGTAATAATTACCGCGAGAATAGGGGAAACTTCAATGAATTTAAATAAAAGATTATATGAACACAAAGGAGATCTTTTACAAAGCATCACACTCTAGTGCATTAGTCACTCGATTTAAAATACGCTACTTTAATTAAAAGAGAAAGCAATTTACTCAGGTGAAAGTGTATAGAAAATGCTTTGATTGCTAGATCATTCATCCACAATAAATTTTCACCCAGATTCTTACATTTCATCTTTCTTGGTAGATCACAAAGTGTGATATTTAATAACAAAAGTGATAAAAATAAAACCATAGGAAAACTGAATGCGATCGGCTAGACTGCATGTCCAGACACGTCTGAAAATAAAATAAAATTTTCTAATTTTAAATCTCAGCGTTCCCACGCATTCAGTGTTTCCTATTGGTACATAATTGTAACCGATGCCCATGTTTTTATATTTTCCACTTCAACGCATATATAATTCTATCAGCAAAAATATTGCTTTAGTCTGATTAAGTCCTCCCTAAGAACGAAACGCGTTACACAAAAGTTTTCCACTTTGTCACTTATTTGCCTAACTGCGAAGCAATACTTTTTATACAGTTGAATCCTATCATTATATTATTATTGTTATAAGATTGAAGTTGCGTCAAGCAAGAGAAAAATCAGATATGACTAGCAGAGACTAGTAGAAACTCCTTAGTAACAGTTCTATCAAAGAATGGTACACCATCTAAGTAGAAAATCGAAAAAAATGCTTTGCAAATCAAGACTGGAGCTAGGATGCAAACAAAATATACAAAACTTCATATCAGCTCATGAAGAAACAACTAAAGATTGCATCCCTGTGAAAACAAAAATAAAACAGCGTGTAACTTGGGAAAACGAAAAAAATATCACTAAAAGAGAACTTGAAAGGCTTATGAAGAGATTTTCAAGAAACGGAAAGAAGCAAAGAAAGAACTTCAGAAAGTATATTATTTAGAGCAAAAAACTGTCAAAGGCACACTCAATCGCAAATGCTATAGAATATCTAAAAACTCGAACTTGCATGAAAAACAGTGAATGAGCTGTCAGAAAAAAAAACTACGCAGAGTGGTCGTTAGAGAAGAAAGCCCAGAGGCTTGTATCAATAATGGAAATATCATTTCTTAAATTTACTAGGCTAAATAACCATTGTATTATCAAAACCAATAATTAAAGTTGTCGAAGAAACTCTTCCCTTGAACACGGAAAACATAATCATGGAAGCATTGATTAAATGTTTCAAGGAGTTTATAAATAATAAATCAGAAGAGCTTGACAAAATACCAAGTGAAATCTGGACAAGTGGTGCTGGAAATGTGCAATAAAACATCTAACAAAAACACAGCAGATATATGGGTTAAAAGTTTCATAGTCCCTACCCGTCAAAGGGATCTTGGCACTACAAATAACTACCATAGAATCACATTGTCACAGTAATAAAAACGATAAGATGAGGCTAGATAGAATAAGACCAAATCTTGTTCCTTTAATCAAAGATAATCAAAACGGGTTTCGTGTTGACAGGTTAATATTATCGAAGATTCTCGCACTAAAAAGACTTATTGAATAGATAATAGCAAGACAACTACTATCAATATTCACAATATACACACGCAAACGCAAACACAAGCATGTGCACATTATACACATGCATACACATGTATATTATACAATAGACACGCAAATTTGCAAGTATGTAGCCTTAATCAAGCAAGGGTTGTAAAATCGTTGAATTAGTGCATTATGAGGTCTGGTTTTAGTTCGACGAGAGGATTAGAAATTCTCTTTCACCAATGTTGTCGGAAGTTCCATAGATGTTTCTCTAGCTCCCTTTGAAAAAATCTTCAAAATATCCGATCCGAACGACATCGCGCGTGCTATCTACAATTTTCCCCGGTCTCACCGGTAAAAGATTACACTTACAGTTATAGCTGTCGTCCATTGGGTGAATCATTCTTTCTCTACCACAAAATTGCAAGAAATAACGGGCCTTATTAAATTGCGAGGAAATGTTCGTTTTATTTTATTGCAAAATTTGTCATACTCTCGTCTGCCTCTCGTCTTGGTTAATGGCGGAACAATTATATATTTTCAATTGACTGATTCTAGTTACAGAGCAAATACATTTATGTAAGGAAGAAAATAGTTAAGGGAACAATTTACTATATCTTAAATATATGGATTTCTTCTCCGGGAAGAGTTACCTGCACAACATAAAATACCCAATTCTAATATTTCGTTCGTATGGTTTTGGTTAGATTATTTTCAGATTTATCTATTTCAGAAGTTTGGAGAATGAGAATAGTGACACTTAGCTTCGTTTTCATTGGCGATGTTGGCTGGAACTTTCTTATTGTGACTAACCTTCACGTCCTTTTACGCGGTTGTTCAAATGACGAGGGCATTAAAATATCCACGTGTTTAATAGTAATTTATTTTAGAGATATCACACCGATTGACCTTGTGTCTATCAAGTCTGAGTCGAGTGTGCGTGGGGAAAGTGACCTAAATGTCCAAATATTACTCAGGTTTTAATAAGTTTCCCTTAGTTATTTCTAACTTCAAATCCAGTAGTTTTCCAAGCACATTTATTAAATAAAATTAATTTGAAAAATTTATTTTTACACTTTATCGTTTCTTTAAGCACATTGAACAAAACTTACTTAATCAAAAACCCGCCTCTATTTCTATTATGGAAAACAAAAATTTATCTCAGGTATTCGTGATCAGGTTTGATGGCTTGATATTCTTGATAGTTCATATCAAGAATATCAAGCCATCAAACCTCTTCTGGGATAAGTCACTGCTAATCCAATTTTTCTAATTTCTTTTCATTGTGAGTAATTGACCGAAACAAGTTTTTATTGTTTGTCTTTCCTTTCTTTAATTTTTCTTTTACTTTTAGGTTTTGTATCCTTTTCTACTTGCTTATAATTCATATACGCAATATATACATAAATATATACATGCACATCCACATACACAACACGCATATAAACAATAGAATGCACAAACACAGACACACACACACACACATACACATATACACACATTTACTTTAGTAAATGTGTATATATATATATATATATATATATATATATATATATATATATATATATATATATATATATATATTAACTAGTATATATATTAACTAGTTTAAAATATGGATTTTTCGCCACAGTAATGACCATGTTTCAAAAATGGAAGCTAAAAGCTTCAAATTTAATTTTGTAATTAAATTAAAAACATTGGTTCCATTTCATCCTCAAGCGAATTTTGGAGTAACTTATTTTTAAAATTTACTGATGGATAAAGAATAAATTTCAAATCGGGTTGGCGAGGACTTGTTTATAAACAAATGCAAAAAGGCAAGAGGCGATGTTTAATTTGGGTCATTAAAAATATAGACGAAAATAATATTTTTGATAAAAACATATTGAAGTAAATTGACCGGGGAGGTAAGATCAGTTTTGCTGAGTTGGAGAGACTTGTGCGTTAGACGAGAGTGACGTTGAGAGAGAGAGAGAGAGAGAGAGAGAGAGACTGTCGTTGCAGTGAGTCGGTCCAGTGGCGAATCAGAGATAAGGACTTCAAGAAATATCATCGTCGTTATAGCAGTGGCATTGAAAATTTGCTGAAACTTAACGTTTGTCACTTACAACAGCCAACTGAAAAGCTACACTTCCACGTAGGGCTGGAATTATGAGTCACATATCCTCCCAAGTTGATTTGGAACGAGTTAATCACACACACACCTCTCTCTGTTGGTATAATTGGTAGAGGAGTGGTCCTCTGTTCTTACGTTAATTGCTTTTCTATCCTTTCTGTAAACTCTTTCTACTGTTATTGTTTTCTTATATAAAAGACATCAATATTTTACCCATTGTTGTTCGGCTTCTGCAGATATTATTTCCTTGTTTGCCACATACTAATTTTCCTGCCGCCCACCCTCACAGCCGTGCCTACATTCCCAATCGACCGTGAACGTATGGACAACACCCCGCTTACTGGATCTAAAAACTAACACAACGTGGGCAGCAGGCGGAACTTGGCCAGTGACCGGTCGAACAATCTACGGGTATTCAGGGAGTGTGCGGCTAGCTACCCCTGAGTTCGGTTCAGACCGAGTAGCCGCCTCAACCGAAAGAGGAAGACGACGGAGGTTGAGGGGCTGAAGGGAAGAGTGGTAGAGATCTTTGGGTTAGAATACGTTTTATTTAAAATATTTTAATTTTTAATAAACTATATTTCTTTTAAAACAAGTAAATGTACTTACAATATATAAAATTATTTTTTCATATCAAGTATAAGTATGTATATTACCAGTTCACATTTTTTTAAATTCTATTTTTAAATATTATTTAAGGAAAATTTTTGACAATGACGGCAAAAAATAGCTAATTCATTTCTCTGATCCAGTAAACTTTTATATATATATATATATATATATATATATATATATATATATATATATATACAGTGTAACCCAGATATAAGAGAGTTGTTGGGGCATGATGAGTCTCTTATATCCGGGTTTGGTCTATTATATATACATTAACACAGGCTCTAATTTGGGACCAGAGAAAATCTCTCTTATATCCGGGTTTCACTTATATCAGGGTCTCTTATATCCAGGTTACACTGAATACACGCGTATATACACAATACACACATAAACAAAAGATACACATGTATTCAACACACTCACACATATCCATAACACGCAAACATATCCGATGCACAAATATACACAAACTTACACATAAATAGCATTTACACACATATACAACACACACGTGCACACAACATGCTCAATATCAACACATACACAATCTATACATATATACGCAACACACACAGAGACATACACAATATATACACATACATCCGCAACATATGCACATATATGCAAATCGCACACGCATAAAATAAAACTGATTGAAAAATAAAATACACACACGTATACATAGCACATATATAAGCAATGCACACACGTACATAAACAAAGCGCATACATAACACACACACACATATACAACATACAACACAGAAACACAATACATGCACACACATGTATATATAATACACGCATATACAGCACACACGCGATATACACACATATACGCAATGTATGTACATAGATACATGCTAATTCCACATACAAATATACAATATACACACACATGCACATCACATGCACAACATACTCACATACATGCATTGATACATACGAAATGAGAATAAATAAACAATCTATAGGTCTGTTTGGATTAATTACAGATGTTGTATAGTTAGTTCTTTTAATAGAAAAACCTGTAAGTACAAGTTTTATAGATATTTACTTGTGCGAGATAAAAACAAAGAAAAACATTCGAAGTGAAGACATTTTTATCTGTCAGTGATGTAAAAGCCTGTGCAACAAATACTGTTCGTATAATGTTGTGGCTTGAAGATTGACTAAACATTTTTGTAAGTATTTATATATGCATAGTGAAACTATTTTTACATTTATTTTCTTATTTTATGTTTCTGGATCAAAGGAATCAACCGAGTCGAAATGAATTAGTGGAAGTATGATATATTCATTTGACAAAACCTGTGTCGTGATAAGAAATTGAAACTACAATAGCCATTTGAAAGATGCACACTGTGTGTTGCGTTGTTTGAACAATGATACTTCTCATCAAGTTGTGTCGGGATTGTTTATATATATATATATATATATATATATATATATATATATATATATATATCGGTCAGGTTGATGAACTAACGAACGTCACAGTTTCAAAATTGAAATCAGCTATAATGTATTCAGTCATTGCTGAAAAGAAGTAGATGTGAAAGTTCAAGGTTTTCTAAAAGAGAATCAGATGAAATTTCTAATCCGATATTTTGCATGATTGTACGTATTCTCTATTTAGAGGAGAGATGCAGGGAATTCCTTCCAATCACATTCGTCAGTTTGTTCTTCGCTAATCTTTTTTAATACCACCCGGTTTGAAAGCTGATCTCTAAAGAACTGATACTGAATTTCATTACATTTCAAATAAAAAACGCAATCTGATAGATAGATAGATAGATAGATAGATAGATAGATAGATAGATAAGAATGGATGATGAAAAGTTCTAGAATCACTTGCCAGAGGGAAGTAATCAACTCCATATGGCATTTCTACTTGCATAGAGTGTAAAAAAATGAATATAAGTGGACTGAAACGTCACAAGAAATTTCACCAAAATATTAATGTAAAATCTACTGCAAAGTACACCCAATGTTAATACATCTGCACAAGGAAAAATAAGGCCCTATCAGGACTAAAAGGCCACGTCTGTGCTGCCCATATTTGAGAATAAATCAAATGATGGCAATACTCGAAATCAAGTTGTAGCCATCATACATATATATATATATATATATATATATATATATATATATATATATATATATATATATATATATATATATATATATATGAGTGCGTGTATAATGCTTGTGTATATGCATAATGTGTGTGTGTGCGTCGCGTGCACGCTTATTTCCTTCGCTTATTCAGGCCGCGCCAAACTACGTAATTGGGCTATTGTGAAAACTAATGTCAGCTTGAGTCAATAGTATTCGCTATAAACTGTCTGAAAAGCCTTTTAAAGTATTGGTATAATTTTATGCGTCATTTACTACATACAAGGCCCTTAAAATACAATGTAGTGTGAATAGTTGTTACTTTATGCGAAAATAGCTATTCTGAAAGTAATAATAATAACTGAATGACGGTACATCGTCTTTTCTCGATGAAAACATTTTTCACCTGGAACAGGAAGGATGCAAAGATCAATAATGGATCAATAAAATGATCCTGGAAAATTGCAGGAAAAATGTAGAATTTTCAGGATAGTTTAAATAGATATATCGCACTCTTTGATCTTTAAGGCTTTGGAAAAGTTCAAAGTCTACTTGGTGAGAGTAAATTTTTCTGAAATATAGCAAAGTTCTGTGTAAAACAACACCAAAGGTACTGCTGAATCTCTGATAAAGAATCTTTTTAAGAATAATCCTTATCACCGTTCCTGTTTTGCCTGTCCCTTTAGCAATAATAACAATAACAACTATGGATACAAAATAAAAGTCTTTAATCACTTATTCTACATGCATGAGTTAGAAACATTTGCAAATACGACAATGATTTGAAAGGTCTCCTCAATACTGTAAAATGTTTCAGTGATGACATCGGGATCTGGACTTCGGATTAGTTAACTGTGCAAAAGTGATATTCAAGAAAGAGAGAAATGCCGAAACAAACTCAATAGATCTCGATTTTGTCACAAAAATTAGGGAACGGGAACAAGAAGAAGCCTAAATACCTAGGAGTGAGCGAAGGGGATGGAATAGAGCGCACTCAGATGAAGGAGTGTGCGACATCGAGTAGGATTCACAAAATAGAATATCATCCAAGAACATTTTGGCTGACCCTGTGGTGCAACATCCTTAATTGGAACATAGATGACATTAATTATGTCAAAACCAAACAGATCCTCAGCTAAGGCTGATGTTGATCGTTTGTGTGTACCCAGATCCGAAGGAGTCAAATGGTTAGTTAAATTAGAACTGTCTTACGAATCGACAGTTGGCCTTCAAATATATTTAGAAACTACAGAGTGGATGGTGATATGCGTCAAAGAACATGAAAGAAGTAAGAAACTTTATTCCGTGATAAAGCCAACTAATTGAAAAAGGAATTTCAAGTGGATGAAGAAGATCAAGTAAGCAATATTCCGCCTAGTACTATATCAAAAACCTAAAATCGAAGGCAAAATGCAATTGACCAAATGAAGAAACGGTGGCGAGATAAACCTCTTGTTCGTCACAAACAAGCTTATGCAGGCAAACCCCGTGGTTGTGTAGTGCCTGATTAAAAACTAAAACTAATCAATGCTTACTAACTAGAAATTGTCTAGCAAGCACATTGAAAAATTGTGTTGACCAAAAATGCAGATACTGTGATGAATATCCAGAAGCATTTGACCATCTTGTATATAAGAATATAAAACTTGGCATATCAGGGCGGACAAGTACTTGTATCACCGGAAAACTTCCAACTTTTACGTAAAGCAAGAAATTGACATCACCCAGACCCGATTACAGACTTGCAACAATTTTATGGGACCTTACAGTACAGACAAAACAATCAAAACTAATCACCCCGACATAGGGATCAAAAACAAAATAAACAGAATGTGCTTTCTTATTGACATAGCAGTTTCTGCAGATTGTAATGTATCTTTGAAGATCTTTAAAAATATCAAAATACAAAGATCTTGGAGTAGAAATCTAAAATCAATATTCTAGTTGGGGTTATGGTGCCTGGGTTTGATTAAAAAAAGATATGAAAGACTGATTGAAGAGATCACTGGTAGGCCATATCTAAAAGAAATACAAAATAATTGCACCTACAAGGACAGTTCACGCCTTATAAAGGGCTTTATCTATGAAAAATTGCGTGCTCTTAGGTTGCTTTATTTTATTTTATTTATTTATTTTTTTACAAAAATATTCAGTGGAAAATGTCATGATGCCATTTTTAACCTTAGGTTTCGGGCTGTTACCCGGAAGGAAATGTGTACACGACAGAAATCCAAAGAAATATAATAATAATAATAATAATAATAATAATAATAATAATAATAATAATAAATGGTCGAGAAAAGGTGATCTAAAAAAGAAAGCATTAGGAATGTTACTTATAGCTCATCATTAGACAATTAAAAGGATTAAGATAAAGCAAATAAAACAATTGGATTATCGGAATGTTCCAGTCTTCTCACAGAAGATTTACAAAAAATCTGAGACATGACAAAGTGACTGCGATTTTATATTGG
The DNA here is from genome assembly GCA_963932145.1 of Acanthosepion lycidas. Taxonomy (NCBI): domain Eukaryota; kingdom Metazoa; phylum Mollusca; class Cephalopoda; order Sepiida; family Sepiidae; genus Acanthosepion; species Acanthosepion lycidas. The sequence goes on from OZ010615.1 coordinate 55,390,735, forward strand.
AAACTTTGTCAAAAATTTGGATGTGGGAGTGCAATAAATGTTATAATTATAAACCAGAGACAATCATCGAAAATGAAGTTTGTTATGTTTTTGTCATTATATGCCCGCTTGATAGCAGAGTAGTTGAGATAGAAGATTGCGAATTATACTGAACGAAATCAGGCGAATATGAAATTGTCAAAGGGTAGTGACTGTGACTGTGGTAATCTGAGCATTAGTAACAGAATCAGAGATGTTTGACCACTGATTGAAAACATTCGATTTACCAGTTAGTTTTTATGTATTGCAGAATATCTGCTTGTCACAGTATGAAAAATCAGGAAGTACTAGACAACTAAGGTTACGCGATGTGGCTTTTGATCTAATAAGTGTAAAATCAGCTAATAACACCTAATAAGGTGTGCAAAAACAAAGAAATAATCATATTAATAATGCCATGAAGTGCTACAGAGAAAACCAACTGTTGTAGCGGTAGATAAAGAAAAAAGAAAATACATTATCATAGATATTGCTTATTCAGAGATAAAGACGATAAAAAGAAAAAAAGGAGAACTATGATAGTTTAAAATGGTAAATGTACAAATTGTGATCAATGAAGAGATCGGAGATTGTTACAGGTGCTTGATAACTATAAGTAGCGAACTCCCGATAGTGGTTGGAGAAAATTGGGGTCAATATCAAAATTAGACACTTACAGAAATCTACATTCCTTGGGACTGCTCGTTTCCTCCAAAGAATTCTCGAACCATGATAAATATGCTACCAAAATAACAGCTGTCCACTGGCTTTAAACAGTTGGTACTTTGGTTACATCTTCATCAAAATTTAATGGGCTTGCAAATCAAATAATAATAATAATCTGTCCGTTGCATTAATTTTACACTAATTAGTATTATCTTCATTATTATATATTTATTAGTAAGGAGAAACATCCCTACATGCAAGATGCTTGTAACCCGCTGGCGGGCCGCCGATGGCAACGCCAGAGGTCCTCTAGTGGCAGCAGCCGGCAGGCCACCGGTGAGCCACCGGTGGGCCACTAGCAGTCCGCAAGTGGTAATATTGCCGAGAGGAACACGCCGGCGGTGCGACAGCGGGCCACCAGCAGTAAGCGCTAGTGGCATACCAGCCAGTGGCAGATTGATGGCTTGCGTGCAGGGATTGTTGATATTGGTACCATTATTGTTAATATTCTTAATTAACCCCAAGTATAATAATTATTACTTAGAAGTTTTTTTAACTTGCACAGAAAACAGAGCAAGCCTAATCCGTTTTATTTTTGGTGTTAGTTTATGAGTAGAATAATTTATGTAAAAAGTATGCAAACACAAAAAACTGTATTAAGATTACAGTTGCATATGATTTAATCATAATGTATATTCACTTTACCTAAAGAGTGACTTGTCTTTTAAATCTATTATATATTCCTTGCAAGATGTCTTCATGTGTTTGTTTAATTAATAACTGACTGATAGCAAGCAGTGAAACTTCATCTATATCCAAATTTTAGCTTCACTGTTCCAAATATGTTCGAAGTAAAAACGAGCAGAGATACCATTGGTCAATAAAATGTAGGACAGTTTGTTTTTTTATGCGTGCCAGTGAATGGAGAGATTCGACAACTAAATTACTCTCACTGCCTAAAGAGCTCGTAAAAGCGTGCATGCATTTCTAAACCAGCTAAGGAAGAAAGAAGCTATTTTAGAACAGGTTTAAAATAAGACAACAATAGTTTCTTTGTATTTATCTGATAAATATCGTTTTCCTAACTCTGGCAAAGCATTTAGACTCGTCGCTATCGGATTACAAACGTGGTCATCACTGACAGGAGGTGTCAAATGTTCAGTCATACAATGTGCATAAGTACATGTATCATGAAATCTTAGAACTGCTTACATTCACTGAAATATCTTAAAACAAACTACAGACGACGCCTAATATATATACAACATCCACAAAAAAACAAAAGAAATATTCCTCTCTTCAAACGAAATATGCCACAAATATGATGTGAATTAATTTATGGGAGCTAAAAATACTTTCAAACAAAACATTTCAGCTTCGATCGAGCAGAAAAAAAATTAAGTGTATCAGATGTAAGTCACATTTATCAATAATTGATCAGTCGATTCCAAAAGATTCATCTTATATGATTATGGTCATTATTGGCGTTATTATTATTATTATTATTATTATTATTATTATTATTATTATTATTATTATTATTATTATTATTATTATTCAGCATGAAACGAATTTTCAATTATTCTGATTTATAAAATGTTTGTAAACAGTAAATAAAAATTAACATTCAATTCTAAAATGCTTTTAGAAAATTTTACATCGGTTGGTTGTGGATGCCCACAAAGTATCAATGGAAACTGTCAGAGTCGGAGAATCTTCTAAAGTAAATTATGCTAATTTCAATTTCACGTGCGAAAATGGTACCGTAAACTTATTTTCCGGATAAACTCCTTAGGTTTTACGCAACAAATTAAATATGAATTAAAATTATTATAGACATAAAGTTTTCAGCAGATATATTTTAGTCTTTTCCTTATGATCTTTAAAAATATTTATATATGCAAAAAAAACACTTAATCATTTATATTCAGTTTGAATGATCAACATAAAAAATCAAATCAATGACACGACCCTTTTCAGGTCGCATTTGAAAATATCGCATAGGAAATAAATGGAAATTTCACTTATCTGCAATTTTCAAATACAGGAAACATGATGACGCGAAGAATTTAAAGCTGCTCAGTTTGTAAATAATGGCGCCACTCGAGCGGAAAGCCTTTTATTCAATCAGGCCACAATAATGAAATTTCCACACGGCAAAGGACATTAAAAAAGGAATTGCTTCGACTAGTGACTGGAAAAATGTTTAGTTTTCAGTAATAATAGAGCCATGGTATTAACTGTACTAGCGAAGCCTTGGATCACCAAATAAAATGAATACATTTTCTGAAGCTCGGTTCGTTTTAGTGGGTAGAAAATATTTGTGGGCAGACAGACTTGCCGTTAAAAAATATTAGTCACCTGTAGAGTAGCGAACAAAAATACCAGTACGTAAATAGCCGCTCGGAAGTAATTACCATTACAAATGTAAAGAACGCTGCGAGATGTATGAAGGCTGGATGATGATGCGATCGAGGAAAGGTGATCTAAGAAAGCGTTGTATTGCACCGAAATATAGACAGAAGATGCAATACGAAAGAAAGAACGAAAAAAAAAAAAGTAAGAAAACTGGGAATCAAAATATTAAGATAATATACGAAAAAGACAGTAAAAACCGATACAGGACAAGAACGAATGCGGAAGAAATTAAAAAAAAACAAATAATGTAATGAAAAATGATGAAAAAAGAGAATTTATCATTTTTCACCCCTTTTCATTCCTTGAAATATATATATATATATATATATATATATATATATATATATATATATATATATATATATATATCTTTAATATTTAGAATATAATTTTAATGCACTGCTCTTTGAAATAATCAAATATAATTTTAATTTTTTATTCCTTGAAAGATTTAAAATATAAGTTTTTTATTCATTCAATTGTATATTTTTTTTTAAAATGTTTAAAATATAAATTCTATAATATTTAAAATATATTTTTTTTTTAAATGATAAGCAACTAAAAAAGAATGTCAAGAAAGCAGAAAAGAAAAAAGAAAAAGAAAAGATGAAAAATAAAGGGAAAAAAATTGAAGAAAGTTTTATACTATCAGTACTGTTTAAATAACACTAAAATTCATAAATAATCTTTTCCTATCCTGAAGAAAGTAGAAAGAAGCACGTAATAATGGACAAGAATATATAGTAAATAGTAATCATCATTATCAGTTCCATAACCGGGTTCGTCATAGAATCGCCGCACAGCTCAGCATCTAACCAACTCCCTCCACATGCCACGCTAGATATTCATATCGTGTCTTTGCAAAGACAATCTCTCCCCAGATCAGATCACAAGACAGCCTTCGACCTTACCGTTGATTCCATCTAACCCTCATAGATAGTTGTTGGCTTCACTATAGGAACCCCCTTCGCCCAGTGATGCCATATCACCACCTCACTTGATATACTGCCAGTAGTTCAGTTCCAAGTGTAGATTTAGCCTGCAACCGGTCGAAACTCACTGTAGTTACTGTCTTTCGGCTCAACTCCTCATTGCTGGGGACCTCGGTGCCAGAGGACATGAAATTTTCTTTTCTTCTTTCATTTGTTTGGAGTTGGGGGTACTAGACGTCAAATTGATTGTCATCAAATATAGCAATTATTCAGTAAAACAAGAAGACAAAGTGATTTTTCAGCTATGCAACGCTTAATTTGTTTGATTTTTATTTTATCGTTGATAGAAATTAAATGAGAAATATCCAAACTCCAAGAAGCTACACGACACAATGACGACAAATGAAAATCTCCGGAAGAAGAGAAAAGTTCAACGAAAACAAAATTAAGATATTCACTTAACATAAACATGCAAAATAAATAAATGTTCATTTTTAACAGATTTGTTAATTTTTTATTAATGTTTTTATAGATATTAAAATCGAAATGCCATAAAGAGAACTATCAAACAATGTGGCACAATATAGATGATCACGAAGATATTGCAGATTTTGCCATCACGCGAGTATAATTACTACTAAAAGGCTATGAATGTTTTGATACACTAAACTTCCAAATGAAGATAGTTTAGCAACATTTGAAAGATGTCTTTCTAATGGTAAGTGTGCAACTAGCTCAGCCTAGATAAACTGGTGAACAGTTTATCTGTTGTTGTCTATTTAGTAATGTGTCGATCCACAATACCTTTTCTGCGCGATCAATTTTCATATCATGCTTGTCATCCCTGAAAAAATTATTTTTAACCTAATCCTTCCAGGTTAGTTATATAAAAAAAACCCCAAAAAACTCATCATTTTTTATAAACATGTAAGTCAGTTCTGCCACAGCTACTGCTCGATTCCTACATCTCCCTGATTATCCGCTCCTAATGCCATTTGCCTTTCTGCCATATCTTTACTAAAATATGACTTCTTGATAGATTTCAAACGAACAAAGCATCCATACACATTTCATTACCAATCACAGACCTCGTCAAAAAAAAAAAAAAAAAAAAAAAAACAGCCCCAACCTCCCCACAAGTTAAACTCACCCATCCAACTACTTTCTCTTGTGGGAAAACTGTCTCGTAGCAGAAAGTTCATGCATAATCTCTTATGGACTTGGCTAGAAAAGCAGCCGGTTCAATTTCATTGTCATCCCATTATTGTTTATTTAAATTGATTGTGTCTGAATCAAATTGTAAAAATAATAAAATATAAACAGCCAACGGAGAAAGGGAAATAGATCAGTGTCAATACCCTTTCCTTTACAAACCGGTGGCTACCTATTTAAACTTACCACAAAACAAATTACGATTGCACTTGCGTTTAAGCATTTAAACGGAGATAATAAAAAATAAATAAATAAATAAAATAAAAAAATAAAAAACGAAGAAAAGAATATAAAACTGTAGATTAATTTCAAACAATTTCGTATCACTTTCTGGTTTAGACATCCAATTTTTCTATAGCAATAATTCTAAATAAGAATCGGTGGAGATTTTCTCATCGTTTCGTTACAAAGATAACTCTGTCCATTAATGGCAAAAAACCATTATGTGTCTGCACATATATACGAACGGGTGCTCAGATGTTTAGGACCGAGCCAAGAAGGAATCAGCAAAATTACATTTGATCAGATTTGGGGAAGTGGGTCTGACCGATAACTTTTCAGTACTCATCCTCCGATATAATGATTTAGCCATCTCTAATTTAGTAATTACTTTTATTCAGTCTGTGATCGAAAATAGCTAGAAGTGAAGTTTGAAATGGAAATATGATCTAAGAATGACTAGATGTAGATTCAAATTTCTTACAGATATGTAGTTTTATAAATTGAATTACACATACGTACCTGAACTTAGTCCTCTCTCTCTCTCTCTCTCTTTCTCTCTACCTACCTACCTATCTACCTACCTACAACACGCTTACAATTACACAAGGAGATTAATAATTTCGTGTTGCACTAAATTCTATGAAAACTACTGCTATTTTTATATGTAAACGTAATGATACATTAACTCTGTATTTATGGCAAATATTTTTTTAAAATAAATAATAATTTACCAGCCGAAATGATATTACCATTACGTAAATTATCGGAATTTATATATGCAAGCGTTTTAAAGTGTCTGGATACTGGATTAATCTTCAGGCACTTTAAAACTCTTGCATATGCAGGGACTTCTAATCTCTTAGTGGTCCAATGTGTAAACAGGCCTGTGATTCATGTTATAAAAAAATTAAAAAAAAAACAATAATCATCGGTTATTTTATCTATTCTCACACGTTCACCTAGAGAGGTACCCAGTGATGGCAAAATCAAGTGCAAAAATTCATCTAGTGAAGTGCTAGACAGCTATATAATATGTAGCCTAAAAACTTGAAGCTACCGAGATGTGGTTCTGTCAATGAATGTTTAGAATACCATATACAGAACAGGATTTTTATAGAAAAGTAAGAGCTACAAGTAAACATGTTAACAATCAGAAAGAGACAACTTTCTGGGACACGTAATAAGGAAAGAAGATTTGGATAATTGACTCTCATGGGCACACAAGAGAAAAATAAGACAGTGAGAAAACAAATGGATGTCTAAACAAAGATAAATAGGGATCACAAAGGAGCAGGTTGTGACTGCTGTGAATTTTACAAGACAGTCTACTCCTTGTAACCAGTTGGAGTGGGGTTAACTTTTAGAATTTAATGAGAAGAAAGAACTTGTGTCTGTTTATTTCTACTTATAATAGAATTCGCCATCTTGAACTAAAACCCGGGAAAAGACAAACTTGAACATGGTGTTGAAAGAAGCCAAATGTCTGGATTTATATCTGAGGGGACAAACTCAGATCCGTCTCAAGAAAACTAAATTCTCTTGAAGGTTCATGTGATACTCTTATGGGTTATGAGAACTGGAGATACGAAATAACAATGAAACAAAACCCAAATGGACCTCGATAAAAATTATTAAGAAAATGATAGATCACTGCTTATCATTAATTTTTCACGAGATTGGGTGGATAGAAAATGGATGCTGTGTCACAGTGCAACAATTGTTTTTACTTTTTTGTCTTTAGTCGGTAAGTGTTATTTCCTAATTGCTTCTGTCTAGAAAGCAAAGAAAATGATTATTATTCCCGTCAAATTTGTTTTTTGACTTGGACAGATGTGAAAATAAAGGAACAAACTGACCACTCAAGAAATTGTTTCTTCTGCAAGGTGGGCCCTTACAAACGTCGAGCTGGCAAGAATGCACGTGCTATCATATATCCAGAGCTTATGCCATCCATCGCCCTAGTGCCACACTGCCCTCTTTCAAAGAGATCAGCAATTCAAAAGAGGATGAAATCATTGATCCAGATGACAGAGGGCGCAGTTGAGGAGAGAAACCTATACTACACAACCAAAAAGACTTAAATGACCTGATCAGAGATCTTGGTCTCACAAGTCCAATGCCGAGCTTTTGACGTCGAAATTCAAGCAGTCAAATTCTTTAGATGAAAGTGTGCAAGAGGCAAGTCAAAGAAAACGTCACCAGAGATTTTTTTTTTTTGGTGCCTCTTCATCGACAGCTTATCTAGAAGCCTTAAAGCCGTGCTGCTTCATAATGGAAACATGTATCCATCTCTTCCCCTGGCTCACTCAGTGCGGCTCAAAGAAGAATACAACCGTGTCAAGATCTTGCTATATGCCTCGAAATATAGAGTATACGGTTGGGAGGTTATCAGAGATTTCAAAATGGTGGCATTCCTGACGGATCCTCACTGCGGTTTTACTAAATGTCCGTGATATATTTGCCTTTGGGACAGTAGGGACATCGCGGCACACTTCTAGATGCGGCACTGGCGACTGCAGACAACGTTCAGTGTGGCGAGGAACAACGTCAAATGAGAGCCACCTTTGGACCTCCGGAAAATATATTTTCACCACTGCACTTAAAATTGGGCTTTATGAAACAATTTGTCACAGCTCTAGATAAGGTGTCTGCAGCTTTCAAGCATCTTGAAGGCTTTGCTAAGCTGTCTGCGGCAAGTGCCAAAGCCGATGTCTTCGTCGGACCACAATTAAAAAAAAAAAGATCAAGGAATTGCCCATGTAGCAGCGTGGAATAACTTTGTCGCGGTGATTTGGGGCTTCCTAGGGAATCACAAGGCCGAAAACTATATAGAGCATGTTGAGACACTGGCAATATCAGCTGCATGATTCCATATCCTTGATAAATTCAATATTCAGAATATGGAGGCGTACTCAGAGGAGAAATGCGAGCGCTTCTACGAGGATATATTGGACTTTGAACACTGCTACCAAGAATCGTATAACGAAAACATGATGGGAAACAATATTTGGGGTTTGATTCGTGAAAGTAATTTACAGTTTAAGCATAAATCGCGAAAAATTACTCACTTCTAAACTTTTTGTAATCTCTCTCTCTCTAGAATAAAAACTGATACTTTTGAATTATATGTCATTTTGTTCCTACTTTGCATGAACGAAAATGTTCGCATTCGCCAGTTTTCCCAATGGAAAATAGTACATTTTCAAAAATACCATTATTCTGATTATAAAAGCAAAGTTTGAAAAAATATTAGTAATTTTTCATAGTTTCAAGGCGAATGCTAATAGGAAATAATAGTTGCTACCCGAGAACACAAATCTTTGTAATCTAATCAGATTCTGTTCATTAGTCAATGAGATCTACTTGATAACGGAACCTTAAGAGTGAAATTACAACCAACGGATGCATGAGAATCTGGAGGGAATTTTGAACGTCAAATTTTGAGAAACTTGAAAAGCGATAAATTAAGAGGTTTTTATAATAAATTCAACCCAGCTCACTCGCACTGGGATCCCTCAATTGATTTAGGCCCTTTAAGTAGTTGCAGTCACGTTTCCATGAAAGTCACTACAAGCTGACATCGCAACCACTTTTCACCACATACATTACTACCTTCTTAAACTTACTGAAAGTTTGGTTAACAGAAGAGTTTCCCCAGTTTAAGAAGCCTTATTTTGCAGTATTAAGATTTAGCAGAAGAGTTGGAGACCAAGTTTCGAAGATCAACTATTCTTGCAGTCCCAAGACCAAAGTTTCCTAATTGTTGAATGGGTTGCAAGCAAGCAGTCCGAGGCACAGTTGTTTTTTTTTTGTTTTTTTTTTTTGTAATATATCATGGGTAATGCCGACCACTATTAACTCACCAGGTAAACCACAGCACTGCAGAACTGCGAAGGGTTAAGCTAGATAAGTATAACCGCCACTCTGTTATTGTCAAGAGTCGGTGGTCTGAATTAAAAGGGACCATTATTTCTCTTGTAACTTGAACCATTTGTTACTGAGAACGTTTCAACCAGTTCTGCGTAAAATTCCCTAAGATCCAAAATCTGAACACAATGTTGGTATGGAAGATTGGTGGAATGAGACCCCTAGTAACAGGAGATGATGGTCTAACGTCATACATAAGAGCAGCAAAAGAAATGAAACTGCGAATAAACACAATTATCCACGTCCTGAAGCTATACGGTGCATAAAGATATAGAGAGACACTGAATTCGTCTTTCATATAAGTTTATAAAATAAGCTGTACAAGACGTGGTGTACTTATCATTCAATCCATTCATAGTGCCTGCGTGACAAACCAGCGAAGAGTATGACGGAACGTGACCGAAACTTTTGGCAGATTAAATCCGAGTTCCATGCGTAAATTACTCGCAAAATCTATACAACATAAACTTCAAACAGAACTTTGACGGTCTGTGGCACAAGTCATTATGAACAACAAATAACAAATATAATATGACAAAGAAAATTAATTCGTCAGTCTGATAATGAACCAGCATATTAATGCCTAAAGAAGTCAAAATCATTATGAAAAATACGAGGAAGCGTTCAATCAAGATACAAATTGGTGGTCATGAAGTCTTGAGCCAATATATATATTGGTTTGATCATTAACGAAAGGGCTGCAGAATAGAAATAATTTCAAGTGCTGCACAAACAATGGCAGATGTCGCAAAATTAAAAATCATATAGAAAGGCAAGAACATCTGCATTAAATTAAAGACCAAACTATTGCCTTGTAAATTTTTCTGTAAGCTTACAAATTAAGTGCAAAATTAGGGCGAAAAATTTAAGTATTAGAAATGAGACGCTATAGAAGCATCCTAGGCATCTCTTGCAGAAATGACCGTGCGAAATACTATTAGACAATAAACAAATTTATTGGAAGCCCACCGTAAAGAAGAAAATGTTGAAATGGTATGACCGCGTCACAAGAGTCAACAATCATTCCGGTACCATCCTAAAAAGCCAAAAGAAGAAGGGGCAGACAGAGGAAAAATGTTTTGAGTGAATGGGAATAACATTCACTGAATCTCGGACGTGGACACGTAACCAAGATATATATAAGTAGCTGAGCAGGTACTCAGCGGCAAAGTAACCTTACCACCAGGCCTGTCATTGGAACAGATGACTGACGAAAATTACTGATATTTCAATAATTAAAAAGTCATCAGTCGGGAAAGATGTATAAATATGTATAGATTATCTTATCTGCAACATGCTTCGTTACACATAGAATTAAAGTATGAATAATTCAGTCTGGAGTTACATACTTATATATATTTAATTCAACTGACAGTGTCTCAAATATTTCAAAGTAGATACGTAGACATGAGTTTACACTTACGAGTTACTCGATAAAAACTGTTAAAAGTCATGTTAATTGAATTATCAGTGAGTGTCAAAAACTCTAGGAAAACATTTTATATATCCTTGAATGTATGTGCGTGTGTTTATATAAACTTATTTGAAGTTTATGTATTACAATCTAGTGTTTGGCTGATGCTGATATTTAAGCGATTACACAGTATTCATTTCTAATTGAAATCATGAAGAAACAACACATGCTATGTTCTACGTAGAGGTGTGTGTGTGTGTGTGTGAGAGAGAGAGAGAGAGAGTTTAGTTGTACTTGTGAAAAGCGTCTATTTATTGTTCTAGGGTTCCCAGAAGCTATCTCCCCGAGAAACTAGCAGGACTCCAAGCAGTGAATCATCCAGACACGAAAGTCTACTCAGATCACTTACTGTTGGCATTTACGAGAAATTCTTCTTAACTACCTGAGCAATAAGAAAAACAAATTAACGAATAAAAATGAGAAAATTATGAAGTAGAAAAGAAAGGTACACGATAATATATCAAGAAAAGAAGAAAAAGAAAATATTAAAAGAAAGAGATGAATTCTTTCAAGAAAAACAATTCTCTCAAAAAGACAAATGAAGGAAAGAAATAGAAGAAGAAATAGAATAAAAAACAAAAGAAGACGGAATAATGAAAGATGGGAAGAGAATGAAAGAAAAAGGAAAAAATAAAAAAGAAGAAAGGGATTAAAGGTAGAAGATAAATAAAAGCGGGTGGGGAGTGAATAAAAATTAAGAAGTGAATTAAATTGAAAACAAGAGAATAAAAATGGCAAGAAGAAAAAGATGGAATAAAAAGAATATGATAAAAGCGGATAAAATAAAAAAGAGATGGAAAAGATTATGAAATAAAGGACGAAAAGAGGTTTAATTAAAAACGTAAATGAAAAAAGATGAAAAAAAAAAAAACAATAAAAGAAGTGATAGAAGTAACTGAAGACGAAGGGAATTAAATAAAAAAAAGTTAGGAGAAGAGAATGAAATAAAAAGGAAAGAAAAAAGAATTAAATAAAGAAGGGAGAAGAAGAGAATGATTTAAAAGGGAAAGAGAATGAAATAAAAAAGGAAAGAGAAGAGAATGAAATAAAAAAGGAAAGAGAAGAGAATGAAATAAAAACAGAAGAGAATATTTTCAAATAGGGAGAAGTGAATATAATAAAAGAATTGGGACGAGATGATGAAATGAAAGAAAAATTACATCAGGATGAAATAAATTTAACCAAAATAGAAAATATGGAAATGAAGACAAGCAAAATAGTGGGAATGAAAAACAGCAAATCTTTGAAAGAAACTCAGCGAAAATAGCAGTCAAAAGAGAAAATTCCGGATGAAAGTTTAAAGAGAACTCCTACAGCGTCGGAGGAAATGTCTGCATTTTTAAAAGCGGTTTGTTGGGATCCCTTCCAAGTGTCTTGATACCTCTTTTTTATTCTTCTTATTCCCTCTCAAAAAGTGAAAGAATTCATAAAATATAGGTTTTATACAGACCATCGTTTCATTTTTATTTTGTTTACTAATCTTTTGAAGATAGTAAATGTCGATTAGCATGGATTATCAATAAAATTTTGATGGTTGTAGTTAGAAATTAATATATTACAGCAATGTCAACTATAGCCATAAAATTGCCAAGTTACAAGTACGGTATGTATGGCTCGGATCTCTAAACTGTTTTTCATTGAAGCAGTATAAAACTTTATATTATAAAAAAGTAATATGAACTTAAAGGGTAAATAAAAGATAATACAGTAGACCAGGTTTGTTTATTAAATTTATTTTAAGGCGAGTGTTTAAAACATTTATTAATAAAATAAATTTACTGACATGCATTCTTAAATAAAAAATTGCTATACCGAAGACAAACAGTAAAAAATGATTTAAATAAAATTTGATGTGTAAAATTTTGTACATGTGATACTCAAATTGATGTTGTAAAAATATCGCCAAAATGAAGCCTTACGGATTATGAAAAAAGATACATGTATAAAATTTGATTTTCAAATTTATAAAAACAAAGAGGCTCAAGGAAAAATCCACCTAAATAATATTTGTAAACCGTCATGTTTTAAGAAGATACAATTTACTATTGGTTAACTAATGGGGAAAGTAAATTACGAACCCAAAGTATCAAATTTTTTATTCAAATCGCAACGGTTGCGATTTGAATAAAAAATTTGGTTCGTAATTTGGCTATTTATGAAGTCTGGCTTGACCGACTGAAAGTTTTTATGTTTCACAGGCAAAAAGTCAGTGGCATGTGCTGGGAGGCGGAATAGATTTAAATTTCACAGGCGAAAGAAAATAAAAAGTTGAAGGGTTTTGGCATTCACAAGGACGACGCAGATGTCAACTACGATAACAAAGAACTAAAATCCTACAATGACGAAAAGGAAATATGAAAAGAAAAGGAAAAGAAATAAGCTGAAAGGAAAGAAAGCAGAAAATTCTTCAAATTTAGAGAGATATACGGTTCTATAGTTGTTTGAGAAAGTTTGTCACGAAATTAGTGATATTAACCTTGACTTTGAACTTTTTACGAAAATCTAATCTAATCTAATCCGAGTTCGTAAAACTGAACTGTTGTCCAAACAAACCCTAAACCCAGCAACACCACCCCCCTCTGAATTTGCCATCATTCTCAACTCCTTTCGATAATCGTATAAATCGAAGTGAATAAGTTAAAAATAATTAGAATTGTAATCAGAATTTATCTCGCCATCTTTGTTTTACTTATTTTTAGGTTTTAGTTTTCACAAGAATTTTAGGTTTCCACAATTGTATATGATTTCAAAATGAACTTTTATTTCTGAGAGCTTTGTCTTCTGCATCAGGCAGTGAGTTGTATGAACCAGCCGTGCACGTTAAAATTCACGCGGAAGCTGGAAAACTAGTTGTTTTAAATATAATTATTCATCTATCTGTTTTAAATATAGTTATTCATCTATTAGTATTTTATTGTCCCTACTATTTTTATACTCACCTGTCTAATCTACAAAACTATTTCACTAGTATCTTCATAAATTGCTAAAAGATTTCTAGCGTGGTGGAAAGTGGAAGTACTAAAGAAGGAGCGGATGAAAGTAGACGACTTTTGAACTTAGTAATAAAAAATCAATAAATACATAAACAAAAATGTTGTGAGACCAGAATCAAATTTAATCAGATTCAATCTGCGCAGATCGATCGTTCTCTCCAAATATTCCTTCGGTAGAATAGCAGACTCTTCCAATCGGCCTAGGAGAAGGAAACTCGAACAGAAAAATGTACGACTACGGAATTTACTGCCAATGTCCCACCTACCTTGATCATGGCACTTATTCCCTTGCTTTATAAATCAGAATCGGTAATACGCACATTGTTCTCCATCACAAAATGTCACAGACGCAGAATTGATGAGTATTCCACATGCCTCCTGTGAATGTAAAAGGGCCTGTAAGAACACTGGCAAAACCTCCTGAATCAACGCTCAAAGTTAGGCCATGACGATGTTTAATGTTCTGAGACGTCAATGGTTTAGTGAATAATTTAAACAATTATCAACATATTCTTTTTTTCTTACTTTCTTCTCTTCAACCTTCACCAGAAACATTTCATATTAAGTAAACATTTGAAGACTTTGAAACACTTTCTTTCTGTCACGGGTTACCATTTACCTGCACAAACTAAAAGCAACAAAAAGAATATATTGAATTAATCATTGCAACGAGAGTTGCATATGATTTAACATTGTATTATTAACTGAAAACTTTTAGTTCTCCCTCACTAAAATATTTATATAAAATTTTTAACATTTGGTGTAATATAAAGAATATGCTATAAAAATAAAGTCTGCTATATCTTGCGAAACTTCTTTGTGTTTAATGCGTTATTTTGTGCTAAAGCAAATTTGATATCAATTTATTGACTTTCAAAAGAATTAATATTTTGATATTTGCAGACTTTGGTCTTAAGAAACGAGTGAATATCAAACTTTTACTGACAGTTTTTCTGTAAATGAAGATACGTCCAAACAGTCTGATGCTGTAATCCTGACGGAAGAATGACTATTACAAAATTTTATAAAAGACTCCAAGAGAACCATAGTAATGCCTGCAGTCTGAAAGGTTTGTGCAAAGCGAGTTTTCAGAAATCCATCGGAAGCCATATAGGAATAGAGGATGAATACTGTACAAGAGCTTCTGGAACTGTAAAACAGATAACACTCAACAGTTAACAGTTCTACAATTTTGGTGAGGCGAAAGAGGTGAGTCGTACACAGATAAAAAAAAAGCAGCGAAGAGCTACCTACAAAGGTAACGATTGAAAAAGTGTCAGTCTAGATGAAGGATTATATTTAGGGTCTGCTTTTACTATTCTTACGACCCCCCTCCTTCCTTTCTCCAACCTTATCGACAGCGGAGGTAGAGGAGGGTCGTAATCTGTGTTATTTTGTTTTTTAACATTTTACATTTTTTTGTAAAATATATTTCTTTCCTAAGGTCTCTTTCCGATTGATCAGACACGGCCGGGTGGAATCAATTAAGGAACAAACACGATAGGCGACAAACAACAATGGAGACAGGAAATACAAATTTATTAACATGGAATCGTGGAAAAGATAAAAATTTAAAAAAACAGCCAAAACAAAAATGACGATATGTCAAGAATAAACATTTAAACATTGTGGACAAAATAGTGGGAGGAGAGCATCCTCTAAGAAAGGTAAAATAAAAATCAGCGTATGGCCTTGTGCCATACTGCCACGAATTTATAGAACATGCGCTATACCTGCACGGATTCACAAAACATCAACATTTTAAGACAATGTGGAAAGAAACATATAATAAAAGGATTTCATGCTAAATTTGCATGAAAGTACAAAAATACGAAAAAGCGGTACATTTAAACAAAAACGGGGTACAAGAAAAATAAACTTAACTCAGAATAAAGTCCTTTTTCACTAACAATGTCTCTTAGTCTTATCTACTCCTTTTCTTTTTCTTTTTCCTTTTCTATTTCTTTTTATAAGGGTCTCTTTTTTAGGTCTTTTCTTACTTCCTCTCTTTCTCTTTTCGCCGTCTAGGGGCTTGGCTGATGATGAAGCAGAAAATACGTTCCCTCTTTCGTCTTGGTATGACAGCATTCTCGCTCGAGATGGTCTGTTCTATCTTTCTTTTTCTTCTCGTGCTTTGTTTAAGGGCTTGGTGACAGCTGAAACTGCTTTCTTGCTCTTTGATATAGCGGCGTTCCGCATACGTCGTCAAAACGGGTCCATCTATTCAACTGGGAGACCAATTCTCCTCACAATTTTGCAAACACATCTTTTAGGGCCATATGCCGAGACATTTGCCAGATATCCTACCGGCCTTCAGGCCCGGTCAAGACTAACTTTTCCGTTTCACTATTCGTTTCCGTTTTCTTCTTGTCACGTGGTCAATTTTCAAAATACTAACTTTTTCCCATTATGGGTGAAATGGGGTCATCGACCCTCTCTCTCATCTTCAGAGTCAGAGGAAGTTTGCTTTAAAGTTATTCAACTTCTCACAACCGGAATCTATCCGCGTAAATCATGCTGTCAACACCTTGACCAAAAGAGAAGAAAAGGGTACACTCTGGTCAATCCTTGCCGACATTAAGTCTACCTATCTCTTTGGGTTTACTATCTTTACATTTTCTGCAAGTACTAGGCTCTTTATTTTAGAATGCTTCTAAAATATGGTATAGTTTTTATAATAATGGTATAGTTTTTATAATAAATTTAGATCGGGGTTCGTAACACTATAAAATGAGTTTTAATTAAGTAATAACTGCAAATACTTTTTCACTAAATTTCGTAATATTATTAGTGAACGAGAGAGAAGTACATAACAAGAAAGTGACGCTAGTGACAACTAAATGATCAGAAAGATTTATTGATTTTTTTGTGTTTTGGAAAAGCTTTGGGAAGAACAAGACTGTCTAACCATATTTTAGAGTATCCTATAGAAACGACATTGCATCAAATGTAAGCAAAAATGAAGTGTCATTTTTACACTATCAAGTTAACTGCAGAAAGTAACCAGACATGCAATTAACGATTTCTGCATTTTTTCGTTTTGCTGATGTTCTTAATGTCATATATGCTCCCTCCGCCATACTTTCATTCCTACGCCAGACTGTTTCTAATACTTTTTCACTAAATTTCGTAATATTATTAGTGAATGAGAGAGAAGTACATAACAAGAAAGTGACGCTAGGGTACAAATACATGGCCCAATATTCACATCGCGGAATCCCGTTTAAAAAATGCACTCAAGCCAAATGTGGACAATACGGTGACAGGTGTATATATATATATATATATATATATATATATATATATATATATATATATATATATATTTAAGGAAAAAAACACACCGCTTTAAGGTTCCAATGTTATAATTTATTTCACCAGAGATTTTATTATTCTCTGGATCTTCAGACTTCATTTTCAAGTGTGAAAAAATGAATTTAAATTTTACACTTTTGAAGGGCAGTATTAAGTTTATATAGGGTGATATAGAGGGTGGCGACGGATAGTGTGAGAGACATGGTCGAAATTAGAAAGGGAAGGGAGAGTTTTAAAATTTATTTTTATTTTTACTACAATACTTAATATGGGGGAGGAGGGGGTAGGATCAGACATTGAACTATTTAATCGGTCAACCCACCGGCAATGATATGGGAAAAAAGAAAAAAGGGGGGACAAAAAGAGATAAGAAATAAGAGATGGGCTTAGGTTTTTGAATGAAGGAGAGGGGTGGCATAGCTTGATGGTAGGGCAATTTAGAAGAACACAGATTTTAACGTTTCATAGTAATTTAAATGTTTAAATACTCCACAAATAAACCAGATTTAATGCTTGATTTAATATAAACTGAATACTATATTAATAAACAAATATAAAAATAAAAAGTTACTAATAGTAATATTTTAATATTGTGAATGACGGTTAAGGTAAAATCTTTTTAGAGTCTAATTCATCAATTTAATCTGAAGCTATTTTTAGATGAGTAATATTTCTTAATTAAAGTTTAAGTTTCAAATCAAGAAGTAAAATTTGAAAAGAATTTACTGTTTTTACATACACACTACATAATATTTACGTGAATACACGTATATTCGTATACATGTACAATTACATATATATCTATATACACATCGGTATACTATCACATATACACACAAATATTTACATAGACATCTACATATTTCCACACGCATCCATCTTTATACATGTTTAAATTTTCTCTTAAATTTTACAGTTAAAGTTAGATAGTGAATTAAGCGTTTAAATTTCAAAAAAAATATTTTTAATTATTCGCTCTGACTTAACATTGAGCTCTCCAGATTTCATCCTCCTTGGGATTATCCATACGGATTACCAAGATTTTCGTTACTTATATATATATATATATATATATATATATATATATATATATATATATATATATATGTATGTGTGTGTGTGTGTATTTAAGACATTTTATGTTTTTACATTCTTTATATATATATATATATATATATATATATATATATATATATACATATATATATATATATATGACAAATATATATATATATATACATATATATATATACATATATATTATATATATATATATTATATATATATATATATATATATATATATATATATATATATATATATATATATTATATTCACAAGTCCTTTAAGTAACTGCGTTCATAAGCCACATTCATGAATAAGTAGATTGGACATACTAATACATCTCTATGAAGAAAACTCATGTTACACCTCTCAGACTATAGTTCAATTAAGATTCATTTAAACAGACAACGAAGCCCACTAAACTCCATCTGCAACATGCTTGTAGAAAATAAAAGTATGATAGCCTCATCCACATGTAAAAAAGACTAAAAATAATGGAAGCACTAATAATGAAAAATAAAAAGAATTAACACCATCAACGTGCTTACCGTGTTTAGAAAAATAAAAAATAAAAAAATACCCATTACTCTAGACAAACTTAAAAATCTACACATTCAGTTTAAAATAAAAAAAAAAACATCCTTGATAATGACTTATAGAAAGACCGAAAGGCCCTCGGATACAAAGAACATTTGGATAATTTTTAAAAGTTTATGTCCAGAAAAAAAATACTTATACGAACACAACAAAAATTAAATAAAAAACTTATTCGCAGTGCCTTGTCAGTCGTCTTTATTGACACTTGTATAAAAGGGGGATTGCCGCCAAATGCACAATATATGCGTGTGTGTGTGTGCGTGTGTGTAATAAAGATATAGTTTTAAGGTATACTATATTTATGGATAAAAGTGCTCAATATCAAATATTTATTTTTCTTCCTTAGTTAAGTCTCTTTCAAAGTTGTCTAGCTCCTAACGTTGCGGGGAACATATTTTTTAAACCGTATTTTTCTTTGAGTGTGGCATTTGTCTTAAGCTCTTGGTTTAAGAAGACATTAGCTTTCCATCTCGTTCTTTTTATGTGACTTTCTATTTTTTCTATTAATTTTAGTTTGCAGGTGGATGCTGGGGGTGAGATGGATATGTTCTGTACGGAGTAACCGAGGCTAAATTTTCCAATGTCCATGATAGGTTATAAATATAGCGAAAGTGGTGGTGGTGGTGGTGATAACTGGTAAATGATAACTTATTGACTGCTGATTTGTCAAAAATTATGCTATCGCGTTGTTTGATAAACATATGACTACAGATGGTTAGAGAATAAACTAATTCAGAAGATGCAGTTGTGTACCGTGATCTACTAAAATTAAGTTACATCATGTAAAAAGAAAAATAATTAAATGAACAACATATAAAAACTAAGAATGTATTAATAAAATGTATTAATGTATTAAAATTTACAAAATAAATTAAATTTTTGATATAATAAAATAAAAGGTTATTCGTTTAAATGGTAAATTTATCTTGTGTGTGTACGTCTCCAAAATTATTTTTCTATTTTCAAAGAAAATGTGTGAAGAATTTCTAAGTAATTTATCAAATAAGATATTTTGAAGATATACGCGTTGCATAAAAATATCGACTAAAATAAGCTTCTCAACAGTTTTGTGAATTGCCAAATAAATTACAGGAACAGAAGGAAATCGAGTGGCAAATGAAACTGACTCCATTCCTCTAACATTTTTACCAACCCTCAATTTTCTTGCTCAGAACAGTGTGCATCTTAACTTTTTTCAGGAATATTCCATGCCAACTAATTTAAAGAACTGTAAGGTACTGAATGCTAATGTGTTATAATGTTCACCTTTACCTCATTGACAATTGATAGAAACGAATTGAAAGGCGATTCGAAGAACGAATGCAGTTAAATATAGAAAGTTCAGAAACACGACGCTTAGATCTTATCTACGTGCAGCCCATTAAGTGACGCAACCACGTTCTATTGTAATGAAGATTTATCTTCTTTCTCTGCTCGCTGTGCATCTGAACTATATACATATGGTGCCAGCTATTTTTGAAAGCCAGTCAGTAGAGGGGTCGAACATTTGCGTTGGTACAGCTTATACACAATTGTGTCATTTTTCGCCGGCTTCGTTTTCATATAAGTTATGTAAGAAATAAAGAAGAAACGTTGATCCCAGAAATAATTAACAAAGAAGTTATGTCATCTTGACTTCGAAAGATATTGATTCTTTTTTATCATACATTTAATATGTATTTCTTAGTATATATATAGATATGTCTGTGCGCGTGTGTTTGTGTGTGTGCATGTGCCTATGTGTGTTTAGTGACAGTATTAAATGATTGTGTTTGTTTAAAGACACGCGCACATTATATATATATATATATATATATATATATATATATATATATATATATATATATATATATATATATATATCAGCAGTGGGTCTCGGTGTTGCCCGAAGAAAATAACTTCAAATAAAACAGAGGACAATGTTATTTGTGAATATAAAATAATATTTACTCATGAAAATTAATTGCTATTGAAAAAATATTTTGATTCATAAAACAAAATAAATGGTTTAATTGTTTCAAAGCTTCTGGGTGTACAACATTAGCGCTTCTCCCATAGGTACTGAGAAGGTAATTTAATCAACCAATACAGACCGCAAAACATAGTGATATCATTTTGGGGTCAACGATCTTTAGATATTTCTTTATGCCTTATGATCTTCACAATTGATGATCATTCAAGTGATTTTCACTTGAATTCAAAGGGTAAATCTGCTGGCATTATGGAACTCCAAGAAATGAATCCCCCTTCCATTTTGTCTACCCAATTTGTCTTGACGATCATGTAAGAGAAGCTGATTGTTCGTTCCATTGCACAACTTTCGAGGTTCGAAATATCTGAGATGTATAATAGGCGTCCTAACTTTTATTCGAACTTTGTGGAGATAAACTGAGTTAGGAAATCAGTGTCCGAAATTGTGTCAATTGATATAGACAGCGGAACTTCTCTAGGAATCTACTGCAACGGCGTTGGATTTATTTTTTCAATTGCATCCTTCTTACAATACAACTAAATGATCAGAAAGATTTATTGATTTTTTTTGTGTTTTGGAAAAGGTTTGGGAAGAACAAGACTGTCTAACCATATTTTAGAGTATCCTATAGAAACGACATTGCATCAAATGTAAGCAAAAATGAAGTGTCATTTTTACACTATCAAGTTAACTGCAGAAAGTAACCAGACATGCAATTAACGATTTCTGCATTTTTTCGTTTTGCTGATGTTCTTAATGTCATACATGCTCCCTCCGCCATACTTTCATTCCTACGCCAGACTGTTTCTAGATGAGCATCTTAGTTCGCCACCATCAGCCATAACAAGAATCATCTTGGAGATTCAGATCACCCGAAGGGAATTTTTGTTCTGATGCTAACTCCACCACCCTACCACCCCACCACAATCAAGCACTGGTAACCTTGCGGGTAATTTCGGAAGCCCAAATTTGTGATCATGTGGAATAATAACATGAAAAGTGGATTTATTAGTTATGTTTCGATACCCTTTACAAAACATTATCTTTCTGATAAACGGGACACTTCTCTTTGGACAGTTAATATCACTGCTGACGTTGAATCATCACAGAATGCATTGCGCAAAGCAACTCATGCTTCCTCTCTGGAAGTTCCTCTGCGCAAACATCAAGATTGGTTTGATGAAAATGATACAGAAGTCCAAAAACTGACTGATGAAATGCATAAGTTAACATAAGATCTGGATAAATGACAAAAACTTCCAGTCAAAACAAACCAACTACATAGGGTGTAAAGCAAGAGTACTACGTGTATTCAGACAAATGAAAGAGAGTTGGTGGTCAGCCAAGGCTGCTCAACTCCAAATGTCTGCTGACAAAAAGGACTCAAAAGCTTTTTATAATGGTTTAAAAGCAGTGTATGGACCTCAAAAGCACGGTGTCTCTCCAATTCTATCCAATGACGGGCATACTCTCCTAACTGATAAAAAGCCATAATTCAGTTCTGGAAAGATCATCTTGAAACAGTGCTCAACAGCACCACAGTCACAGATGATGAAGCTCTGTCCACTGTAACACAACATCTTGAAATTCCTGCGTTATCTCTGGAACCCACTCTTCTGGAAGTGCAAGCTTCTATCAAGCAGATATCGACAGGAAAAGCTCCTAGCGAGGATGTTATCCCTGCTGAAATCTACGAACATGGAGGACATACACATGGAGGGCTACTGGACATACACATGGAGGGCTACTGGACAACCTGTTCGTTCAAATTTGGAGATCAGTCCATGTTTCTCAGGACTTCAAAAATGCCTTTGTGCAACACCTCTACAAGAAAAAAAGATCTTAAAACATTATGCGATAACCATAGGGGCATCTCACTTTTATCTATCAGCGGAAATATTTTGGTATTTGTTGTGTATGTTGGGTTAGGGAAGTATTAATTCCTTCAGGAAAGTTGAAATTGGGAAAAACCGCGGCACTATATATATATATATATATATATATATATATATATATATATATATATATAAATAAAAGAAAGAGGTTGTAGTGGTTCCAACGAGAGAAAAGTATGTATATTAAAAAGAAGAGAAGAGAGGTGACGCAAGCGTTTTTGGTTGTAATGTGGATTTATTTAGAAAAAATATTATTCTTTGTTGTCCATAATTTTACTACACGCGTTTCTGGTCTCGCGACCGTCTTCAGGTAAAAGCGGAGATTTCCACATATTATTAAAAATAATTAATTTTTTCCTTCTGTTTTTCAATGTTAAATATTCTCGATATGAGACATTTTCTGTTTTTGTGTTAGTAATCCGAATTTCTTTCTTGAATTGGCAATGAAGAGTTCTGTGCGAAGGGTCATAAAACAATTAAGGTTGGTCCAAGCGAAATGATGAATTACTTATCGGCATTTTATCTTTTAATGTTTTACTGACCCCTATCTGTTTCCATTTTCGTGTGCTTCTGTCAGAATGCGTGTATATATGCGTGCGTATATTCCCCCTCCATACATATTCTTACTTCGGGGAATTAGTAAACTCATTTGTATATATATATATATATATATATATATATATATATATATATATATATATATATATGAAGAAAAATATACAGAAAAAACAATCAAAAATCCTAATATGCAATTATGCTGTTTTAATGTTGATATAATAATTATATTAACATTAAAACAGCATAATTGCATATTAGAATTTTTGTTTGTTTTTTCCGTATATTTTTCTTCATACTGTCGGATCTATATCCATATATTTGCTTACATATATATATATATATATATATATATATATATATATATATATATATATATATATATAGTGTCATCCGCAGACAGACTGTTTCGCTGTATTACAGCACTTCAGTGTGGCTAGACGTCCGATTGTTTCAAGCCGGGATCGAAACCCGACCGATTTGATATATTAGACATCCTACCCCTAGGCAATCATCGTACGGTAGGGAGAAAGGGAACATTTAACGTTTTCTATACGAAATACGCCAGTGCCCCGGAGAACTCAGTTCGTACTTAAAAAGTAATATCAGTAGGAACCATTGTTTTTTAAAAAAACCGTTTCTCACGAGAGCTATATATATATATATATATATATATATATATATATATATATAAATGAAGTTTTCTTGGGGTTATTTTTCAGAATAGTTGAAATTATATGTGGTTTTATATCAAACTTTAATATCTTCTTTAAAATTCAGATCATTTAACATTCTATTCTACTAATGTCAATTATTTTAATAACTAACAAGTGTAAATAAATCTTTTCCTCTCCGATTAATCAGACATTGTTTAGAAGTGCATTATAGAATCTGGATCAACCACTGTGTGTTAAACTCTTCAAGGATAAAACAAGAGAACATTTATTTTCTCGGCAAGGATAAAACAAATTTAACTCTGGTATTTGTTTACAGATTTCCTACTTATATTCGAGTTCCAAGGATTCCTATGGAAGAAAAGATATCTCTGAGGCTTGCGATAAAATCTTTGCATCCATCGTAAAACGCGACTTCTGATTTTCTATCCGACAGCTATCAGCCTAAAACGTAATTTTTATCGTCATTTGCGGAAGTGACTCTCCTAACAATGGTAACGTTTATTCCAGATTATTTGATGTGATGAAGGAATAAAGATCGGAATCAGGCACAAAAGAAAATTGGAAATTTAAAAGGTTTTTCTACTGTTTTTGAAGAAAATAAGTTATGCAAACACCAAGTGTATCAATTTCAATGAATAACATTTTGGAAACGCAATGTGTGGATCTCGTCAAATGAATCTAACGACTCTTTCATGTTAAAGACGTAGATGAACATAACATAGGTAAATATTAAACAGAAAAAAATGTTTGCTGTCTAGTTTTTCGGTCAACGTCAAAAGTTCTCTTACACCAGTGATACCTTACGTTCACCATCTGAAAATATATTCAAAAATAAAAAATACTATAGTTCCGTTGAACTATTTTGGGAAATAAAATGATTAGATCTAAAGTAACTGCTCTTAGCTGCACCTACATTACATGTTAACAGTAGCTAGAGTTTTGGGAGAGAAAAAGTAATAAAAATGAAACTACAAAACGAATATGCGGGTATGAACTGAAAACCGCATATCTGTAATAAAATACTTTCTATTGTAAAAATAATTTGCTATATATTTCTCTAAGCCAGTGGTAAACTAGATACTAAAAAGAATTTCGTTCTATTCTGAAATCAGCAAAAATTGACACCAAATTTCAAGAACTAAGAGCTTAAGGAAGGTAAAATTTTAGGGTTTTTAGTTTCTCATAAATGGGTGCAAAATGCTAAAATTCCATCAAAATCGGAGATGGTGCCCATGGAAATTTCTGAAAATTTGCCAATAAATTAATTAATAATTTCAGATATATATGAGTCAGGTCGAGTCAGGTCGAAATGACCAATCAGATTATTTATTTATTTTTTTTGGAAAGGCTTTTAATCAAGCTGAGAAATTTTCTTCATCACCTCACGAATCTTTAAAGAAGAAACAATTCTATCCAAACGAATATACAACGTTTCAAAAGAGGAATTTGTTCCATATCAGAAAAATATTTGATATTATTTATAAAATATGTTATTATACTTCAAAAATGAAACGCTAAAAATTATTATATAGAAAATATTCCCATGAAGAAATAAACATAGTATATATTAGCAAACAAATCTTGACAGAAATGACTTCCATAGACAATCCACTAAAATGTATTTGCACTGCTAATGGTTACGTCTTTAGCATACTCACCAAAAGATTTAACAATCCTTTCTGTTCTATTTAATAGAGCATCTGTAAACGAAACATTGCCACTGAAATAGACAATGCTTGAAATAAATATACGTCGGGGCATAAAAAACGTTATGTTTTAAGAAAACAGCAGTTCTATAGGATATCTTAAAAAAGCGATAGTTCTGATTGATATATTAAAATTGCTTCAGAGGATAAAAAATAAAGTATTTAGACGTTATGTTTTGTTTTAAGAAAGCGATAACCGATATATTCAAATATTTTCTCTTCTACGTTTTATTCTAGACAATAAGGAGCAATCACTTTTTTATGGACATAATTAAAATTTGTTTCGGGGACCAAGACACAATGTATTCAAACGTTTCCTTCTATACATAGTTCGCTACTCCTATCCACACACCAAGAAACAAACTAGTGTGCCTTTGTTGTCCCTCTCTATTTTTCTCGAATATGTCTCTCTCTCTCTCTTTCTGTGTGTGTGTGTGTACGTTGGACAGACGGGGCTAGTTAAGGTAGGCCGTCTAAATGAAAGAAAACTGACTTAGAACTTCCACTGCATTTCGGTTATATCCACTCATATAAAAAGCTCCTCGTTTTTACACACGCTGTTTCGGCTTTTGTCCCAATGGAAGATAAATTCGATCTCAAACTCATACCAAAGTTTAACAGTACGGATTCCAATCAGTCAAATGAATCGAAAAGGCAAAGTTGGTATACTGTTTGTGTGAGGAAAAGAAAGAAAGAATGTGTGCTTCCCATGCGTCTGACAGGTGATGAATTTGTTGGGCATCAACAGCTGATCGAAAAGAAAAAGGGCTATTTCTCCAGTATAATGAACGCATGGTACACGGCTTTTGCCACTGATTTCTCTGTGGCATATGAACATGGTGCTCTGCCTGCGTCCTAGAAATTACGTACATAAATGTCTATCTAGATTCAGAAAATTTTAGTTCCTTTCAGTCGCATTATTAAGCGTGGACTCATATACGCCATGTGGTCTGTTTACCAAATTATGACAAGCTAATTCTTCGAAGATCTTCTGGGGTGGATGACATTATCCAGATACTGGCTCGAGCTAGAGACGATTGTGTGACCAGTGCATGTTATGGACGGCCCTGCAAGAAGCACTATTAATAAGGTATCATGCATATAACGAGCCCAACAACATGGCAAAGTTCTGCCTCACTCGACAAAGACCTAAAGTTTGAGAGCAAAGGCCTCATAGAAATGTTATGCACTGCTTTCGGCAGTAGTAGCCAGACTATTTGTCGTAGAAGAAAAAAAATTACAGCACCAGCAAAATGAAAATTAGGCGTTACTCAAAGTTGAAACTTTCGTGTATGAAAACAGGTGCACTATTGTCAGCGGAAAGCTGTGCCCGACGTGAAAAAAGGTAAAGCAAGCGTAGACGTAGTAACGATCAGTGACATAACGCATGCGTGTCGAGTTTGACCTATTGATATCAGAGTAAACAATAGACGCTATTTTAATAAACGCGTTGATGGTACACAGAAAACATCTGGAATCTGATTGGCATTGACACAATTAAGATGCTGGGCGGGATGTTCATTTCGTATTCGGGTGAAGTACGGTCCCTTGAGAAATAATTGAGTGTGTGTGCAGCGCTCTGCGTTGACGTAGATGACTTTCACGTAGAATTCGATCGGCAAAGAAACGAGTGAACAGCATCGTGGAAGTGGGTGAAAGGTGACTCACTTACCAAGCTGTAAAACCACACAACGGAATGCATCATGTCTGCAAAGTTTAAGAGAACGTATGAGGAAGAACTGCAGTCAATTTTACAAATTTACATTTGTATTTAGAGCATAAGTGGAGAAAAGCTGGTCTTCACAGACTATCCTACATTTAGCTAATCCTACTCACAACCCATTCACTCTAACAGTTGACTCAGTCACTCTCACCTTTCTACACTCAATATGAGGAAGAACTTCAGCAGTGGATAAAAACGTCTGGCTAATTCAGTATGATAAACGGGAACTTGGACCATCTAAAAGGACTAATTCTTCTAATATCAGCTATAGTCGAAATTTCGTCCTGTAATGGACTATGGGGAGCTGAACCAGCTGATGTAGACGTCTGCATCATCAAACTAAAGGAGTGGCGACGTAAGAATCAAATGTCTTTCCATTAGACCCCAGGGCAGCTGTACCAGACAGTTATGCTCCACTGCAAGAAGTACTGTCTGATCAGGGTTAGAGTTTGGAATTAATTTCGCACCGCAGATAATGAAATCGATCGTAAGAAGAGGCAATCAAAAAATCAACCTCGACGTACGTCGATAACATCTATGTCAATCAGGATGTAGTACCAGCTCTACGCGTCGCAGAATGCCTGTCATGCTTTAGCCTTATAAGTAAAGACCCAGAATACCTAACATATGGTGCTAAAATGCTTGAATTGACGGTCTGAGGGCAGAATAATAAGCTCTAGAGATAAGCTGATAACAGTCTTGAGAGTCGCAAAAATCGTTCTACTTGCTTTGCCAATGTAAACAAAGACTTTACTTAATTACTTTACTTACGAAGTGCTATACAACGTCATTTTGAAGTTGATATAGCGTTCACTAGTAATTCTGTACCACAACAAAAAGCTACGAAATGCATTAAAAAATCATAAATCATAGCTTACAACTCTATTGTGTTCCACTTAAAGGACTGCTGGTAGGTACCTCCAAAGAAAAGAGATGCCTAAAGTTTCAAATTATTGAAGATTTTATTTTAGTTTTAATTCCAAGCTAATAGATTAAATTAAATATTTCCAATAAGCATAATACTTTGATTGGAATGAGGTTTTTTTAAATCGCAATATTTTACTATTCTTTCAGCACAACGTAATTCTCTTAATTAAAAAAAATCTTTCAACAATAAAAAATATTTTTTGAAACTTTGAGGAAGATTAGCTGCTTCAAAGTTTAATCAATCTGATTTTAAACAAATATCACTTTTAGTTTAAAATATCGCAGAAAAGCATTTTTAACACGGAGATGGGTGTTTAGCCCTATTTTAATTGATAAAAATTATTTCGACCGTTTCCATTGTCTACTGATGATCCAGATTCAATGGGTACAATTTCTGCGCTAGATCAGATTTCCCCATCAGTAAACAAAATGCTCTGATTTAATTTCGCTATACAAATCTATTTCAATTTCACTAAAAAAATATACATGTGTGTGTGTGTTTCCCAGACTTTCACTCTCTCTCTTTCTCTCTCTCTCTCTCTTTCTATCTCTCTCTCTCTCACACACACGCAGTATTGATGATATTCGCACGCGAAAGGGTATCAGCAACAGTATTATGGCTCCCTTGTATGCATTGAATATCCGTCGTGAATTGGGAAATATAGTCTAGATGTCGGTAATCACGAGGGTTATACTTGTCACTCTTAGCATGTAAAGCGTAAATAAGAGGTTTGTAGTCCGTAAAAACGGTAAAATTGCGTCCTTCCAAAAGATAACGAAAGTGTTTAATAGCTGTATAAATAGCTAGTAGCTCATGTGAAAAAGTGCTGTATTTTTGGTGGGGGGGAGGTAAGGAGTAAGTTTTACAGAGAAAAATGAAAGTGACTTACTTACCTCGCCTGTATGTTAATGTAATACAGCTCCAATTGCTTCTGGAGAAACGTCGCTAGTAAGAGATAAATGTATGTTATTGTCTTCTTAAAGGTAAGTAAGTTTAGTAAAGTTCGCTAAAGAGTCCTTAGCTTGATCGAATGCAGTGAATGATTCACCGTTGAGTGTAATTTTGGCGTTTCGTTTTCCTTGGTTACGGAGTTGATTTGTCAGGGGTGCCATTATGTGTTAACATTTAGGGATGAACTGACGATAATAATTGATTAATCCTAAAAATCTGCGAAGATGTCGAAGCGTTGTCAGCAATGGAAAATCTTGTACTGCTTTTAGTTTAACCGCGACGGGTATAATGCCAGTACCGTTTATCTCATGTCCGAGAAAAACTAGCCTGGGTACTGCGAATATACATTTATCAGGGTTAAAATGGTTGAGTCGCTCCAAAACTTGAGTTACATGATCTATGTGTTCGTTCATGTCTTTGCTACCTATGAGCAGGTCGTCGATGTAGGCAAACGAATGTGGTAATCCGCGAAGGGCTTCATTTATTAGCCGCTGGAAAGTTTGTGCGGCGTTCCGTAGTCCGAACGGCATTCGTAAAAACTCGTATAACCCGAAAGGTGTTGTTATTTCAGTTTTATGAATGTTTTCTGTGGCCACCGGAATTTGATAAAATGCCTTCCGTAGATCCAGCTTCGTAAATGTCTGAGCATCTTGAAGCGTTACTGCAAAATCTGCTAGGTTTGGTACAGGATATTTATCCGGTACATTCTGTGCGTTAAGACGTCAAAAATCTCCACAGGGTTTCCCCGCCCCTGATTGTGTCTTAGGTAACCATATGGAGTGGGGAAGTGAAAGGACTAGATGACGGTGGTACGATACCGAGGTCTAACATGTGCTGAAATTCAGCCTTCGCTAAATATGTACTTATCTGGGCTTAATCTGCGAGGAGATGGAAAAAACAGGAGGTCCTGAAGTTTGAATCCTATGTAGTGTTGTGCTTGACGGACTCCGTATAAGTATCAGCACCGGGAATTTATCTAAAACGTGCTCTAGTGGGTTGTTTTCTGGGAGTACGGTGCAGATCTTAGTGGACGTATATGTGGAAATCATGCCTGTATGTGTTAGTTGCATCATCTGGTCGATTAGGGTGTGGTTAGACATGTTCACGGCAAGCTTGTAGTGGGCTAAGAAGTCAGCTCCGAGGATAGGAAATTACACCTGTTCTACAGTGGACAACTACGGAAATGATCGTCTTAAACCGATGTTAAGTGTGAGAGAGATTTGACCATACGTCTCAATCTTGGTACCGTTTGCTGCACACAGGGTATATGTTGATTCGCCTGTTGTGGTGTTAGCTCTGGGTGGGATTACACTGACCTGAGCTCCAGTATCCATCAAGAATAACTCACTTGAGTTAGTATCCTTAACAAAAAAAAAGGCGGTTAGCTCGATTTCCCCCAACAGCAGACGCCGCCTTCATGCACTGTTGGGAACGCCTTTTCCCGCTTGGTTTTTAGTAGTAGATGTTGGTTGACCGTTGAAATGGCAAAGCTTAGTACAATGTCTCGCTGCTTGTCCAAACTTTTGGTGGACCCAGAAAATGCCAGTGTTTGATTTACTCCTAGTGTTCGAGTTAGCTCTGCTATGGTGTTGAGACTTGTATGCGTTGTATGTTGAACGCGAACGCACTTTACTCGCTCCAGTTGCGTGGACAGTTCACCGACCTGCTGCTGTATCTTCTGTAGAATATCGTCATGTGGTAGTAGATCCAAGTCCTCAGGGATTGTTGCCAAAATTTGCGCGGTGTGGGTCGGCAGCTTGTCTAGCCAGAGTTTCCGTAGCAAAACCTCTGACATGGTGTTATTACCCAGAGGGCTTTTCATCTTCCGTAGAAGTTGGGTGGGTTTGCTCTGGTCGAATTGAAGCGTATTAAATAAATCGTTGATTCAACGTTCTTCTGACTTCCCTATCCTGTATATAATTCTGAGGACGTCGAATGGGTTTTCAGTTATCTAACAAGTAAAAAACTTCCGATGCGATGTCGGGAGGTAGTTTCTCGACTACATAAGCGAAACGAGCGCTCTGTGGCTGGATTCTCTTAGCCTGAAACATTACACCAAGTTGCGAAAACCAAACGTGAACATTCATCGTGTTGAAGACGGGAAGAGTGACCAGGACTGCAGCTCCGTCACTGTTTGGGACTACCATGTTGAGTCGCGTGAATATTCGCACATGGTGACGAAAAGATTTTTACGTGCCAAGTAGATGTGCTGATTCCGAGATATTCTTCACAATTCTCTTACTAGGTTCACTGGCGAATGAGGTAACAGTGAAGTTTTGATGCTTTCTCCTGCAGGACAAATACAAGCCAACTAGACTTTGTGTGGACTTTGACAAACAGGACGTAGCGCATGCAAATCACATCAGCCTTTCCTAAGTGGCGGGGTACCAAGTGGACGCCGGAGATCACCAATAAAAATGTGACCCTTCCTAAGATCACGTGGGGGTCACCAATAAAAATGTGGTGGAATTCCAAACGAACGTCGGAGTTATCAATGAGATGTAGCGTGTCTAGGCCTCTCACCACATTTATTTAATTTTTTGTTTAGGAACCCAAACTGATATAAGAACAAGGAACAAGGCAAAGGTATCAATATATATATATATATATATATATATATATATATATATATATATAAATTGTATTCAACAAAGCGTACAATACGAAAAAGAAGCATGCAACGAGTCAGACGAAAGTCGTCTCTCTTTGACTATAAAAGTTTATCAAAAGGAAAAGGAAATGAAAGAGTTATTAATCTGTTATAAATGTTATAGACAGTTCTTCCGTGCAAGAGGAAATTATGTAAGTGTGATAGATGTAATTTGAGAGTGAGTGAGAATATTGGCGCATGACCTCGACTGACGTGGATTCCAGTAGCAGTCGAAGTCTCACTTGGTGTTGGTCCTCTTTTGTTCTGTTTATATAGGTAGTCATCGAATTAGGAATCTGCGCCGGAAAATCATTCTCCACATGCAGAGAATCTGATTGTTTGATAATGACCAATCAGTGTCTGAGTTTTGGGGAGACTTTTGGGAGCCAATTCTCCCAAAAATGCACAAAATTTACTATATGAAAATATAGCAATTTTAAAATTGTCGCTTCAGATAGCAGCGTTGCTTTTTGTCCAATGAATGAATGCTGTATGTAATGAGATTGATTCGTTGAAATTTCGAATTAATAAACTGACTTTTACTACGGAAGTGTAGATCACTGACTTGCCTAGTGAACAAGTCGTTTAAATGAAGGAGCTTTGTTTGCCATAAATTATTTTATCATTGTGTTTAACTAGTTAAAAATCAGTTTTCAAAATCACCGTTAATTCTTGTGGGAAACTTTAGTAAATATATAGACAAAGAATCCAATTTAAACATAGAATCTACAGTGAGTCCCCCGTATTCGTAGGGGTTGGTTAGGGACCAGAACCGGTCCCGAATAGTTAGAATCCGCGAATACTTGTAACCCCCTAAAAGTGTTTAAGTGCCTATTTTGATTGTTAAAACCCCATATGCCTTAAACTTTCATCCTAAACACTTTAGAAACATTTCGGACCCTTTTAAAAACATTTTTGAAAAATAGTATTAGTGACCACTTAGCGTAAATTTTCTTTCATCCGTACAATTATCGTTTTTAATTACGCATAGATCGATACAACCATTGAAAATACTGTGTAATAAGACATAAAATATAACGTTTAAAACATTTTCTAAAAACAGAACTGTGATGATGCTCCCAGACACTTTTAAGACCCCAGCCGCAATCTCTAACAAAAAACAAAGCCCAAGCACTACACATTTTTTTGCGTTTGTTCTTTTACAATGAAGACGTACAATTCTGCCAATTTTTAACATAAAAATGGACTGTTATATGTTTTAAGTCGCTTAAATAACAGGAAAATAATACAAGAATATTTTAAATATGTTCTATTGAAAAAATACGCGAATCGAGGGAGTTCTCAGCGAAAACTTTGTTCTTCAGAAAAAAACAGGAATATTCGGGGTTTCCGCGAATAACAAGTACATATGTTCTAAAGTAAAATCCGCGGATGTGGGAAGCTGCAAATGCTGAAACGCGAATAAGTGGGGGCTCACTGTATTTTGATCGGGACGAGAATATTTGGCACCCTTCCATAGAAAGATAGAGTGTGAGTGAGAGAGAGAGATACTTTATGAAATTTATAACTTCTCTGAAAAGCTTGCTCTTGATAATTATTTTTTAATTACGAAAATTCCATATCATTATTTTTCTTTTATCAACTGTTTTCTCGCAGTACATTTTGCTGAGTCTGTATTTCCTTGACGTTATGCATCTAAACGTCTTTAAAGAATCTCCATGTTGATGCATCATTTTCATTTCAATTTTAATTCTGGTGATAATTTTTCTTGAGTTATCAACGTAACACATTTTAAGGGTTATTGAATTTTAAATACAAATACAAATTTTCCATAACATCAAATTAAAAGGCAAACAACAAATAATGACAATCAATCGCGGTTATGTTATTCGAACGATGTAACTTACATGATTGTTGGCTGTGCTGTTGCTGAATGCAGTCAACAAATGATTTCATTCCTAGTTGTCGTGGGATAGGCACTGAATTTCGCCAATAATTATATTTTTTCACTCAGTGATGCTGTCTGTTCAGTTCTTTCACTGTCTGCCTCCTAGTCTTTTTTCCTACATCTTTTCGTGCAGGTTAGTATTGAAGACCTCATCAGATATTGTCCATCTTTCTTTATGTATCCTGTTTTGGTCAGTAATATCCAGGCCTAACACAGCCGAATTCTTCCATCTTGATCACTTGCCTTACTCATTAACACGTGACCATTATAGCTCGTCTCGACGACTTCCCCACTGACTGGTGCCTAAATCATAGAAATCATTCACCAAGTAATGCCGTGTTAACACAGCTTTGCGGTATGTAGTAAGGGGTTACATGGTAGCAGCAGCCGAAAAAGAGTCCCTGGTTGTAATAAGAATATAAATAGATATCAATGGAAGGTCGACGATGAAGAAAAATAGAGTTGAATGATTGTGCCTATCGTAATAACATCAGCCCCTACTATTGCATATAAATTAGAACTCATTCATTTAATTTTAAAGTGTTTATTACCTATTTATAATTTAAAAGATATTGTTTAAAATTTTGCTATATTTATAAAGCAAGAGTGATCAGTATTTACATTAGTCGGACTATTGTCCTCATCTTTGTCGCCATATTTTTTACAACGTTTCGGCCGTTGTACGCTCCGGCCGGTGGTTGGAATTTCGAACTGAACCATGTATTTCGATCACTGGGGTAGACTGTTCTAGTTCCACGTGCCATGTTTGATGAATGTCAGTTATCAGTTATCGCCTGCTAATTTTCCCTCTGAAAGTTCTCCACTGCACATATGCTAGGCCACAAAAACCGGGTATTGAACTCACACTCTTTTGGTCTGTCACTGGATCTAACCAACGCCTTTATCCACTGTGCCATGTGTCCTTGAGGACATCTGGGTATGAATTTCTGGGTATTATAAACCTAATGTTTTCAGCAACCATTTTTTTACCAGTGCTCATATTGCAATTTTGCTGTTATCATTGCATGTTTTTACCAGAGCTCATATTGCAACTTTGTTATCATTGCTTTTCTCTGGCACTCCTTATTACTGGTTCCCATATTGTATTTATTTCTATGTTTGGTCGGCTCAGGAGATTTTTGTGGCCTAGCATATGTGCTGATTCCTTAAGTTTACGAATTTTCCAATGGTGTTCCCTGTCTATGATCTCAACATGATCCCACAGGGGACGGGGATCTCACATCTCTCCATATGTGGTCAGCCACGCCTGATTTTTCTACTTCCCCTCGCGTTACAGCTTTCTGGTGTTCTTGAAGCCTTACCTTGAGGGGGCGGCCTGTCTCTCCTTTATATTCCTTTCCGCAGCTGCACGGGATAGCGTACACACAGTCTTTAGTCATGTTCTCCTCTATGAGGGGGTCTCACTCGAGAGAGATATCTGCGAAGTGTTGTCACGCTTTTGAAGGTTGTCCTGATGTTATATGGACCGCAGATCCTTTGTATTTTCTCTGATAACCCCTTCATATAATGCAGGCAGACTGTTTTCTGAGTGTTGTTCTCCTCCTCCTCCTCCTCTTGTACCCGCCTATCCCAGTTTTGAGTGGCTGCTGCCATGTACCCAGGGTAGTTGTAGGGTACTACTTATACTGACCAATTCCTTATCTAACGTCTCTGGGTCGCCACTTATGACTTTTGCTCGATGTTGTAAGCAACGGACGATCCCTTTCTTTACGCTGTATGGATGGTGGGAGTTGAAATTGAGGTACTGTCCGGTGAATGTCAGTTTACGGTATACGGATGTCTTGAACCCATGCTCTGTTCGAGATATTAGAACATCCAGGAATGGGAGTGTGTTGTTACTCTCTTTCTCCATTGTGAACTGTATCGAAGGTCTTATTGAGTTCATATGGTCCAGTAGAACCTGGACATCTTCCCGGTGTGGCCAGAGTATGAAGGTGTCATCTACGTACCTTAACCATAGAGTTGGCTTTAGAGATATAGATTCTAATGCCATTTCTTCAAAGTATTCCATGTATATATTCGCTATTGCTGGTGATAATGGCGAGCCCAGTGCTAAGCCCTCATCCTGTCGATATATGTGTGATCCCATTCCGAAGTGTGTTGTTTGTGTACAGAAAATCAACATCTCCATCAGATTATCTATTGGAATACTGGTCCGTTCTTCTAGGGAAGAGTCAGAGGTCAATCTGTCTCTGACTACCGAGAGTGCCTCCTCCGAGGGTACCTTGGTGAACAAACTCACCACGTCCAAGCTCAACATCTGGTTAGATAGGATGGGAGCATCTTTGATTATTTCCACGAAGTGGGCGGAGTTTCGGACATATGAAGGAGACTTTCCGATCAATGGGTCAATTATATCTACAAGGAAGCGACTCAGAGGGTGGCACACAAAGCCTTGTCAACTAACAATCGGCCTGAGCGGAATACCGTCTTTGTGAATCTTAGGGAGACCGTATATGTGAGGTAGCTTGGTGTAACGCTGCGATAACTGCCTATACATTTTGGGTGCGAAGTGATCTTTGTTCTTGATTAGGATCTGTGACAGTTTGCGTTCCATTTTCATAGTAGGATCCTTGTTCACTTTGCTGTAGCTACCATTGCTAATGAGGTCTTCCAGTTTTCTTGTATACTCTGATTTGTCCATCACTACAGTCGCATTACTGACATCCATCAAACATGGCACGTGGAACTAGAACAGTCTACCCCACTGATCGAAATAAAGGGTTCAGTTCGAAATTCCAGCCACCTGAAGAAGGCCGGAGCGTACAACGGCTGAAACGTTGTGACAAATATGGCGACAAAGATGAGGACAATAGTCCGACTAATGTAAATACTGTACATAATACCTCATCTCAGAAATATAGACAGACTCCCAAGAGTGAACTGTATCGCGGGGAAACGCTTATAAAAATAAAGAGCATTGGTCTGTTAAAACTTGTTTCTGATTATTATAAGGAACATTTTTTTAAATTATACTGAAATGTATCTTTAAAATTGTTGTGAGTCACTGTCATCTAATGTGAATTAGAATATGTGAAATTAGTGTAAGGTCGTGAAAAAGTTATTATTTTATACGAATTAAGATCCTTTTTTTTTTTGCAGTTTTTAAATCAATGTTTTGTTGGGTTAATTCATCTGCCTGAAAAATAATACACACATTTTGAATTTATAAAGTGATTCGTTAATGACTTATTTTTCTTTTTCCCATTTATCTTTTTGTAACGTCATTAAAAAACAGAAAATTTGGGAATCCACAAATAGTCGGTAAAAAGTTTTGATTGGAGTTATTTGTGTAGCTTTTGCTTATTCAAATTAATATCCCCATTTTCCGTTTCAACACCTTGTTTCCTCCTTAGACAGAATAGTCCTGAGTATGACGATAAACTACATCCTGCAACAAAGGCTGTGATCGGGAGTCTTCGAGAAGCGTAGAACCACCTCTTAATTGCTGTTCCTAGGCCCACCCAGACCTGTGGCAGTAGCACTTGTTAGGGTCCCAGCTATAAACAAATATTATGAAAGTATAAAAATAATTTTATTGTGAAAATACCAGCAATACATTTTAGATAAAGAAAGTACCAACGATATATATTTATAATAAAATTATCAACAATACCTATTAGGTTGGTGCAAAAATAATATCGTTTTTTGACGTTAAAAAATATGTAAAAATACGATATTATTTTTGCACCAACCTAATATTTATAGTAAAATTAGCAACAATACAATTTTATAGCAAAATGACCAACAAAACATTTTACTTGCAGTTGAAGGCATACAATTGCGTCCAAAATATTGAAGCCATAAAAATGTTCAAAATATTTAGATTTTGGTATTAAATAACCCATAGAGATGTTGATATACCACAAAGCAAAATAAACCAATCTTAGAATGTCTTCAAATGTCCTGAAAGTATAAAATAATCCAGCTTAACACTGTCAAAATCGGCAACCATGTAGCTTACTTTTCAGATATAGCAAATTATCTTTATTTAGTTGTTTATGTTTTGGAAAAATAAATCAAAATAATAAATCAAGGAATTACTAGATTGCAAATCCTTTCTGTGACTTTTGGAGTAATTGTAGCATCCGATTTTTTATCTGAGATAAACAACACTTTCTGATAACATAGCATCTACTTTGTCTGCTAGTCACTAATCTTTGCATTCTGCAAAGGTTTATCGCGAAGCTATCTCAAAAATTGTTCAGAATTAAGCTAGTTCATGTGAATGCATTTTTTATAGTTACCAGAGAACTTAATCACAATTTGTAAGACTTAAACGAGTCCTTTTCAGACGCAAGTGTGATTACCTTCTTATTATATGCATATTAAATTACCTTTATGAGAATATTATTAATGCGTTCTTGTGTCTTTCAGAATGCAAGGATTTAGTGACAAACAAATGCTATGTTTTCAGAAAACGTTGTTTCTCTCAGACAAAAAAATCGGATACTATAATTGTTTTTAAAAACTAGTAGTTCTTTGATTTATTGTTTTGATTTATTTTTCCAAAATATAATCTACTAAATAAAGATAGTTTTCTATATCTGAAAACATAGTTACTATTTTCGACGGTGTTAGTGTTAGGTTGGATTATTTTATACTTTCAGTACATTTGAAGACAAAGATAACTCCAATGAAAACTTTTTATCGACTATTTGTGGAGTGAAGAAAAATATTGTCCTGGTATGTTAAAAACCCAAATTTAAATGAAAAATTAAATTCTCAATTAAATTCATGTTTAACCCGAGTACGATCTTAAATTAATATATTTAAATTATAATTAAATATATTAATACACAGGACTAAAACTGCCGATTTTCTTTCAAAACTACTCAATGAAGCAGACGATCTTAAAATTATTAGATAAAACCCAAAATATACTGTTCACAGATAAATATTTATTTTAGTAAATCAAAAATTACATGCATATTGTTCCATATGCTAAGTAGTAACAAACATAAAAATAAACAAAAGGATTTACTTAAATAATGTTGTCAGTCTATAGAATGTATCATTCTATAAGCTGAAACTTAAACATCTTTTCTTTTTTCAACCTTTTCTTTACAATAAACAAATCTTGTTACAAAATCTTTTAACAGTCTGTCAATTTCTTCAGATTCTTTTATCTTCTTTCTTCTTTCTTCAAATAGATTTCTTTTCTTTTTTTCTTTCTTTTGAAACTCTTTTTCACTTTCTCAGGAGCTGAAAGTGTAAATTAGAAAACACAAAGCCTAACCTAGTCTAGGATCTTAAAATCTTATTCCATGAAGAATATCCTTTCAAATATTTTAAATCTCATTTTAAAGTAAAGAATGTGAATAGGGACAGAATTCCCCGCATCGAACGACTTTGCCAAACAAAAATCCTCCATACTTGCCTGTCACCCCCTACAGGAAGATGCACTCTTCCCCAAATTAACTTTTAACCAATCATCACTTCACTTTTCCAAACTCAACTTCCCATTGGTTAAAAGAACACAAAAATGTAGCAAGTTGAGACAAAATCCTTTTTTCTCGCGCAGCTGTCTGGAGCCTATTTGAAAACCCCAAAATCTCTAAAAATGAATCGCTCAACTTAATTCAAGTCAGTCAGACACAGAGTTTCGAGAGATTCTACGCATGCCAACACACTGACTCAATAACACTACCAGCCTCTCATCAACTCAACACAACTCGCACTACTATTGCCGCGTGAAGAAACTTAACTTACAATTTACTAAAAAAGTGACATTATCACTACGAAAATAGTAATTGTACATTTAATCAATTTTAGCATATCAGTCAAAGGCACACAATTCTGCATAACTTGAATCAATACTTACAATCGTCACACACATACACACTATTATTTGAACTCGCACAATTGACATTTTAACTTGCAGAAATCAAACTGTTTAATTTTCACAAACTTAAACCATCAACATTCATTCACCAAATCTCTGAACATTTAACAAACAACCTATCATCACTTTGTGTATGTCAAATATATGTATAAATTCATGTTATTGCTGAAATCTATAACTACGTTGTTTTTTCCTTGATTTCTTCAAGTTGTATTGTCTTCAAATGTTCGTTTAATTTATTTGCTGTGGATAAATGCATAATGTACACGCACATTTTAGGCCTTCACACAGTCTCACCTTCTGACACATCTTACTTAGCATAAATTCTGGAACAGACTCTCCAAGTCAACAAATAAATCAAATGCAATAATTCCCTTCTAGGGAATTAAATTACTTCTTTTAGCTTCGGAATTCTACCGAAGCTAACAAAATCTTTTCTTCAAAGTTTTTCAAATATAAACAAATCTCAGCTACGGAATTCTACTGAAGCTAATAAAATTTTCTCATCAAAGTTTCACTGATTTACCGAAGCTAATAAAATTTTCTCACAAAGTCCTTCGATGCGAAAACTCACCCTCCCCTCTTCCCATCCATAAATAAAACCAGTAATATAGTTATTAAAAGCTAAATAAATATTAACTCTATAAAGGTAAATAATTCGATATTGTAAGTCGAATTATTAAAGGTAACACTTTATTTTACGTGGCAAACTAAATTAGTTAACCACGGAGCCAGAATAAAAAAAACGTCTTAAACGACCGAGGATAAATATATGAGATTAAATATCTGAGGATAAAATCCTCTGATAAAAAGGAATCGTCATGAAAAAGAGCAGCAAGAAAAAATTATCGTCTGTTTTGCCATCAGACTCGTATTATTCAAAATATCAAAACATCATCTAATATTTTACCACTGAAGTTATTGAAAAGATGTCTTCTCACTTTATTAATTTTCTAAATTTCTGTAAATAAAAATTTTCCAAAGGAGTCCTGAATTCCCTGTTTGTTACAATTACAAAAAAGATAAATGAGAAGAAGAAAAATACGTCATTAATGAATCACTTTATAAATTCAAAATGTGTGTATTATTTTCAGGCTATTTAACCCAACAAAGCATTAAGTTGAAATCTGCGAAAAAAAGGACCTTAATTCGTATAAAATTTTCACGATATCACACTAATTTCATATTTTAGTTCACATTGAAGGAAAAAATTTTGAAGATACATTTTAGTATAACAATTATTTTAATAGAAACTTGATGATCTTGATCAATTTGTTTTCGCTCACTGATAGAGTTCGGATCGATTATCCAAACAGAGATTTGTACATGCGTGAATAATAATAAGTCTTTAACAATAAACAATTTCGATAAAGTGTGATAAGCGTTAGCTTAGACTTCTTAGATGCTCAACGTTCCTCCAATCAGATCAAATAGTGATGATGGCACAAATACATCTAAAACGTAGGATTTGAATGACTGGTAACTGGAAGTTAAATCTTTTCTTGCTGTACAATTGCTTTTGCCAACAGTTGATTAAAATAATCAATAAATAATAAGTTGGAGATGCAATGAATAATAAGTAATGACTTTTTAGGAAAATATCAGGTTGTTTTCTGTTGAATATGCCATTCGACTCCCATTAAATAAGAGGAAGGTAGGATGAGAAAATAGATTGTACCGAAAAATGGAGGAGAAACTCTCTAAGCATAGATTTCATTAGGAAGAACTTTCCTCTAGCGAGTGCGACCAAATGCAAAGTTGTTAACGTTTGGAAAATGTCCTTCAAAGATATGAATATATGTTCAAATAAGAATTTCACCGCTACATTCTAGGGGTCAGCAAATTGAAGGATCACACATCAGCATCTGCAATAATATTAGAAAACATTTGCGGAGACTTTTCACTCAAGAGCCTCTGTATGAACAGAAATTTATAGTTGTTTGACCGACTTCCCACAATTGTAATCATGTGATAAGGTTTGCTACGGCGACCTGATTAATTTGTTTTCGCTCACTGATAGATTTCGGATCGATTATCCAAACAAAGATTTGTACATGCGTGAATAATAATAAGTCTTTAACGATAAACAATTTCGATAAAGTGTGATTACAGAGGATGGAGTTCAGGAATTTATGAAAGAAATGATGATGTTGCAAATATTTTTTTTTCTCTTGACAAAAGAGGTACAAAGGAAAATAAGTAGGATAAGAACCATAGAGCAAGAAATAATAGTTATAGCCCTGAAATTCTACTAGAGAGAGAACAATTTAGACTAAAACTTTCGCTAACCGTTAACGGATTGCTCATATTAGACTAAATTTGTGCAAATATAGATTAGAAACAAACTGACTGGTTCATCCCTGCTCAGAATATTCCTTCCTACTGGAGCTAAGGTGTACATTATCAATGTAATTATTTTCATGCTTCGCTGCTCTGACATTGATGAAGTACTCTGAAGGTAATTGAACGGTACGAAATGACAAGGTTGAATATTAATCACACGTTTATCGGTTTACGTTTAAGTAGGTTTTTCTTCCTGAACCCTTCCGTCGTACAAATGGACCTGTTTGCACTCTTGGAGTGTAGTTTGAACCCAATCTCCAAACAGAAACATTGGTCGGAGATGCAAACAAAGCTCGAAGTGATGTTTGGTTTTAAAATCAATTGTCCTTAAAGGACAGGCCGCAGATATTCATAAAAAGTATATTCGTTACCGATTGTCTGTAAATATTAGAGCTCTAGAGATTCCTCTTCTTTGTTTTGAGCAAATCTTGCTCGACTCAAATGTTATATCAGGAAATAGATAAGATTTTCGCGTCGGGTCCATTCAGAGATAGGTTTAGTTAGTTTGAGATTTTTGTAGCTGAACACAAGGTGTCGACTAGCCCTGTTCTCGCTCATTTGACGAATGTTGGAGTATCAAAGCCAGTCTGTCGTATTATGATCGCATCAACGTTGAAAATATGGTTGAAAATATTTATCATTATCGTCCGTCGATTTGTCTGGCGAATTTAAGACAGATCGGTTCCTGAATGGCTGTATGGCGTGAGTATGTGACAGTGTGTTCCCATGCATTGGAGTGGATAAAAAATGGCAAGTTGAGTTGAACGGCAGCAAATTATACATTTTCCTCGCGTAGTCATATAATTCAGGGAGAGGAAAGTGTGCATTTCAGACACAAGCAAGACAACCATGGATCTCGTTGCATTCTTAGACACTGGTTTCTATTTTATTTTTTATCCACATCCAATTTTTTGTCGACGTATTGTTTTTTATTTATAGACCAATTTTTAGTCCTCATTCTCATTTATTTCTTCACTAGTTCTCTCTTTTATTAGAGGAAGTTCCTACTTATAAATAAAAGAGTGGGTCAGACAAACGTAATCTATATTGCACCTAGTCGACCCAAAACAGCTAACTCTCTATTCGTAAATAACCTAGAGAGCCGAATTCAATACTACCTCGAAAATATTTATTTCATTTTTTTTCCTTCTCATGATTATTCATATATATATATAGAGAGAGAGAGGGAGGGAGAGAGAGAGAGAGAGGGGAAGTTTGATCACTTATACTTCATAAATATAGTATACTTTAAAACGATATTTCATCACACAGAGACACACACACGTACACATACACACACTCTCTCTCTCTTTCTTTCATATTATCCATCCTCTCACCAAACACCCTCTTAAAAACTGGTAACCCCGTTACATAAAAAGGTAATATCGCTACAAAATAAAAAGTGAATAGTTGATTATTATTTTTTCAGCAAGAAGTTTCGCAAAGCAGAAGCTAAAAATTATCCTTTTAACATGGACAATTTGTCGTTGAATTTTCAAATTCTCTATTTTGGCAAACAGTTAAGAAAGGCTAACTAACTGCATGAAGCAGAATATTTTGCCGCATGGAAAACCAAGCGTCTAACGTAGTAACCAGCATATCATTCATGTAGAATAAACATTTATTGGATGACTTCTTTTTACTTAATATCATAACTCGACATGACCACACACATAGTGGAAAGAGAGAGGAATATTTGCAAATTTCACTCTTTAGATGAAGTAGCACTCAGCCTTAAAATATCTACACTGACATGCAAAATAATCATTTCATAACATTTAATATACTGAATGAACCAAGTAAAGGGAACTCATATCTAAAAAGAAAGTTATCTGTTTTGGCATAATCAGTCTCGTGCTGGGATGAACAGATTTACTTCACCATTTGTTAAGCATTTGCAGCTATGCATGAGAATTTTCCAAATGGAGAGTTAATAACTATATTTTAAACCATGTGCTAGAATTTAAAAGAGAAATTGTCGTTCTTGAATTTTCTTTGCTAGAATTGATCGTTTTGGATTTTTTTTTTTTTTTTTTACCTGCACTACAAAAATATCATTTTCTAGTGAGAATAATGCGAAATAAATGTATCTAAGAAAACACATACATAGCAACACCTCCCACCGCTTATATATATATATATATATATATATATATATATATATATATATATATATATGTTTTCTTAGGTACTGAGGTAAGCTATTTGAGGACTCATTGAAGACTGTAAGAAAAACAACTACATCTTACAAACAACTAAAATTATTGATTCAAAACTTGGTACAGAGTTGCAGTAATCGTTGGATAACATGTTAATTCTATGTAATTACATGTTAATTCAATGATGACTTCAATGGGTCTCGCATTGAAGTCATCATTGAATTAACATGTAATTGACATGTACATCTCACATGGTCTTTATTGATATTGGACATTAGCAGAGTAATGGAGGCTTTCAGGGAATCAATCGTATAAATAGTTAATCTCCCCTTCAACAACGTAATAGTCAAGGGGATTTAGTTCTGGCGAGTTATGTGTCCTCATGTTTAGGTGTGATGTTGTGCCATCCAATCTTGAGTCACCACGGCTTTGTGAGCAGACGAAGAACCCTGCTGAAATATATACGGCTTTCCATCACATCGCAAAGTTTATCGAGAGTTTTACAACAGTTTCCAGTGCATCAAGGTAACTAGCAGCATTCATGTGTAGACCCTGTTGAAAAAAGGGGAAAGTGGCATGACGTGTGTTTCACTACTCCCCACCCCTAATGCCATCACAAAAGCGGGAAATTGGTGTGCATAACATCGGAGATGTCAGAAGGGTCCGCACATGCTGTCTTTTCTC
Organism: Acanthosepion lycidas; assembly: GCA_963932145.1. Lineage (NCBI taxonomy): Eukaryota > Metazoa > Mollusca > Cephalopoda > Sepiida > Sepiidae > Acanthosepion > Acanthosepion lycidas. The sequence goes on from OZ010615.1 coordinate 55,435,592, forward strand.
TGGTTCACTTTTTGATCGTGGTCGAATTTTCTTTCAGTTGAAAAACAAAACAGATCATCTTCTGTGTGTTTCAACTTTTTCGCTAATCGTGTTTCTCGTAGAAACCGTTGTTGTTATTGTGTGTATGTGTACATGAAATTCCCTTTCCTCATCACTTATGATGTTTATCGAATGTGTCCTCATGCACCACATTGCGGATTGTGCCCTCTGGCAGTGGTTCCCATTGACGTTCCGGGATTCACATCGATAATGTCCAACAACCGCCAAACGAATTGTGGTCACCTGATACTTTCCGAATGCCGAATGGGTTTTACACTTCACTACAGGTGACACATCAGCGATGTAAGCATCAAACACCTTCCGAATTGTGTGCATAACCGACTTGGCGACTTCCCCAAAATGTATCGCAGTAATTACAACATGTCGTTTCACTTAGCTGATATTTCATAAAAAATATTTCTAAAAAGATAAAAGCACATTAATTGATAATAACATGCCTTCAAACCCTGAGATACCTTGCACGCTATACACACACACACACACACATACACACACACACACACACACACACACACACACATATATATATATATATATATATATATATATATATATATATATATATATATATATATATGCAGCATAACTTCATTTAAGCATGTTTGGTTGAATAATTTAGACATATTATGTCTAATCCTCTCAAGATCACGAATCATTTTCTTGGTATCTGTATAAAATTGATCAAAAAAAAAGCTGTAGTTATCTATATGATTTTTATTTTCAGAAGTGCTTTCATTCTCATCCACGGGTGAATTTGCTAAGACAAAGAATTAATGTAAGTTATGAATATGTGAGTATGAATGCTGTAAAATTCGAAAAATTTAACGATATGTAAGGGAGGTAACTTAATTTATGTAAAAATTCTTATTAAAAATTGTATTTACGTGTTTCAAAATATTGTTTTTAATTGTAGTTTTAACAATTACAATTTAGATATTTTAAAACCTTGCTATTAGAACTTCTAGAATTTTGTTGCTACACTAATTATTAATTTTATTTATTTTTGCCCGTAATTTTTTACATAAAGAGCCCCCTCCCCCTCCTCCCCCGAATTTAAAGTTTTGGGGTTGTGTTTTTTTATTTTCGTGGTGGAGTATAGTTGTATTGTCGTTTAATATTTCTCTAAATCATGAAAGTGAGACAGGAATGTTCCTTTAAATTTTGGGAGATTGAACTATATGAAATATGTCTTTTTAACAGAGTCGTACATAAATATTTACATTTTTGTCAGATTGAAAGTACTTGTACATAGGAAAATAAAAATCATATGGATAATTACAGCTTTTTTCTTGATCAATTTTGTACAAACACTAAGAAATTGATTCGTGAACTTGAGAGAAGTAAAATGAAAATAAATAGATGTCTAGATATCTCTCCCTATCATGACTAAAAAACAATAAAAAAAAAATCACATAAGTTAATTCTAATACACTTTATTTCAAATATCAAAACATAGAAACAAATAACACGAAATAAAAATCATGGAAAATAAATAATAGATTAATAACAAAATTGAATTCAATTGAATTCAATAATAAATATATAAACAATCCGGTGCCCATGACTATGAATAAATCTTGCATATTTAAATACGCAGTTCTTTCAGCCACCGAGTCAACATAAATAAGTAGATGTATACTTCGTCCAACCACTCGACCAGCATAAATAAGTAATGTAAAAGTGATCAACGTAAAAAACCTTCAGCATTAACGCTAAAGAAAAGAAGCTGGAAGGGATTGGTTTCCTCTTCTTCCACTTCCTAGTAAATCACTATACAGACAGCTAAAAGGGCTTCTGGCAGTTGATTGTATTGAAGCGTGAAACAGACAATTATAATATAATGTTGATTCCTGCGTCACACCATCTCTCTCTCTCTCTCTCCTCTCTCTCGCTATATATATATATATATATAATAAAATGTATTAAGTCCGACAATTATTCAATAAATTTTCTGTTTATACATTATTTTGATAGGTACATTTTATTTAAGTAAATACTCTGCTTTTTAAATAAACAATATTAATTACATTTACCGGCTTAAATATTCGAGAAATTTCGTAGAAAATATGCGTTCTCCAACAGGAATCGAACCTGTGTCCTATACGGAACTGTCAATCTGTTCACGAATGGTACCTTAACGTAATCATTGACAACATATCATGAAGTCTGACAATCATTTATGTCGCGAGAACGTTTTCTACCTTCAGGCTGGTAAATGTAATTAATACTGTTTATTTAAAAAAGAAAAAAAAAAGAGAGAGCATTTCCTTAAATAAATTGTATCTATTAAACTAGGTTCCTCGATGAGATTGCTAAAACAAAGAGCACGGCATGAATAAAAAGAGCCTTAAACTTATTTTCAAGTAGGTACCTCCACTTTTTCGGCATAAATTATCGATACCTAAGTTTAAAATGCATTTTTTAAAATGAAAAAATATGCTTGAAGATTTCATTTTAGCTTTACTTGAAAGTTGAATCATTAAATTTATTATTTCCATTAAGTAAACAATTCTGGTATATTTCAGATAGAAACTATATACATTGGAATGTCAAATTTAATTTAAAATTTTTAAATTTTCAAAAAACCCGCCATTTTCTTAATTTTAAGAAATTTGTAAACAAACATAAACTTATCGATTTTAAAAATATTTAAAAAAATTTCTGAGACGTCATTTTAGTAAAATTAGAAAATTTAATGTTAAATTAATCTGATTTAAAAAAAATATTACTTAATTATAGCATAAAAAAGAAATATACAACGAATTATTAACGATTGGTACCGTAATTTTGATCCAATACTTGATCCATGTGTTGATTGACAAGTGATGACAGCTACTACGGATGACCATAAATGAAAATTACTAGAAATCTGAGTAAACCCTTTTATTTTTAGTTTTACTGTTATGTCTATTTATTAGAATAAAGGGACAAAACTCTTTTTATAATAATGGCAATTTCAGTCTACCGTACATGGAAATAAGGAATGTATTAAGTAGAAAAATACAACATAAAAAATTATTTGAAAAAAGTGGAATCACTAAATTTATTAAACTGGTGGTCCGTTGATTATAATAATAAAGATAGATCTACTTAACAACACCATTGACTAATGTGAGCACCGTTTTCACTAATTTTAGAATATTTAACAAATTTAATGTAAAAATAATAATGTAATAATAACAAATAATTGTTTTAAAAATTCATTTTTCAGCGAAAAAGTTTTTTGCTTTCAGACAATATTATCCATATTCATAAAAAAAAAAACACAACTAAAAGCATTTGAAATTAAATAATATCTTTGTTTTATTGAGTTTTGCATGTTACAATTCAGAACTGATTTTCAGGTAGGGGGGTCCGATTAAAAAACATGATTTGCTTTCTTCAAAGACCTTTAACTAGTATAATCACTAAATTGAGCAGTATTGAATTTCTACAGTTTTCATAAAATTAGTTAAGGGGAGTAATAAATATAAAAAATATTTTTACCATGACTTTAAAAAAAAAGAAAACATATTTAATAGTTTCCATTATTTGTGAATAGTTTCTGAAAGTTTCATTAACATTCGACAATTATTTTTTTTATTTTTGCAAGATTTTCCGAATTAATGTCTGTCATGCAAAAAAAAAACGCGCTAAAATTTTATGTTATTTAGTAGTGATACAAAGAGAAACAAGTTTTTTTTAAGTTAAAATATTCTAAAAGAATGATTAATACAAGTTTGATTAAACAATAAGAAAATATTTTAGCAGAAGTAGTTCCTCTCGAAGGTTGGGGGAGAAATGTCAGTCAGTTATGTTATGTACACAAATCATATGTTGACAAGGCCCGTTCTTGTAAATCGTCTTACACTTTTTAAAACTCAGTCTTTCAGTCGTATTTTGTTTGCACGTGAGTGTGTAAGTGATACTAGTTTTCTTTTAGACAGTGGTGCTCCAATTTCGTTAATTCTTGCTACTAAGGTAGTTTACATTTTCAGGCTGTTAGCATGTTCCTTATACTGACTTATGGGTATGCCTGGCCCTGAATTTAGGTTCTTGCAAGAAAAAATGTGCATATGATAAATATGCATAAGCAAAACACATTAGTTAGACAGACGCTGGAAAATATAATTCTCTGATAAGAATTTAAACCCTTTTTAACACAACCAACTCTTCACATGACACAGTAAAATGACGTCCACCTGCAACATTGAATCTATAGAAACATCCTTACACCACCGTCCACTACCAAAAATCTTACTCGCCGGTTGCGTAATGATCAGTCAGCATTCAAAAATGCAAGGCTTGCAGTCTTTCACTACTTAGAAGATCAACAGACCAATCTTCTTACGATCCATTTCTCCGCATCTGGCTTTGTGCTTTCTGTCATACTAAGCTAATTATCAGCCGTAAATTCACTGCAACTAAATTAGCATATCTGATGAGATGCTAATTCAGAGAAACGCTTTCTGTGTTGCAGTAATAAACATCAGTTTGACTCCCGGCGTATCTTTAATAAACAAAATATGGAAATTGGATCCAATGTACAAACTGGAGGAATGTTTATACGGTCTACTGAATATATTTAAAACAGCTTTAGCTAATTAGTGAAACATCACAACGAACTGAATACCAGCTTAAGATATTTCTAAAAAGATGTATGACTTCATATGCGCATATACATGCTTAGTGGGATGATTTGATATTTGCACGCACATACACAAACGCTAAAGTTATTCAACAGGACTATATGAGTGTTTTATGTGCGTATTTTTACGCGTAAGTTTGTGTATATGTATTTTTGAGTACATTTTAATATGCGTTATGTATAAAAACAAACTGTAATGTTTACAAAATTATAAATTTAAAAATCATGTAAGGACGCATATTGAAAATGCATATACCCATATTTTCTATGAAGTATACCTGCGGGTAGTATAACGGTTATCGATACAGAATTTGGAATCGTTTACCGCTGGTGGCCCGCTGTTCCTTTCGGCAATGTTACCACTTGCGAACCATCAGAGGCCCACCGGTAGCGTGCCGGTGGCTGCCACCAAAGGACCGTTGGAGTTGCCTTGTAGGGTCAGTATTCCAAACTGTGGAGAAGTTAAGGGGATACGTTTTTACTATATTTCCCAAGAAACCCTGGTAATTCACAAGTAATAAAGAAAAGGAATCTGTGGAGACATGATCAACTATATCCTGAAACGACATAATAATTTAAAAAGAATTAAATGTGTGTGTACGTGTGCGTGCGTGTGTGTGTGTGTAAAAGAAGAGTGAAGAATAATGCACAGATGAATTAAGTTAAAAATGCGGCAAATGTGTCTTTATACTGGAAATGCGGAGAAATAAGAAAGGAGGATCTTATAAACAGTTTCGACTGTCGTAAAAAGCGAAAAACTTGAAGAAAAATTGGAGATAAACTCATGACAAATGCATTTTACGCAAAAATTAGTCTGTAATGTTTTTTTAATGCAATGAGACATTTGAAGGGCAAATATTTATTGAAGATTAAAGATTTTACAAATGAAGTTAAAAAAATTATCAAATAATTTATTTAATAAGCAACCTAAAATTGCTAGTTCGTGTCCTAATTTTTTAGATGAGCAATTATTATTTTCATTATTAGCATTATTACGTATACTTCTATACGCACAGGTATAGACAAATAGACTAGTGAGAATTATCCGATACGAGAAATCTCTTAAGCATGACATGTGGAATTAGAACACTCTAACCACTTTAATTGAATAATGGGTTCGGCTCAAAATTACTGAGTACGGTAGATCACCTAAAGAAGGCCGGATGGTACAACGGCTGAAACGTTGTGAGTAGAAGAGAAGAAGAGTATACTAATTCGATAGTAAGGCATATATTGTAACAATGTTAGTAGAAATTTAAGTTAAAAGTTTTGTTGTATTGTGCCCGTAAATATCGAAAACATTTTTATTATAAACACTTATCCACAAACAGCAAATGCCAATAAGATTTGTAACTTGTCAAAGGTATTTCAAAATATTCATCAGTTCTCCGAAATGGCCATTCAGCATCTTGATTTCTCATCGCTTCTCAAACGGTTCTAATTGAACAAAAAAAATTATGCGCCTCCATGAAATGACTTTTATTTGTATTTAACCATATTGCAATATACGTCACTGTCTAAAGTACAAAAACAAACCATATCTCTTTGGACATCCAATCAATGAAAAATGATTTATCATTCGCTGTCAACAACCAGAACCTATAAAATGATTTACTATCTAATATTTCAGGTGATAATTCAAAACACTCTTCACCTGTAATCATAAATTCAATGCTTTTAAACCATTAACGGTTTATGCAGATTTGGTCTCACCACAATCTTCCTCTGGAATTATCGTTCAAATATTTTATTCATTGCCCAAATAAAATACTTATTTTAAATTCTCGTGTCTTCAATGTGTATTTTGTGCAATAAATAAAATTATTGGTTGACTTCCTGCATTTAGCAGGGGATTTCTTTCATATTTGCTCTTCTACAGTCAACAATGACTTCGTAATTTTACAGTCATTTTTTTTCATTCTTCTTGATACCTTTGAAAATCCAGTGTCTTTACATCCATTGAAATTTTCTCAGTGATTTGTGATTACTGAGAAATTGAAAAGATGTTGATGGATTTGTCAAAATTTGATCCAGTAGGCCAAAGTGATGATTATTCTCTAAAGGATCAACATGATACTATTTTCAATGGTTTTCAGTGGTGCGAAATGAATTATAATTACGACTCCGCCTGTCCATGCTGTAATTTTTATCGCTGTTCCAGATGTTAAAAACGACGTCAATGATAAAGAAGAGTACCTTATAAACTTTTTTAATCTCTATTTTGATGAAGAATTATTAAATTGTATTTCACAAGAAACAAAAAATACCTGCTGTTACGAATTGGAAAGAAGTATCACGCGCGAAAATATTGAGATTTTTTGAAATTTGGTTTTCACTGAAACAATATCAAGAAATTGGAGATGACAAATGTTGTTAGTTCTTGCATCATTTTTGTTAGTTAATTCACAAAAAGACAAAAACAACTTTTTCGTAGTTATATTGCATAGTTAAAATAAAAACATTAATTGCAAATTGAAACAATTTTTGAAAAACATTAAAAGAATCTTTGAAAGTGTTAGATGTTTAACCAAAAGGCAGAGAATATTTTTCTATCTTATTTGAGCAATCATTAAATTAATGATTTTTATCTAATTATATTTTCAATCATTCTTCTCCAAGTAACTATTGGTTTTGAAAATTTTTTAATTACAGTGTTTTCAAATGTTGATACTTAATCTCGATGAAAATAAAAAATGGCACAACCAATAAAAAGATGAAAAAATGTAATGCAGAAAATAGTGCATCTTTTAAAGACGTGCAAAGTAAAAGAAATCATTGAAAGAAATATAATGCCATAAAGTAAAATGTTTCAAAAGTAATCTTTTGCTTTTATTTAAAACAAGGAAAAAGAAAACCGGGAAATAAAGGATTTAAATAAAAGGATAAAAAAGATGTGTTGATCTTTTCCTAGTAAAATACAAATGAAAATTACGAAGAAAGAAAATTAACCGTAAAGAAATAGACGAAAAAGTGAAATATCTCTTGTTAATTTTCATAAAAAGCATTAAAATTTAGTTCGACGACCATTCACCTGACTCACCAACATATTTGCTGATATCAATGTGGGGCAAATAAAGGAAAGTGTTTTCATTATCAAAATAACAGAGATCGGTACCGGTAAGTAAAAAAGGCTGTTTGTGTAATTAGGTAAAATTCAATTGACTAAAAACTGAAATCAATATTTCGTAACACGGAACCATTAAGTCGGCCATCTTTTTTTCTCCCTTTTAATAGAACTAAGAGACCATGTGACAATGAATATTTAAAAAGGAATGAAACGATAAACAAAAATAGAAACAGATCCTTTGCGTGTCCGCTGTAACATTGTTCATCAACTAAAAACTGTGATAAGAATTGAGTGTTTTCTTTGAATTTTACTTCACATCTGAACAAGAAATGTTAACAAATGTGACTTTATTTAAATTTGTCATTAAGAAATGAAAGAGAAGAAAAGTAAAAGTATTAAATAGATATCACATTAAGAAGGCCGAACAATATATCAGTCGACATACTGCGTTAAAAACAACAAAGACGAAGAAAAAATATAATATTAAAAATATAACCCGAAATATTCAACTCGGAATAGAACATTTTTCACAAACCAGCTTATTATTACGGTTTGTATTTTTTTTAAATTCCTCTGTATCGCAAGAACGTACAGGAACCTTACCTTTATCTTATTTTCAGTCTGCTCTTTTCCTGTTGTGTTTTTCTGTCCATTACGCACCAGTTAACCAACCTTTTTCTCCATCTAATATTCTTGCTATGTATCCCACTCTCTTTCATCTCAGTTGTTTCATCGCTTCTATGATGTCTCTTGTTTTGATCTTCTCATCTCTGTTGTCCTCGTTTTATCACTGAGTTTTGTCTCTAAACTTGCCCCCCTGTTTCGCTCCCAAACGTCATAGCATCCATTATACACTTAAAAGAGAATAGCGAAAAAATGCAGCATTTGTATCAAGAAATGCTCTAAAATATTAACACGATGACATAACAATAATTATAAGTGCTAAAGAAAGCATTTTACTCGGAGTAAAGACTGCTTGATTTCTAATGCCACTGCATTTGACTTAATGCTATAATAATAAGTATTAATTTTTTAAATGCCATTTCCCTTCATATTGGCAGTCATGGCTCTCCATAGATTCATTTTCATTAGCCGTCAATTGTGAAGTTGTCATTCTCTTAGATTAGCTGCCATTCATGGCTAGAGAGCATAAATCATTGTTATTTAACCCATAGCTGGTGAGAAATGGAGATTCCAAAGAAAATTAGTGTGAAAGTGAACGCAACAGACTGTTTTCTTTAGTCCTTCGAACTATTAGGTTGGTGCAAAAATAATGACGTAATAATGTCGTTTTTTGACGTTAAAAAATACGTCAAAAAACGACATTGTTACGTCATTATTTTTGCACCAACCTAATAAAAGAGGCAATCATTTTTTTAAAAATATTTGCTTATTCAAATGAAATACAGATGTGATTGATTGTCGAGTTTTCTAAATACTAATCGAAGCGATTTTTCAATATCAGATGATCTATTTCTAGTTCCTCTTTTAGACTGCCTTTCATTGTGCGATAACGATGATTGAAGAACTTTGAATGAGAAGAATTTCCATGGAAAGTGTTAAGGTGAACTACATTCCTTAGTTCTATCAATTCTAACCTTCATGGCAAATACCCACTAAGCAACTGTCATTCTCATTCCCTTCGTATTTCATTGGGGAAATCTAAGTTCCAGATTATTTTCACGAACCGCTATTTTTTTGGAGCCGACTCCCAAGAGGATGCTTCCCCGATCCGAACACTCTTAGCTTGTTCAAGTCTAGGGATAACCGTTATCTTCTCCATACTGTGCCATTTACTTCTTACTCTGAAACTATCACGAGTGGCTCTTGAGCCTTGTACAAGGTGAATATTATTGTAAAAACTATGTAGCGTTACTGAGTATGCCTGTATAATCATTATTACAAGTTCCTAATCTATTGTGGTTATAAGGGTATCATCAGCACTGCCATAAAAACAGTAAAGATAGCCTGGTCAACCCATACTCTTTCAAAATGGTTTTGAATTCATTTGTCCTATCAAAGTTAAATGGCTTGTTCTGCATAAAGAATAAAATTAAAAATGTTAATAATGCACTATTTCTTCTTACTTATCAAAATATTCATAGCACATAAAACGGCTTACCCTCTGCGCATTCGCTTAATATCAAAACAGGTTTCTCGCTTTGTTTTTAATGAAAATATCGATATCAACGTCCCAGGTAATAATCAGGTTTCCTAAATATTAAAGCAATATGAAGCACTGATATCATAGCGTTTCCGATATAATGTGCATTTTGCTAGTTGAGAATGTATACAAGAGAAAAACAGATCAAGTCTCTGCATATCAAAGATGATAACAGAATCATAAATGATGTATGCTGTTGCAAATAGAGAACCAAATCGGGGCATCACATTAATTCTATACACTGGAGTATTACCGTCGCTACCTAATGTTATTTGCAGGGACAACAGCTAAAAGAATATGTGTTATTTTTCACGTAATAGGTTACGTGAAAAATAAATTAACACATATTCTTTTAGATGTTTCTATTTTAGAGTCCATGAAAAGATATTTCTTTCGTTTCTCTTCTTCGGTGGCAGATCCTTTATCATAGAATTTATTCTTAGTTACCCCAACAAATGACGAAATACAAATGTAGATAACATAACTACAGAACAACGAAAAAATATAAGACATAGCACTCATAGAATAAAGCCGAATCGTCATAGCCTAGAAATTATCAGTTTTTAGATTCTATATTCAGTACAAAATTGGCAATTTCGATAAAAATGTCTTGCTAAAATAAAAGGTTTTGTTAACTGACAACAGTAGTTTTGTTCTTATTTTAAAGATACTATACAAAACATGTTAAAATAAAGTTTTCTTAGCACATTATTTTAAAATATTTTGTTGTTTTTTTATTTTCATTTACGTGTATCCTGTTTGATGCGCATTTTTCTAACATTTTTCGCAAGTTTCCCAAGTTCTATTTCCGTCCAAGTTTGTTACATTGACTTCTGCACAAATACCCTTGGGTGTGAATCAATCTCTTCTCCTCCGACCTATGGGTTAAATAGAATAACAATCTGAGCTCTATAGTCGTAGTTGGTAACCAGTCTAGGGGAAGGGCAACTATGAATTCAAAACCGTATGTAGTTCTTGCGAGATTTGCTGCTGATTCAGCGCTAGAAATGATGTTCCCTTTAATTACTTGGAATTGTCATTACTTTCGCTAGACGATAGAAAAATTGATCGCAACCAACATGTAGCAAGATCACTGACTCCAACCAAGAAAAATTAAAGTCAAATCAAAAAGTAAAAATAATTGATAGTAATTATTTTTGCTGTTAAGGAATTACAAAAGTTACTTTATCGTCGTCATTTTGACTGGCCACAAATCACTCGTTGTCTATTTTCAAACCCAAAATTGTTCAATCATTTACAGTGCCATTAAAATATTGGATTAATGAGCAACAATCCTTATGACATAGGATGTTGCCTCAACCAACAAGTTCGACCAGTCAAACGATCTTTCTGGCCACATAACGTCAAAAGAAACCGAATAAATGACAGACACCACTTTACCTATATTTCACTAAAGCTGTTGAGCACCTAAGTCAGCGACAAGCAGTACGGGTTTCGATCGACTCGATTCACTGCTGATGCCCTATCATTACTCACAGAATCATTGAGGCACTTAGACAACAAATACACAAGAACCATAGCATTAGATATTTGAAAGGCCTTTGACAAGATGTGGCATAAAGGATTGTTGATCAAGCTCTTCAGTAATGGAATCATTGGAAGAGTCTTCTTAATAATAAACGTACCCTTCTTAAAGTATCCGTTTCTTGAAGGTAGTTATTAGCGGCCAGTTCTTCGGGACCCTAGCAATCAACGCAGGCAACCTCCCAGGAGTCACTTCTCGGACCAAACCTCTTTTTACTTTACATAAATGTCTTGCCTAAGTATACGCCGATCATTTCTGAATATCTATGCTGATGATACGACGGTATATGGGTGCACCTCTAAAACTTGGGATAAACAGAGATTGGCAGCTGATCTCTCCTCCAATCTAGTTTTAACATTTCAGTGCTGCGAGGCGACTGGTTGATTGCATTTAATGCTCGAAAACCAAACTAGTTACATTCCATCATCGCAAATTTGATCCTGAACTACCACCAGTCACGATGAATGGATGTTCCTTCAGGGAAGCAAATTGGGACAAATTCAAAGAACTTTGTAAAGAAAATTTAACACAAAACAAAAATATAGGTTCAGCAGACCGTTTTACAGAGATATTCATCACTGTTTCAAAGAAATGTATGTCATTTTATGACCGTCTCTCGTAGCATAATACATATAGAAAAATGGGGGGGGTAGTTTTTTTTCGTAGTACAATAGTTATTTCTTGAATTTTTACAAAAATAAAGAAAAATTCAACAAAAGCGAGAACTCCGACTACTCATCTGTCCATCTCTGACTGTGAATCTCTACATCTCAACGGACAGCGGGTGACAAGAGTATGACTGCCAACTCTCTTCTTCTGCCCTTTATTCACCTCTACTTCACGGCGGACAGCTTCTGACTTGCTCATTCTACAATGCTGCTTGACTATATAAATCCAAGACCGGAATTTCCTACCTTCTAGTCCAGTGGCACTTGATCCCAAATTTTTTTTTATTTCCCTTTTTTCTTTTTCTAATTCTGGATAGTCCTGGATATGTCGATAAAATTCATCCGACAGCAAGGCCTTTGATCGAGAGATTGGAGGTTTTGAAAAGCGTGGAACGACCTCTCAATTGCTGTTGTTCCCGGCTCCACTCTTAAGGGTTCCAGCTAAACAAAAACAAAACACTATAAAAGTATAAAAAATACATTTTTATAATAAAAATACCAGCAAAACATTTTTATATAAAACAAATTATCAACAACACTTATTTATGGTATCAACAATACATTTTTAAAGCAAAATGATCATCAATACATTTTATCGTAGAATTACCAACAATACATTTTATCTACATTTTGAAGGTATACGATTGCATTCAAAATATATTTAGCTGAAGCCATAAATTGTTCAAAATATTTGGATTTCGCTATTAAATAACCCATATGTCGCAAAACGAAATCAACCAACCTAATTGTGGATAGTGCTTTTGAATCCTTCACATCTTGATTTTATTGTTCGTTGTAAAAAAAAAAAAAAACATCGACACGCCAGGTTTAAACAAAATCATTTACAACCCATCTTAATACGTGTGTGTCCTGAGCCAATCAAGATGGAACCCACTACAAAAATGGAAGCACATGGCCGCCGTACCAAAAGTGATGAATGCGAACCATGAATGCGAACCATGAATGCGAACCATGAATGCGAACCATGAATGCTTTAGTAAACTTCAACAATCGAAGTTTTCTCTAATCACTAGACCGATGTTATTCTGGCAATTCTGTTAGTACCGTTTTGAATGACGTTTTGTTGACCAAAAACACTCTTCTATTTACCAATCAGGTGAATGATGCTACATTGTTATTGAAGCAACAAAGAGCTTTATTACTGTTTGGTTCAAATGCCGTACCAGATATCTTCTCTTCCCTTAAATTTGAAATAATACCTTCATCGACAACAATTGCGTTTCCCAAAGGCCAATCATAACTTGAAAAATATCCTCAAACTTGTCGACACTCTCGGTACACTCAACTAATTAAACGCTTTTCAAGCCTGGAAATGCTGTCTTGGCGTTCTCTTTCTAAAGTTTGTTGATATTGTCTTGCACCAACACTCGGTCTAGGAATTTTAGTTGTAAGGGGCATTTCTAGACTGATTCCACAAGGACAGAGGCAAATATTTCCTAGCACATCAATATACCCTGTAATTCCAGAAGACTTTTAAAAGTTTTTGTTTTCTCGTTGTGCTTGATAGAAGAAGCACCGATCGTTGGAAAAGCATCGACGGATAAATATGTGAGTTAAATACTTCAGCCCTTCCATTTAGAGAATGATTCCGTAGAGACCACAAAGTAAAAACAGCTTCTACTTTCTCCACTATTCATTCTCAGTGAAAACCGTTCCAGAATCAAACGCCAATAATCTTGTTCCCCCCATTCATACAAATGAATAAATCCCGAAATCCATCCACCCACTTAACCAGCTGGGCTGGTTTGTCATATTTAATTTTTGTCCCCTGTTACTGCCTCATCCATTCCAATTTTCTTGATTTCAACTTTGCCAGTTACAAACAAGAAAACATTTTCAGAGTAAACGATAAACCTGCTCGAATTAAGATCTCGAACAGCAACTTGTAAGTGGTTTGTCATGATCTTTACCACATCTTTAACTCTGCATTTGAGTAATATTTATGCAATAAATGCATAATTAACTTCGAGTAATCAATCGGTCTAGGCCTAACATCTAATTGTGTTGGAGTCAAAATCCTTTCATGGGTTGTATGCCTTAACCAGTAAAACTTAGGGAATGCAAGAAAGTCTCGGTTCTGTACTTTTCTAAATCTACATGATATTTATCAATGAGACTATGATAATCAATGAAATCAATCAATGAGACTGTGATAATCAATGAAATCACCATACGTTTTACGCCGACATGAAGGTCGACCGTATCAAGGCAACGCTTAACCAGCAATGAGACACACTATCACATTTTGAATGAACGACAAATTCTTATCAATATCTTTGAAGCTCCGAGAATACCAGAATTAACGACATTTCTTAGGATTAAAGTATTAGGTTGCTGCAAAAATAATGCCGTAATAATGTCGTTTTTTGACGTATTTTTTAACGTCAAAAAACGACATTATTACGTCATTATTTTTTGCACCAACCTAATATTCAGCGACCAACTGCTATCGGCTACCAATGCCTTGTTTGGATGTAATGTATTGACGTTATAAGTGAACGTTCATTCCATATGCCAATATAAGGATTAGTGGACATCAATAGTAACCATACTCTGACGCGGCTGTACGTAAACATTAGTGCTTCATTAATATTCATCTTTGAGAATACTTTACAGTTGGCTTTCAACGTGTCCTATGTTTTCAAACACCTGCTGACATTATCTTCATTATTGATTATAATCAATAATGAAGATAATAAAAAATATCCAAAAGCATTAAGCAAAAGACTCACACTCATTCAAAAAAGAAAAATTGATTATCGGCTTCCAATTGAATGAATGTATAGATTGTGCTAATTGTTGAAAGACATGAAATCGATCCAGTTTAGCAACGTATTATTATTTGTGATTAAAATTAAATTTTACCTAATGAATGATAACAATAGAACTGTATACTGGCTAAATGAGAAATTAAAACATCATTCACCTATCTCTGATAGGCTTAGTGAAACAAGCATAATTTGTTACATCATAAGTTCCTTTAAAGTGACCAAACAATGGAGAGTGATATATTAATGAGCTTAAAATAAAGTATCAGCGCATTCAAAAATCAAACAGGGAATAGAATTAGTTAGTAAAAACTGTGTCGTTTTACTGATAAAAGCGATCCTTATGTTACAAAAATAATGATATCAAAATTAAATCATTTATTTCTAAATTTCTGAAATGAGTTGTTATCCTTATTTACATCCTCATCTTTGTAGTTATTTTCACAACGTTTCAGAATTTATGTCCTCTAATCTTCTTCAGGTCTCTGTCGATCCGGGTAAACTTCAGAAAATTTTTGAAATAAACTTTTTATTTAATTTAAGATGTGAATTAAGCACTGGAATCTGGCTTACAACACTAAGACTGATTTTTTGTGAGGGATATTTATATTCGGAACATATTTTGGATTTAAAGAATAATACTTTTTAGTGAGTATTACATTAACAATTTATGGGGAGGGTGGAATAACAATGATTTTTATCTGATACAAGTCCTACGATTTAATCCGTAAAAAGATTATTTCCTAATGACCCATGGGAACGTAACGAACCCAACCGGAATTCGAACTCGTGTGTCTGATTTCTCAACCCGAGCCGCTATCTATTACACCGCCTGCATATCCTTACACCATAAGGAGAAATGTCATTCATTGGATTTTTTTTTCTCGGTAAAGAAGTTCATTGTTGTTTTTACTATATAACAATGCCTCAAAATTATAGGATTAAAATGGATGGTCTACATGCAGTGTATTCTCTAAATCTTTCACTTTCAAACTATCGTTAATTTTCCTCGGTGTTTGGTTAGCGGTTCCAATAAATTCAAAATATTGAAAAATCCATTCGATCAAAACTAGAATCTTTTATAATGGAATACACACTTTAACTGAAAGATGGCGTAAGTTAGGGAAGTAATTTGATGAAAAAATAATGATGCTATGAATGTATGGGAATGAATAATTTTATCAAAATCCTAGGGAACTTTTGCATCAGCTAAACTTAGCGTAATCTGATACAAGTCTGCATTCAGTGAGCCTCTAACACATTACACTCGCCAATTGGTCTGTAAAATGAATTTTCTAATCAAGGCGCCGTTGTAGGCAGCCGTTATGATTATTATTATTATTTTCAATGCTTTATGTTTTTGCATCTGCAAATCATTTGATCGCTCAGCTGAAAAGAAAGTAAAAGGAATGACAAGTAGAAACAGACAAAAATTATCTCCATTGCGCTTCATATTTTTCTTATAAACATTTTCTATAATTTTCTTCTTCCTGTTCTTTGTGTTTGCTTTTATAATTCTATTTTCATCCGTTTGTTTCTTTATAATTTTTTCTGCCAAGTTTTAGCTTTTTTCTTCTCATTCTTTGTTAAGGAGCCAACAGGGAAGTCATAATAAAACAAAACCAGTTATCTTTACCCAAGTGAATCCTTTATAAATAACTCGAGAATACTACTGACTTACAGAACTAGCAGAGAATGGCGAACTGTTTATATGCTTGGGTCTCAAATATTTTAGAAGTATATTGCGAAATACAAGTCCAACGTTGAACCGTGCACTTAATGACCTTAAACCATATTAAATTCTACTCATATCGACTCTCATACATCAGTTCGTGTTTACGACTGGGACAGGCTTTACAAAGAAGATCTGAAAAGTTCCCACTTTCTAAAATCAGTATTGTATATTAATAATAAATTATCAAAATACTGAAAGTCATTCCAGTTTAGAACTTTTCAACCGCCCCCTACCTTGATATGTGTGTGCGCGTGTATCTACAATGGTTAATTATTACATTCAAAATATTTTGTTAAACAAGTAAATCTTAAACAATTGTTTCTAACCTAACTAGAAAACAAACTTGGACGCTGATTTTTAAGGTCAACATATTCCCGACATTTAAATGTTAAATCTATAATAATTAAATTTTTGCAGACGACATAAATTATCCAGCAGTCGGATGAGGAATTGCCAGAACCTGGATAAAATATCCTCCAGATATAGCATGGAGATTAATGCCGAAAAAATAATCTCATGACAAACATTAAGAAGGAGCTTTCAATCAAGATAAAAGTCGGTGGTGAGGAATTTAAAGTTGCGAGCCAATTCAAATATCTTGGCTCGATTATCATAAAATAATTACAAGAGTAGCACAAACAATGGCAGCTGTTGCAAAACTAAGAACCATCCAACTAAAATCAAAGATAAGACTATTGCGTGCATTGGCTTTCTCAATCTTTATGCTGTAGAACCATCTTAGACATGTCCTCTGTAGACTGCATCACAAATTATACAGTGTGAGACACCATCAAACAAAAACAAGCTCGTTGGAACAACTAGCAAGAAGAGAAAATTTAAATGTTAAGGCTACGTCATAAGAGCCAACAATCTTTCCACTAGCATTTTATAATAATCCACATTAAGTAAAAGAAGAGAAACTGGAATAAATGGACTGACAGCCTCACTGAGCGTAATATAAGATCATTCGCAGAGACTGGTATTGGTACGCAACCGAGACATTTGATGGGAGCTGGTCAGGTACAGCACAATGACCCTACACCCATACCCGATGATGGAACTGATGATGATGATGATGATGATGATGATGATGATGATGATGATGATATATTGTGTGTGCGTAGGATTTTCTCTTAAATGTCTCCACTTTTTATGAATACATAAGTCCGTAACACCTTTTTCTTTTCATAATATTCTTTTACGTAAATATTAACAAAGTTAAAAACGTATTATATTTTTAGTTATCAACTTTCAAATTCAGTTTGAAAAAATCAAATATAATTATTATTTCTAACTTTATTGAGACTACAGCAAAAATGGGACTTAAATGGGAGCCCATTAAAAAAACTCATCGCTTACTAAACTAATAAAATGCTGAGTGGAAGGAGTTTAGGATGGCAAAATATCTTAGTTATATTTAAATGAAAAACGCATAAATCATTCTCACCTAAGTTAGTTGGAGAAGCTGTTTAAAACACAGAGGAAATAATGAATTGCATTATCATACAACAAGTAGATAAATTAATAAATTTTGTATTTTAGGTATAAATGTGATAAACAGAGATTCTTTCTCTCCTTTAAACAATGTTACACTGGTCCTGCATATATAAATGTACAGTCCACCGAATTGTCTGTGGTTCCTTGTGTTCTTTGATATTTGTTTGTGTTTTCCTTTGGTTTACAAAGATATGTGTGCATTCCCACATCTTGTATTTTGTCAGGTTTTCCTAACTTGGCCTTGTCTAACACGAACGACACTGTTTAAATAGTCTTACTCGAGAGAACTATGACACTAAGCAAAATGTAATTTTTAAGATACTCTCGACATATATATATAGCGATTTTCCAAGCATAGCTGTGGCAGAAGGCCGAAATTAGGAGGCACCCAGTGAGAATCCAAGCATAGCTGTGGCAGAAGGCCGAAATTAGGGGGCACCCAGTGAGAATCGAACTCACTACTCAGCCGTAATTGTTCTAGCGAGACAAGCTTGCTAACCATTACACCACCTCGGGGTGCACCTCTCAGCATATATATAATTAAGATTAAACCGATGAAATGTTTAAATAATGCATTATATCACGTATTCAGAATCTCTGATACAGTCCGTAAACGCGGATCCCCACAGAGAGAGAAAGAGAGAGACGCAAATTAAATGTAAAATAGTTTTTCAGACATTTCCAAAAACATAGATATAAATATAGTCAAGCAACTATGATCAGCATTTGTTAATTTAAACAGAAATTTAAACATTTAAGAATTTACTGAGATTTTAAACTGAGTGATAAGAACATAATTGAAAAATATTCAATATTAGTTCAACATTATGAGTGCTTTAAGAAATAATATAATCCTATAAAACAATTATGATAAATGCTATTTTGACCGACAAAATTAAATGTACAATTAAGCGTTGATAAGATGAATAATGAATTGCGGCTAAATGCTGTTTGTAGTTCTAAAATTGCATAAAACTGATGCCAACAAAATAAGAATTTCCCATCACTATAGTTGGGTTGTTGTTTTCTTTTACGGATCATGGGTCATTTAAAACCTAAACAGTCTTAAATTGCATAAAATTTAAATAGTATTTTTCTTTATTCGGTCATGTGGTATCAACTATTTTTTATGCAATCATATGGTTTCTGCTATTTTCCCCCATTTGATATTGATTTTTTAACGCAATCATATGTTATCAACTACTTTGGCTGGTTTCGATATCAGTTTTCTTAACTGTTAGGTCTATATATTTTGGTATAAACTCACACTTTTGAGAAATGATATATCGTCCATCCTTGCTCTTTCAAAGAGATCGTTTATGTTGTTTATATTGAAGTGTTTTCCTAGATGGAGTACACTCAGTCAAAACATGTTTTATAGTATCTTCAGTTTGGTATGTTGGGCACATTGGCTGTTCTTCCCCTTTCACTAAAAACGAGCGTGTAAGCGGGCCAATATTACTTTTTCTTGTCGGAATTTTCCGTTTCCTGGTTTCAATTCTCCAAGTATTGGCTTGATTTGCAGCAATTTATTTGGTACGTTGTTGCCATGTTTGTTTGATAAAACTGTTTATTTGGCTCTTCATGTCTGTGTAAGGGATATTAAAGTTCAGGTCAATTTCTATATTCGAAAATATGGAAATTGTCTGACACGAACGATACGAAAATATGGAAATTGTCTAACACGAACGACATATTTAGCTGTTGAGCCAGCTTTGTCGTTTCCAACAATTCAAACGTGAATTTGGGCCCAACACATCACATCTATCGACACTGATATTAAATGGAGTTTATTTAGTCACTTGACTTATTAAGTTGTCAGGTTTTTTTGTCTATTAAAACATAGTGAATCAGAAAAGATTATATATTTTTTGTTTTTATTTGTTGAAATAATGCTGAACGCTAGATCTATGGCAGAGGCTTCAGCTTTGAAAATGAAGGTTTCGTCTGGGAGGTGTTTACTGCTTATTTTTTTCTGGAATATTGCTGCACATCCTGTTGTATTCTTGTGTTTTGATCCATCTGTAAAAATGGATGTGTGTCTGGGATAGTTTTCTTTAATTCTATCGAATTCTTCTTGAAAGTTAAAAGGATGCGTATTTGTTTTTTTGGAATTTGCATAAACCCAATATTATTTTTTGAAAGCAATGTTAGGAATGATATTATCATGCAAGTTATATTTTCAATTCCTCGGTAAGGGAGTCAATTCGAAGCCCGAATGTTTTTATAGTTTTTTTTCTTTTTGTCAATAGAGATTTCTGTGTTGTGGGAGGAATGTATTTTTGGAGACAGGAATAGATTAACAGGATTTTAGTTTTGTATAATAGCATAGTGACAGTTTTTCACATCTAAGATTAGAAAGAGTTTCGTCAGTTTCTGCATATAAACTTTCAACTGGGGAGGTTTTAAACGCCCCTAACACCAGTCTTAATCCTCCACTGATAGTAGAATGAAGGATTTTTAAATAGGATTTTCTAGACGATCTGTATACGATACTACATAGTCTACTTTTGTTTTTAGTCCGGTAAAGTGTTTGCAAGGTTTATCGGTCTGCTCCCCATTCAGTGTGGGTAACCACACGAAGGATTTCTTTGCTACATTTCTTTCTTAGATATTTCAAATATAAGTAAGCTTTTGTCAAATATTATTCCAAAGAACTTACGTTGATCTACAACCGGTATTTCAGTCTCTTCTAGTCTTAGACTATATCATTGTGGATTTTTCTCTTCTAGCAGAAATGCATACATTTAAGTTTTGTTTTAGAACGCCTAAAACTATTTTCAGTTGCCCATTGGTTAATTTTATTTAGGCACTGCTGTAATTTTCGTTCTATGGTATGCTTTTGTTTGAATTTTGTTTTAATCGAACTCACCCCAAGCAAAGCAGTATAGCCACTAAAGCACAAGGAGTTACTGGGTGTGAAAGAATTAGAAACAAAAACATTACTAGAGAACAAAAGAAGTAATCAGGACAGCTGATAGCAACTGACATAGTATTTAAACTTTTGCAGATTAAAGTTGACTGGAAAGCGAGAAATGCGAGAAAAACTGTTAGCATAGAACTTACGGTTACATCTAGCCAGTTCAACTGTGAATTGATGTAATTTCGTCGCCAGTCTAGTAACCCGCTCTAATTCAAAAAGTTTGGGTATCATAGTTAAGAGCTCATCCGAACAATGAACCATGAACGTATTTATACTAAAGGCACAGGGAGGCAACCTTACAGTGGTGGGAAAGTGACTGAAGCCGAAACGCCAGATCAAGACCAATATTATTGCTGATTCTTTTTTGGATTTTACCAAGAAGCTCTAGATAAATAGCAGGGGCACCGGACTATATGTGGCAGCAATATTCTAAGCATGGACGAATGGTAGTCTTATAGATATGTAAGATAAATTCTGGAGAGAAAGATTATCTCGCACGACACTTAGCAACTGACCTAGCAATGGATCCAATATAGTTTTTTCACTGCATGGCAGCTGAGAATGTTAGCCCGAGAAGTCGCAACGAGTCACTTTACTGGAGGTTAGCATCAGTCATGCTGATGGAAAGCAGAGAGGGACTCTCAGAGATCAGTTTAGTTTTGGAGGCGTTCTTTGCCCCAGTTAACAACACATTGAAGGTTGTGTTGGAATCAGCTGCCATTTTGACCTTATCGAACTGACCAGACCTACTATTGTGTCGTCAGCGTAGATACCAAGTTAAGAGCTGATACCATCGAGAAGGTCATTAATGAAAATTAAAAACAAAGTAGGAACAAGTATGGAGCCCTAGAATCACCTACATTAGTACGAAAGGATCTAGATGTGTGGCCGTACAGGATAACTTTCATTTCACGATTTCATAGGAAATACTTAAAAAAAGAAGACCTATATGCCAAACCCTGTCGAAAGCTTTCGAGATGTCAGCACAGGCTTCACCATTTTTTATCTAGAGCATGATAGACTCTTTCCGAAATGAGGAAGTCATCTATATACAAAAGTCCTTTTACTCTGGGGGTTAAGCTTTTGACTATATTCTTTATTGTTATACTAAACAGTGTCACTGATAAAATACTACCTTGGAGTACATCCTCTTCTCTCAGACAGAGTTGATTCAACCCGGACTTTGAACTTTCTGTTAGTAAGAAAACCATTTATGAATTGTGTTTATCATATGCTTTCTCCAGGTAAAAAAAGACTGCTGTAAAATGTTCTTTTCGAACAAATGCACCACTTATAGTTGTTTCTAAGTGGATTAAGTGATTCAATGTGCTTCTTTTCTTTCTGAAACCACATTGTAGTTCCGTATAATTACATTTTTTTTCTTCAAGCACCAGATCAATCTGTAATTTATCACCCGTTTCATGGTTTTACGCAGAAAGCTGGTTTGTAGGTTCTTTGTTAAATTTTCGTAGAGATGCCTTTCGTAATCCCATGGCTTGCAAGCATTTGCTATTGAACCTGGGTCTGTTTCGTCTATTTAGTGTTGAATTTTAGGGGATACATTTCTTTGAAACAATGATGAATATCTCTGTAAAACGGTCTGCTGAATCTATATTTTTGTTTTGTGTTAAATTTTCTTTACAAAGTTCTTTGAATTTGTACCAATTTGCTTCGTTCATTTTCCAGCAGGATATATTTGGTTCGATGTTTTCCAAGGAAGTGGTTTTTTCCATAAATGTCATCTATAACATCCCAACAATAGTCCATATATACTGTTGGGTCGCATATAATCAGATGGATGGCTGAATAGTTCCCGCAAAAAGGGTTTATATACATATATGTTCTCCTTTATTTAGTAGACATATGTCACTTTCACTCCCCACGATTTTTCCCTTTAGGTCTGTGTCTTTAATTCCCCATGCAATGTTATGGCTATTAAAGTCACCTAATAAAATAAAAGGCTTGAATATTTGGTCTCTCAAACTTTGGAGTTTTCCTTTGTTTATGGGATCTTTTGATGGAATATATACCGAGCATATGTTAATGGTTTTATCTAGGCTGGCTTTAGCAGCAACTGCCTAGAAGTTTGTAGTTATATTAATTTAGATCTGGGGGTGCTACGTCTAATGAGGAGGGAAATTTCTCTACATACATGACCCGTGTATATGGCTATATATCTTATAATTTTCCATATATATTTTATCTTTTTAAAAAGGTTTCTTGACGAACATCTGAACATAAGAATGTTAGAAACAGTAAAAGTTCGTTAAAATTTGCTTTTAGACTATGGCAATTCCATTGAAGAACTTTGTGTACCAAGATTGATTATGTAGATATGTTTTGACTTTTATTGCATTTTTATGTCCTTTTATTGTACATTAAGTATCCATGTTTTCTTTCCATTGTAAGACTTTTGTTTTGTTATGCCATCGTGTTTATGATGCATTGTGGGTGTAGGATCCATTTTATCTTCGATTTGTTCTAGTTTTTCAGTCTTCGTCTTTGTCCTTGTTTGACTATTTTCGGTTAGTTTTTGGTTTTTGTCTTTTTCTCTCGTCCTTCAGATAGGTCTATGTTTTTCTTATTGATTTGTCTTTCATTTGTTTTTCTCTTGTCCACGTCTTGAATTCTTTAGCATCTGCTCTGTTATCTCCATTGTAGTCTTTTGCTGATTTTTATATGTTCTTTCATCAATGGTTTACTTCTATTTCTTTTTGTTTGTTTTCTTGTACAATACTCCTGACTGTGCTCCCCATCTACCATGGAGCCCTACCGGGGGATATGCCTAGGGAGAAGCCCGTTAGCTTTGGCAGATTAGGGCTACACATTAGCTTATATCCACAATGGTCAACTGAAGCACAGAACAAATAAGTTAGCATTGAATAATAGAGTTAATACAGAAAAGTAATCGACGAAAGAAAATAACGTAAGGCGTAAATTTTTATTTAATAACAAAATAAATATCTAGAGTCGACACCATGAAGAAAGAAAGAATTTTATTTTGAGAATCAAAAGAAGAAAGAAAGAATTTGGCGTTAATTACTTTCACATGATATTACTTAATCATGTTTGTTATCTTAATTTTCATATCCTCTGCACATATATAATGAAATATATACACATATATAATGAAATATATACACATATATAAATGAAAGCAAAAGAAAATAGAAAATGGAAAAACTATTAGTAATAAAACTATTAGTAATAATATAGTTATATATACATGTTGCCCAAAGAAATCACCTGACCATGAGCTGATTGGAGTACAGTTGACGAATCCACATAAACTGAGAACAGGAAAAACACTGAGAAAAATTCAGACAAAATTTTGAAATTTGAACAAATTAATAATTTCTTGTTAATTTTTAAACTTTAAATATTTTTTCAATTATTTTTTAAATGTGAAATTGTCAGTATACTTTGGTTTATTCGAATTATTATTCTCAGCTTCGAGTATCATAATAAACAATGTTTTGACCAAGTACCCGCTGGCCATTTTCATATAGATACATTGTTTATGGTGATATAGAATATTTTGTATGCGTTAATTATTTTGTTATTTTGTCTCTGTAGTCCTGTCTCTTTGCTTGTTCCTGCTGAAGCAAAACATGTTGTTTTTCTTCCTACCTGATCATGAGATTGAACTCACGGCTACTAGATGACAGTAACAGTTCATTAACCATCACCAATGTAGGACGGTTTAGGCATGTGGCTATACATTATTTTACAAACGCTAATGTAATGCCCTGTCTGGCTAACAAAATAAATTCATGTCTTGACCTGCATTTATTTAAAGAATTAATTGAGAGAGTCATTATAATGCGATTAACAAGATTCATTTAAATGTACCACCGCAACAGCTAAACTTGTTCCCACGAAAACAACTTGACAATGATTTCTGTGTCCCCGATGAAACCTGTACAAAGCTTCAAGGTATTTCTACACTGACATCACTTATTGCACTTCTCCTACTTCTACTCATTGATTGTTGACAAAACTGGTTGTCATGTTTCTTTTTTTTTTTTTTTTTTTTTTTTTACATATGCTGATGTTTCATACTGGGCAACCATTTTAGTTAATTTTTAGTTTGAACGACTTTGATAAAACATTTTTGTTTTTCTTTACAAGCTGTATGATTTCAGAATAAGGTTTCAAAGATAACGAAACTTATTCCTCCTCTACAAGCCGCTTCACATCTAATGTAAAGAAAATTATCCCTCATTCTTCAATTTTTTTACCCCTACACAAAGCTGCGTGATATCTTTTATTTCACTCACGGGCAAGGAATTCTGATAGCATCTTCTAATGAATGAAATAAAGGGTTTATGAAAGTGGGTTACACTCATCTCATTTCTCTCTTGAAAAAAAATCTCCTGTTCACAAACTATAATTGTTTTGAGATTTGTTCTACACTTGAAGGAGGCAGCCATGCACAAATATAGTTGTTTATCAAGTGCAGCTTAGCCTCAAGACTGAATAAGAGGAATGTAAGAATTGGAAGATTATGTTAATATTTCAACAAGAAAGATTGATTTAAAACTTTGGTTTTACCTAAGCTCTAACTTCTACCTCTGAAAATTTGATAATAAATGTTGTATACTAAGCTTACTTTAGTGTTGTACAGATTAATTAATATTAGGTTGGTGCAAAAATAATGTCGTTTTCTTACATAGTAACATATGTGAGAAAACGACATTATTTTGGCACCAACCTAATAAAATAGATTGCGATTGTTAAATATTGCCTTCTGCCATCTCGAAACCCGTTGACCTGGAACCTGGTTAGGATTGTTGCGCGGGCGTCTTACGCTATCAATCGATCTTCCCCACTTGTGATGTGATATGAGGAAGTATTAGGCAGAGCTGATCGAAACATCCTCAAGAGCGAAATGGGCCAGTTTTAAATAAAGAAATCAGACAATTGATACTTGCTTGTAGAAACAATAACGTTGAATTTATTCGTGTATTGTTACATTGATCTCATCATTTCTTCCTATTTCTTCGATGCTGTAATTTATAATTTCAACAGGTTTGTAACTTAGTCGATGTCAGCCCGATTCACAACAGCAGCAATATCTCTGATTGGTAAATGGTAGCCGGTCCAACAATTCAAAACACGGAATTTGGGCTCTGCAGATGGGGTTGGTCTCCAATTGTTACATCGGGCTAAAAAAGAAAACTCCTAGGCTGGGGAAATCTTTTCGGAATGGTGTAATGTGTGCCAAAGAGGGATGGTGATGCCAACTGTACTTGCTACATTTCGTCGTCTCATATCCCCTACCCCTCTCTCTCTCTCTCTCTCTCTCTCTCTCTCTCTCTCTCTCTCTCTGCCTTCCTCGGACAGGTCTACCCTGCCTTTTTTGCCCGACTATCCTGTACTACATTGTCAAGTTTAAGGTTTATTTTCATGCGTGCATAGTAACAAAGGAAGTTTTTTTTAATTGTAACAGTTCGACAGAATTCCTAATATACAATCATGGTAAAAATGATAGATGCAATTAAAAAAAAACATTCCAATTTAAATTTTTACTTCGGTAGTTCATTTGGTTGGATCATACTAATTAAAACCCTAATAATTCGCAAGTTCAAACCTAGTCAAATCCACGTACTAATTCATTTTATTGTAATTAAATTCCTCTCGTTTCCCCAAAACATTGCTAGAAAAACTAGACCCCAGGGTGCTTCTGGTATGCTAGTAAAATCCCACTTGGCTCTGTAGGCTTTTTCCCAACTTTTCTAATTCCCATAGTGAACAACACTAAGTATAAATTCATTTGTAAAATCCACAAAAGTAAATGTTACATTCCTCCTGCAACAACTTATAATCTACAAAGTAGGATAAATTACAACCACGGGAATTCTCATTCCAACCAACCACCAATTATAACATACACTTACTTGTAGAATCAACATCATTAACCAACCCTAAATGCATTATCATTAATCATCTTCTATACAAAGTATGTTAATACTTTCAGCTATGATTATTATCAACAGGTAAATATATGTAAGAATAAAAATCTTCATTTATTAAAAAAAAAAGTAATACAGCTTTCTTTTATTGAAAATCGATTTATTTAAGTTTTGGCAAAATTGTCTTCAACTTTGATATTTATAATGCTTAGCTGATTCTGATTTAATTGTTTGCGAGACTATTCTGCTAAGAATTGTGAGGCACCCTGGAGATTCTACTTGACAAACATTAACTAATCGCGAACCGTGGAAAGCTTTGAAGGGAAACTGCCAACACTTCCACAAACCACGAATAGCAAGCAGTTTTTTTTAATTACTTTGCTGTAAATAACTCTTCTTATATTATCCCATTTTTTTCTCGCATAAAAATGGGAAACTTTTTTTATGTGGCTCATCTGCTATTACTCTGCTTTACGAACGCTTTAGTTGAATCCCAAACTTTAATTCCTCTTGGTATAATTATCTAGAAACGTTGAACCCTTAAGAGAAAGATAATGATATTAATGAGTTTTCTGTGTCTATTTCAGTTTCCATTTGACTGCTTCCTCCTGCAGGAGCAATCTTCCTTCTGTAAGTGGAACAAATATTCTGGATTATTTCCAAATATTCAAACACTTCAAAAGAAAAAAATGCAATAAGTTTATACCGACTGGATGATGGCTTTCAGAATTACATAACTACAGGTTTCTTGAAGTCGTATGACTGAAAATAGTAAATCAACAAAATTAGTAGTAATACCTGTTAGGGTCCTATAGGTCTATGGAAAATTGTGTCGGTGGCTTACGTATCTCATTTGAAGAGTTTTATTAAAGCATCCACCAGGGATTTAACGCTCTAAGACAAAATCAGCAACTTCTATTGTATTCAATGACGCAAAAGAATTATTTTTTTTAGTAAATACTATTGTTCTTATATTCTCGTTCAAGGCCTTTTTCGCTTCAAATATCTTCATCTACAAGTAATGCTTGTTAAAACTATTATCACTAGAAGATATGATTAAAGCACAATGGGTAACTCACACTCAACGAAAGTTAATAAGTGAATGGAAGAAGGTTTGTGTAACAATATGTAAAAGTTTCTGACTCAGAAGCCGTCATGGAACATTGTATAATGATACTGCGAGAAAGTGTAAACCAATGAATATCCTTATGGATATTCATTGGAACGTCAGAACTTTGTTAAATTCAATCAACTGAAATAAGTCCTGTAAATAGATCTGGGTCTATAGTGAAAGATACGGACATTATAGGCTTTTCTGAAACTAATGAGGGTTAATGTACAGAGAAATTGAATGGCTGTATGATATGTGTAGAAGAGAATTAGTTGCAAACTTTGCAGTTTAGACTTCGGTAATCTTGAGTGCCTTCTCTGTATGTATTTGTCTATATTTCTGAGATGAGGTATTATGTACCGAATTTACATTATTCGGACTATTGTCCTCATCTTTGTCGCCATATTTATTACAACGTTTCGGCCGTTGTACGTTCCGGCATTCTTCAGGTGAAATATTGAACTGGACCCTTTATTTCGCTCACTGGGGTAAACTGTAACTGTGCCATGTTTAATGGATGTCAGTTATCAGTTATCTCCTGTTAATTCCCCTCTCCTGCCTTAACCGGGTATTGAACTCACACTCTTTGGGTCCTGTCACTAGATCTAACTAACGCCTTTATCCACCGTGCCATGTGTCCTTGGACATCTATGTATGAATTTCTGGGTATTAGAAACTATTCAGCAACCAATTTTTTTTACCAGTCCTCATATTGCAATTTTTGCTGTTATCATCACATGTTTTTACCAGAGCTCATATTGCAATTTTTGTTGTTATTATTGCTTTTCTCTGACACTCCTTATTACTGATTCCCATATTGTATTCATTTCTATGCTGTGGCCTAGCATATGTGCTGATTCCTTAAGTTGGTGTTTTTTGTCTATGATCTCAACCTGATCCCACAGAGGACGATGATCCCCCTTTTCTCTCCATATGTGGTCAGCCACGTCTGATTGTTCCACTTCCCTTCGTGTTACAGCTTTCTGGTGTTCTTGAAGCCTTACCTTAAGGGGGCAGCCTGTCTCCCCTTTATATTTCTTTCCGCAGCTGCACGGGATAGCGTACACACAGTCTTTAGTCATGCTCTCCTGTAGGTGGGGGGTCTTACTCGAGAGAGTTATCTACGAAGTGTCGTCCAGCTTTTGAAGGTTGTCCTGATGTTATATGGATCGCAGATCCTTTGTATTTTCACATAAGGCAGGTAGGCTGTTTTCTGAGTGTTGTTGTCCTCCTCCTCTTGTACCCGCCTATTCCAGTTTTGGGGGGCTGCTGCCATGTACCCAGGGTAGTTGTTACGTTGTAGGGTACTACTTATAGTGACCAATACTTTATCTAATGTCACTGGGTCGCCACTTATGACTTTTGCTCGGTGTTGTAAGCAGCGGACGATCCCTTTCTTTAAGCTCTATGGATGGTGGGAGTTGAAATTGAGGTACTGTCCAGTGAATGTCGGTTTACGGTACACAGATGTCTTGAACTTATGCTCTGTTCGAGATATTAGAACATCCAGGAATGGGAGTGTGTTGTTACTCTCTTTCTCCATTGTGAAATCTATCGAAGGTATTATTGAATTCACATGGTCCAATAGAACCTGAACATCTTCCTGAGGTGGCCAGAGTATGAAGGTGTCATCTACGTACCTTAACCATAGAGTTGGCTTTAGAGATATAGATCCTAATGCCATTTTCTCAAAGTATAATGTACATATTCGCAATTGCTGATGATAATGACGACCCCATTGCTAAGCCCTCATCCTGTCGATATATGTGTGATCCCATTCCGAAGTGTGTTGTTTGTGTACAGAAAATCAACATCTCCATCAGATTATCTATTGGAATACTGGTCCGCTCTTCTAGGGATGAGTCAGAGGCCAATCTGTCTCTGATTACCGAGAGTGTCTCCTCCGTGGGTACCTTGGTGAACAAACTCACCACGTCCAAGCTCACCATCTGGTTGGATAGGATGGGAGCATCTTTGATTATTTCCTCGAAGTGGGTGGAGTTTCGGACATATGAAGGAGGCTTTCAGATCAATGGGTCAATTATATATCTACACGGAAGCGACTCAGAGGGTGGCACACAGAGCCTTGGCAACTAACAATCGTCCTGAGCGGAATCTTAGGGAGGCCGTATATGTGAGGTAGCTTGGTGTAATGCTGCGATAACTGCCTATACGTCTTAGGTGAGAAGTGATCCTTGTTCCTGATTAGTATCTGTGATAGTTTGCGTTCCGTTTTCATTGTAGGATCCTTTTTTACTTTGCTGTAACTACCATTGCTAATGAGGTCTTCCAGCTTTATTGTATAATCTGATTTGTCCATCGCTACAGTCGCATTGCTTTTGTCAGCTGGTAGTATGATGATGTTTTCGTTCCTCTGTAGGGATCCGATCGCCAGCCTCTCCAGTTTCGTGATGTTTGACCTGGGCGGCTTGGCCTTCTCCAAGGTCTGTTTCACCTTCCATCTCAGTTCATCCGCCTGAGCCTGAGGGAAGTTCAAGGCCACCTTCTCGACTCTGGCAATGATGTCCAAGTATGGCACTCGCCTGATGGTTATGGCGAAGTTGAGACCCTTATTCAATACTGACGCCTCATAGGCACTCAGCTGATATTGGCTGATGTTGATTACTGCTTTCACTGGTGGATGATGGACCTTGTGCGTCACCTTCTGATCTTTCAATATGTTTAATTTTTGTATTTGACGAGCCTTGACTACATCGAATTCATGTCTGAAGGATTTATCCAGTTCATTTTGGATCCTTCTCTGGTCTTCTTCATTGGTAATTCTGTTGAAGAAATCCTTGAGCCTCTGGGAGATATGAGCTTGTAGTCTCTGTTTTATCCAACGATTGTACTGGATTCTCTCTGGGACAAGGACCTGTCCCGCTTTTTCTGTGACCAGACGGGCTCTCCTTGATATATGATATCCTTATTTTTATGAGGCTTCCTTTGGGAAATAGTCATGTATTTTTTAAATGTTGCTGTTCCCACTATGCATTCTTATGAAGATTAAAATGAAAGTTCTTTTTCCAAAAGATCTAACATGATCCTCATTCTTGCTGACTTATGCAATAGCTATTAAACAGAGCATTATAGGAAGTCATGTGGTGGAAATCGCAATAATTAATTGGATTTGCGCGTCGGCAACACTATTTCGACAGAAAAATAAATTTAATGGCTGTGGTATATTATAGACTATATTCTAAGAATAAGATGGGATGTTGGTTCATGTAATGGTAGCACAAAGTATTGAAATTGATCACCGTCTAGTACTAGCAAAGAAAAGGTTTGTCAAACCCATGTTTAGCGGCAATCAGATTTAATGTTGCTCGTCTGAAAGATAGGGCGGTTTTGAAAATAACGGGCACACAATATGGTTGCGACGGAGTGTGTGATAATTAGTAATCGATGTAATGGAGTTTGTCGAGAAAAATTATCAGGAGATTCAGGTTCTGCTATTTGAAAAGAACAAGATGGATATAGTTTATTCACTGTGCTCAAAGCTTTGAACGCTAGCATTCAAGACAAGTATGGAAGGACAAAACCAAATTAATTTCAATCTGCTTATACATTAATTAATACAAAAACTACTATGTAATCTTCTGCGAAAGGTTTATGGGTAATCTACCTCTTGAGTGGTGCCAATGTGTACAAAGTATGGTAAAAATCTGCTATGCCAATCTAAAGTTCTTAATAGATAGAAGGAACATTTCGACGAACACATTAACTGTTGTGACCAAGTAATTGGTTAAGAAATAACAAAACAAGAGGTTGCAGATATTGGGTATTGAACAGTAAATACAACAGAAGTGTGTTACACGACTTGGGAATGTGTGTCGGTTGACCAGCGTTCAATCTATATCACTGTTCCCCCGAGGCTTACTTTTCCTACTAACTTTATAGTAAGTGGAAGAGTCCGCAATAACCTCATTAGAGGGAGCACACCACAACACTCATTCCTTTCCCTTTTCTGTAGTCATGGTATAAAATGGAAGATGTTTAATATCTTTTCCTTTTCGGGTTGACTTCTAAAAGCTCCGTGAACTTCCTTTTCCTTTTGGGCCTTCTGGTACCAATTGTGGTATTGGAACCTCGAATGTGTCAAAGATGACGGCCATAGTGTCCTGTTCTATAGGATCCCTGTCAATTATACTTTCATGCCTTCTTCTGAGGTGGTTAACATGACGTTTATGCACAAACTCCGGTCCCTGAACCATGTACATCATGTTCCCAATTTGTTTGTTATTCCAAAATACACGAAAATAAACTTTTTCGCCGATCCTAAGGCGCTTTTTAAGCACTTTATTCTTATTACCCGCTTTTGTTCCATTCGGAAGGAATTTGTCAAATACCGACTTTTCCTGGCGAACATGACCTCCGCTGGCGTCTTGGCAGATGGAGCACTACAATTAGGAGTTACCCGATAGACCTGCAAAAACTATTATATAGCCGTATCGGTGGGAGTACTTCTCGCCTTCCTTAATCCTCTTTTAAAAGTATCTACAAAACGTTCTGCTTGTCCATTACTTCTTGGGTAATATGGAGCCATGGTAACATGTTCAATCAGGAATGACTGACAAAAATCCTTAAATTCAAACGATGTTAATTGTGTGCCATTGTCTGTTACAATACAGTCAACGACTCCGAAACGTGTAAAAACTTGACTGTCTCTTCCGCGGTCGATTTCTTGCATTTCAATACTTCTGGCCACTTGGAATGACTGTTAACTACTACGAGGTAGCAAAAACTATCAAGTGGTCCAGCAATATCAATACGTATCCGCAACCACGGACGATCGGTTTTAGACCAGGGATTGAATTTTATTGGAGGTGCTTTATCAGCCAAAGCACATCCTTTGCACGATCTTACCGTGTTTTCAATATCCCTGTCCATGTTGGTCCAGTAAACATAACTCCTCATCAGACTCTTCATCCTTGAAGTTCCTGGATGGCCAACATGGAATTCCTTTAGTGTTCTACTCTGAAGTGTAGATGGGATTACTACTCTGTCTCCGCACATTAATATGTCGTTACAGAGTGAATAGATTTCTGAAATACTCTGGTCTTTGCTTTTTAATTTGTCCATTATTTTCTTTATGAAGTCATTCTCAGACGTTTTGTCTATTATTTCGTTGATCATTATAGGAAGCTCCCTGACAGTATTGCACAGGATACTTTTATGTCGACTTCTGTTCTTATGGTAGCAATGACTGTGTCTTCCATGGATTCAGCATATTTAGGTATCAATCTCGATAACTCGTCTACATGATAGATTTTAGTAGATGGGAGAAACTCCATTTTGTAATTGTAATTGAGGAGAATGCTTCCCCCATCTTTTTTGATCCAAAGATAGTAAGGAGTGGAGGATGGTCTGTATGCAACACAAATAGCCTTCTATGAATAGATCTATGGAATTTAGTTCCCGCAAAAATGACTCCTAAGGCTTCCTTTTCTATTTGCGAGTAACCCCTTTCAGCTGGTAACAGCGTCCTAGATGCATGGTCAGTTGGCTTATGCACGCCCTGATACCGTAAGAGCTAGCATCACTGGCTACAATGTCAAGTTTTGGATCATAGTGAGTCAGGAACAGATCTGATGTAAGGACCTCCTTTATTTTCTCAAATGCTTCCTGACGTTCGGTGGTCCATTCTCACTCTGTCTTTTCTCAATAATTCATTAAATGGAACTCTCAAACTGTGCATTCTTGGAACAAAAACGTTATAATAATTGGCAAGACCTTTGAAGAGCCGACACATTTTCTGGTGCTGGCATATTCTTTAGTGCCGTTGACCTATCTGAGTGGGGACGTCTTCCGTCTTTGTCAATTATTTGCCCCTAGTACTCTAGGAAAAACTCACACTTCGCGTCCTTTAGTTTGAATCCGTAATCCTGGATTCTCCTGAACACCTGCTAAACGCGTGATTTGTGTTCCTCGATGCTCTCACTTTTCATTAGAACGTCATCGAGGCCACTGCAAAATCCAGACCATTTAACATCGTGTCCATGACCTGTCGAATAATAGAAGGAGCGACCTTAACCCCGAACGGAAGTCTTAAAAATTTGTATAAACCCTTGTGGGTGTTTATACAAAGGAGCTTCGAGCATTCCTCGTCCACGGGTATTTGTAGATAAGCATCGCTTAAATCAATCTTAGAGAAAGATTTTCCTTCATTGAGCTTAGCGAATATCCCCTCTAGACTTGGAATAGGATAATGGTGATCCTTAGGGCTCTGTTCAGCCCTGTAGAGAAGTCAGCACAAACACGAATTTCTTTGCTCTTCTTTTTAATATAAACTGTTGGAGATGCCCATTCGCTATATTCAACCTTTGCCATCACTCCCATTACCTCAAGTCGATTCAATTCTTCATCAATTTGATTTAATGAGGCAAATGGAACGTTACGTTTTTTCTTAAAAACTGTGTTTACATCTGGCTTTAACTCAAACTTAGCAGTCTTTTCCTAGTCCTCCACTGAAAACGTCGGGAAATTTTTTTTAAGTTCACCTTTCAATTTTTCTGTCAAATTTTTTTAGTCGAATTTTCAACTTTTTGACATAACGAGTTAATAGGCATATCCCAAAGTTGAAACTGTTCTAACCAATCAGTCCCGAACAGATTATCCGTATTCTTCATAATATACGCCTTAAGTTTTAACGTTTTATCTTTGAATGACAAGTTCGTAATAAGTTCGCCCATAAACTTAATAGTGTCGCCAGTTACTCCTTTAGCTATTCGGTTCGATGTTTGATAATTAATTATGGATAAGTCTGCACCCGAATCAAGCTGTAGCCGTATATTTGTGTTACATATTTATACTTCAATATATTTTCTGATGTTACTATTAGGTTGGTGCAAAAATAATGACGTAATAATGTTGTTTTTTGACGTTAAAAAATACGTCAAAAAACGACATTATTACGTCATTATTTTTGCACCAACCTAATACATTCTGGTTCATCAGACTTTGTAATTTTTACAAAACTTTTCTTTGTCTTGCTCTTAATCCTGCAGTGGGAACGTCTGTGTCCCACTTTATCGCAATTAAAACATTTTTTTTTATCTTTAAAAGGACAATATCTATACCACACCCGAAACATGGTCTTGACGGCTAAGTAACTTTAATATTTTTTGGTTGGGCCATTTTAAATTTTCTTTGGCGTATTTTTTTAATGTGAACCACGTCACTGTTTGATTTTTTTTTAATCTTCTCTGACGCTCACGAACGTTGGCAATCTTCGGCAACTTACTGTAAAGTAACGTCGGACTCGTTTTCAAGCTTGTTGAGTACCCTACTACGTATTTCGGCGTCTTTCGCTGAGATGAAACCCTGGACGAAAATCAGGCATTTAAAATTATTGGCGCTTAACTTTGAAATCATCGCAGTGTTTATTGACTACTCTCGCGAAAGTAGTATAATCTTAGTCTTCTTTGCGGGTGAGATTCATGCATTTCCAACTCTTGTGAAACAGTGATGATTTTAGACTGAAGAGTTCTGTTAATGATTGAACCACCTCTTTAAATTTCAAGTCGCTGTTTTTTTTAGGCAAAATATAGTTAACAAACTTAGTATATTCTGCTGTGCCTAATTTTCTGAAGAGTAGGGAACATTTTTATGGTCAGCCCAATTTGCACAATCCGTATTGTATAAGACCTCGTAACGTTTAAAGTACGACGCGAACGTAATTTCATTTTCAGGTGCGTACGTGATGTTTTCAATAGCACTCCATTTGGAGAGAACGCGTTTTCGCTATCCTCATTTCGCCTTTTGTTGGATTCCGCTTGTTCTCGTTGGAATTTCTCTTGACTTTCTTGAAATTTGTGTTCCAACAGTAGCTGCTGTTCTTGTTGGTGTTTCTAAAAACTCTAGCATTGCACTTTTAAATTCGTACATTTTACTCCGGTGGTACGAAAAATTAAGAAATGAAGGGGGGAAAATTTTAAATTTCACTTCACCCAACAATAAGTCTGCTTGACTTGAACAATTCTTTTTCAGAAAAATTTAAATCCTTCGTCGCCAAGATGTTGTGACCAAGTAATTGGTTAAGAAATAACAAAACAAGAGGTTGCAGATAAATAGCGTATTGAACAGTAAACACAACAGAATGTGTTACACGACTTGGGAGTGTGTGTCGGTTGACCAGCCTTCAGTCTATATTTATTAGAAAACGAGGGTAAATGTGGCACAAGGACAAAAAAATCCCCGTAAAACCCGCATAAACGGGTTCGAGTTCGGGTCTGTCTACCTCCCCAGACGAAACTCTGCCCTTCGGCACAGCCTCGTCCTAGTAT
Organism: Acanthosepion lycidas; assembly: GCA_963932145.1. Lineage (NCBI taxonomy): Eukaryota > Metazoa > Mollusca > Cephalopoda > Sepiida > Sepiidae > Acanthosepion > Acanthosepion lycidas. The sequence continues at coordinate 55,471,979 of OZ010615.1, forward strand.
CTCTCTGCCCAAGGCAGAGAGTTTGACAGGAGCTGCGAATAGTCAAAGCCTCGGTAGAACAGTCTATATCACTGTTTATATTTATTGTATTAAAAAGGCCGAAAAGGGGGAAGGGGTTGAGATTTGTTTCACTAACTCTCTTATACCTAGCTAATCCGATTCACGACCCATTCACTCGTTACAATTTGCGCATTCACCACAAAAACTCGTCCGTCACCAATCAATCCTCCATACACCATAATACCGCATCCTCTCAGAGGGACCTACAAAACGCACCTCGTGACATAAAAATTTGATGATGATAAATTATTATATATAAAAATCTAATGATGGACAATGAGAGGGGAGGGAATGAACCCCAAAACAAACTAAATATCAAAACAAAGTAAAATAAACATAACTGATGTTAGTAGGGCCCGTCCGACCCTCAAAAAAGAGAGGCCGCTGTATTCTGCCCATTGGACAGAATCAAGAGGCTCTCTCGCTAATGGAGAGGGAAAGGAAAAAATATACTGATATGTCCCGGAAAGGGATATATTTGTTCGAAGTAGCAAAGTGGTTGTTGACTACTGTAACCGGGTAGGACAATCTAGCAAGTAACCGTAATGGACTGGTCCTCGTTGTAGTGGTAGGTAATAGGCGAAGACAATAGGCATACTCAATAGGCGTCCCCCTGTAACTCCACATCAGTCTGTATTTATGGCTGACACCAGCCAATCATATTACTGTGCGGGGGAACCCAGGTGTATGCATATTCATTACATCATATACAGACATGGGAAATATATAAAGCTGACATAGTCAAGATGAAAGGGGGCCAAAAACTAACTGGGGAGGTTGAGAATCTCAATTTGGATCATAGCAAAAGATGTAGCCGGGAACAGGCCAGGAACAACACTTGCATTAACTAGGTACACAAAGCTTGTCTAGACTAACCAGGGGAGGGCTCCACAGGAAACCACCCGATGTGATATAGGTTGACCTAAAAGAGAAAATCAAGGCTAGCCCCGTTCAAACGAACCAAGCTCGTCTCAATCACCCACCTATGTGGCGCTCGCTAGTCAAACGCTCCAGGGCCTCCCTAGCTAAGGCTATCTCTAGTGGATCCTCCAGCCACCGCCCCGGAAAATCTATCCTTAAGCGCCTTCACCTTTTTAGCTATATCTAGGGCGAGCCGTTTGTTAATTCTTAAGCCTCTCCCACCACTATTCCCGATAACCGCCCCACTAGCTCCCGCTGCACTAAGCTAGTTAGCTGTTCCTGGAAGTCCCACCTGTCCAATAAAGACAGATTGAACTTCCAGTAGCCAGCCATTCTAGGCCTACAATCTAACGTCATCCGGGCACAAACAAGTTTGTGGTTCGAATAGCCTACCCAGTGGAACGTGGGACAATCTAGCAATCTACGTCGGCTCTTCTAATATTCTTTCCAGGTAGTTAACCACCTGTGTATAAGGCCAATTAAGTGCCCATGTCCACATCTTCCCCCCGGGTGATCGACTCGATATCTATCGACGAGACAAACTCTTCGATCAGATCAACCAATCTACGATCTCCCCTTCTCCCTCTAACTCCCCGCCTCCTATCTAACTTGGGGTCCAGGATGTCATTCCAGTTCCCCATTAAGACTAGGCGTGTTGAATCCACCAAGAACGGTCTCAACCGCCGAAAAAACGAGACATCGACCACGATCAACCTGCCCTCGGCATCGGCATCGACATTGACATGAACAAGGTTCACCTTCAAGAGAGGTCACGTAGCAGGCGGGAAGCTTTACTCCGATCCCTCAAGCCCTTCGCATTCAGACTGGCATCCTTAAGCCTGAAAGTAGAAAAATGAGAATTAACCTACTGACATACCGGACGGAAATCTGCGCAAGTAAGATTCCCCAAGGATTGTCCTAGATTCTCTACACCTAGCTCTACTTTATCCGTCCTTCCAGCACCACTCCGCTGACGTCAGTGGGATATTTTTTTTGTCTCTCTGGAGGGGTAGGGAGGGGAAGATATTAACGAGTGAGGGGTGTTGATATCGAACTGAGAGAAGAGTTTGAGGGAGAGGGAGACGGAGCACGGGAAGGGGAGGAAGGGAGGCTCCTAGCCTTGGCTACTTCAACAGTTTTTTGTATTGGTGTTGCTGTTGTTGTCGAGTTCTCTGCGCGGAGGGGAGGGGCTGAATTCTTTGCTGGGCACGCCTTGGCCATATAACCCAATTCTCCGCACGACCTACAGTATACGTCCCTCCACCACAACCAACATCTGCTTCTTACGGCACATTAATATATTAGGTATATCACCAAAGGCCTGCCTTGTCAAAGTCACGTGCAACATTACATCACCAGTGGCGATACCCGATTTACTCTTGATGGCTGAGACTTCATCTACCTATCCGTATTTGAAGATGAAGGCCCTCAGCCGATCTTAACATATATCCACGGGAACCCCATGAAATGTAATTTTAGTCCGCCGGGTACCCATGTATTCATTTTGAAGCCGCAACTCCGCAGTGAAAAGAATACTACTGGCTAGACGTTTGGCGTCCTCTTCAGTCCCAGCAGTAGGCCCCACATCGCATTGGAGCGCCTACAAAGAACTTTCGTGGCAATATGGAGACTTTTCAATGTCTCCTCCATGGCATCCCTGCTGACTCTAATCAATTTTCGACTCTTTACATCAGAGGTCAGCAAGGATATAATTCTGGTATTTACCGCCACTAACGCCTCTGGGATTGTGAGAAACTCATTCCCTTGCAAATATTTATTATACTCGGTCCTTTTTTGTCACATAATATGCCGAGTCCTTTTGCTTTGGCCTGTTTTCAGACCAAGCCGTTTTTCGATGGTGAATCATTTTCAGTTGTTACCGTCGGTGTTTTTGAGTTATTGGCCACCAGGCTAAACAAATATACTATTTCTCTTTTTTTCCAAGTATACAAAAAAGACAAAAACAAAATAAAGAACAAACCAAATATAACGAAAGAAAAACTTGGAAAACCAAAGACAATAAGCAATTCAGACAATGCAAAATAAAACCCGGGGGTGGGGCCGGGTTAAAAATACAAGAAGGAAAATAAACAAAAAAGAAAAGAACAAAATGTACAAATAAATACGAAAAAATAAAAGGAAAAGAAAAACTGAAAAATTCAAAAAATTTCAGAAACTAAAAGTCAAAAAACCGTCAATTTAGGCATAAATCAAGCTAGACCAAACAAGACAATCCACTTAAGAAGAAAAGCAATACTGTCGTACTCAACTGTCACAAGAGACAATGCGTTCAGTCTTCACTGTTCCCCCGAGGCTTACTTTTTCTACTAACTTTATAGTAAGTGGAAGAGTCCACAATAGTCCCATCAGAGGGAGCACACCACAACATTAACAGACTGCCATAAGATGATAACGAATTCATCAGAACCAAACTATGTAGACCAATGAATTTTTATTATAAAATCTGTTTTATGAAGAGGTGGAAATAATTTTTAACAAGTTGAACAATAGAAACATCACTTCCACGGGTGATAATGCTGATGACGTAGCACTGTTTGGTGTAATTCGATATACTTGTAAAAATTGTTGCAACGCCTTTTCTGTTGGCACGTCATATGCTTTCCTTAACGCTCTTTTGAGTGTGTCTACAAATCTCTCCGCTTGCCCGTTTGATCTTGGGTGATATGGCGGGGATTTGATATGTTTAACTTGAAAAATTTCACAAAAAACCATCTATAGAAACCATCTATTGGACCTGCGAAGTCTATATGGATTCTTGACCACGGTCGATCTGTCTCTGGCCATGGCTGATCGGCGGTGCGGTGCTTTCGCTGGTAAGGAACAACCCTTGCATTTTTCCACCATCTGTGTAATGTCTTGATCCATGTTTTGCCAATATACGTAACTTCGCATTAATGATTTCATTTTATTTTCCTGGATGGCCCATGTGGAAGTCCTTTAGGATTCGTCTTTGTAGTGTTTTTGGAATTACTACCCTTTCGTTATATAAGTAGAACATTGTCACATGACAAAAAACTGTCTGATACATTTTTATTTTTTCTGCAATTTTTTTGTTTTTGTTTCTTTTATGAATTCATCATTTTCTGCTTCATTTCTTATCTCTTGTAGTGTGACGGGGAAGTTTCGAACTGTACTACACAGTGATGTCCTGATATCTTCTTCATGTCGTAGGGCTGCAATTACGGAATCTTCCAATGGCTCCGTTTTCTTAGGTATTAGTCTCGAGAGACCATCTGCATGTCCAATTTTGTTAATGGGAAGATACTCCAATTTGAAATTGTAGTTCAGTAAATTTTTACCCCATCTTAGCAACCTATTTGCAGTATAAACAGGTAGACCTTTCTTCGATCCGAATATTGATAACGGCTTGTGGTCAGTCTGTAAAATAAAAAATCTACCGTAAATATATCTATGAAATCTTGTAACTGCAAAAATAATTCCCAGCGCTTCTTTTTCGATTTGTGGGTAATTTTTCTCTGCTGGGAGTAAAGTTCTTGAAGCATGCGCGATGGGTTTTAGTGTCCCATCCGGCATTTTATGCAGTATACATGCCCCGACTCCATAGGCACTCACGTCACTTGCAACTATTATTTCTAATTTTGGGTTATAGTGCGCTATAAATAGATCCGCGGTTAGCGTCTTAATTATTTTGTCAAACGTTTCCTGGCATTCATCTGTCCACCTCCACACTTTTTCCTTCTTCAACAGTTCGTTTAGGGGTGCGCGTAATTTATGCATGTTTGGAATGAATTCTTGGTAATAATTCACTAAGCCTAAGAAGCTTTGTAATTCGGCTACGTTTTTTGGAGCTGGCATTTTTTTTATTGCCGTAGCCCTTTCTGGGTCTGGTTGTCTTCCTTCTTCATCGATGATATGTCCCAGATATTTTATTTCCTTCATAAAGAAATCGCATTTGTTTTCTTTTACCTTGAAACCATAGTTTTATATTCTCCTAAAAACCTCTTGAACGTGTTCCCAGTGTTGTTCAATGTTTTTGCTATTTACCAGTATGTCATCCATGTATGCAATCGTGAAATCAAGTCCGCCTAGCATAGTATCCATTATCTGTTGAAATATTGCCGGCGCGACCTTAATCCCGAATGGTAATCTTTGGTACTTGTATAATCCTTTGTGTGTGCTTATGCACAATAATCTCGAGCTTTCCTCATCTACTGGTATTTGTAGGTACGCTTCGCTCAAGTCTATTTTTGAGAAAAATTTTCCTGCGTTTAGTTTTGTGAAAACTTCTTCTGGACTGGTTAGAGGATAGTGGTAATCCTTAATCGCTGCGTTTAATCCCGTTGAGAAATCAGCGCATACTCGTATCTCCCCCGATTTCTTTTTGACGTAAACCGTAGGTGCGGTCCATTGACTATATTCCACTTTTGTCAATATACCGATTTTTTCCAGTCTATCCAACTCTTGATTTATTTTTTCTATTGAAGCAAAAGGTACGTTCCTTTTCTTCCTGAAGATAGGTTGTACATTTTCTTTTATTTCTATATTTGCTGCAATTTTTTTTACACCTCCCGAGGCCGGCTGAAAATACTTTGGGGAAACTCTCTTTTAGTTTCTCCTTTAATTTATCTGCCGTAGTTGATAAACTTTTCACTTTTTGGCAGTACGTACTTATTGGTAAATCCCACAGGTCGAATTCTGCATCCAGTCCGTTCCAAATAGATTTTCTGTATTTTTTAGTACATACATTATTTAATTTTTTTGGTCATTCCATTGAATGTCACATTTGTAATAACTTCTCCTTCAAATTTTACTTTTTTCTCCCAGTTACCGACCTAGCAATTTTATCGGTTCTCAACATGGTCGGTTTATTCAATTTTCTCCATGTTTGTACGTTAATAATAGTCAAATCCGATCCGGAATCAAATTGTAGTCTGACTTTTCTGTTTAACATTTCTACTTGCACGTATTTTCGTATGTTTGTCTCGTCCGATTGGTCAGTCCTCGTGACTCTTACTCTGCTTTTGCTTTCTTTCCTAGTCCAACAATGAGAACTTTTATGACCCACTTATTTGCACGACAGACAAGTCTTAATGTGCAGTCTTTATACCAATGCAAAGTCCCACAGCGATAGCATGGACTGGGTGGTAGTTTTTTTTCTGATATTGACTTTTTGAAGTAGAAAAATTTGTTTGATCTGTTTTTGAGGAGGGAAAATTGGTTTGTTCTGTTTTTGAGGATGTGCAAAAAACGTGTTTGTCGTTGTACTTTACGTATGTGCGAGATGCCATATTCTTCTATATCTTTCGAGTCCTTCTTCACGCTTATACATCTCTGACAGTCTTCAGCCAATTTTTGTAGCGTCAAATCTGGTTCACTCTCCAATTTTGTAAGAATTCTGCGTCTGATATCCACGTCTTTCTTTGAAACCAGGCCTTGAACGAATATTAAACATTTAAAATTGTCCGGACTGAGTTCAGATAACTTAAAGTCATCACAGTGTTTATTTACAATGGAAGCGAATGTTATCTAGTCTTCGCTGTCCTTTTTTGTTAGATTCAGATATTTCCATCTTTTGTGGAATAGTGAGGTATTTGGGCTAAATAGTTCTGTTAACAGTTTTATGGCTTCCTTAAAAGTTAACTCATTTGTTTTCCTTGGTAGGATGTAGTCTACGAATTTAGTGTGATCGCTAGTTCCTAATTTTCTTAGTAGTAGACGTACTTTTCTCGCGTCTGACCAATTCCCGCAATCAAACTCATAAATCTTCGTACCTTCTGAAGTAAGCTGCGAAGGTTTTGTCTTCGTCTGGTTTATACGTGAAATCTTCGATAGAGTTCCATATAGTATTTTGCGAGAGAACTGTTTCATTTTCGGAATTTTGCCCTTGATTTGTTACTACTCTTAGCAATAATTCTTGTAGTTCCAGATGCTTCTGTTCGTTTTTCTGTTACTGCTCAAATTGTATTTTCATAAGTTCCAATATGGTTGCCTTAAAATCTTCCATATTTACCGTAATTATGCGTAAGTATTTTTCTTTTAGTTTAGACTTCAGGTCTTTGTTGTCTGTTATTCTGAAACCTTAGTACGGAAAAAAAATTTCCTGTGTAGAATTTGTGTTACTACTGTAATGTTGGTGTCCAAAAAGAAAATTTTCTCTTTTTTTTTTTTTTTTTTTTTTTTTTTTTAAATTATGTTCGCGTAGAACTTTTTTTTTTCCCTACCTACGTTGCCTCTGTTATGGACGACCGATAGCAAAAAGTTTTTTGTAGATTCTCCGCGAAGAGCTTGTTTCTTGAGTATATTTTTAGGATTTCTCCACGTAGAACTTGTTTCTTGAGTATACTTTTTTTTTTTTTTTTTAGGTTCTCCGCGTAGAGTTTGTTTCTTCAGTTGTTTGTCGCCACTGTTACGGCCGACGGATAGCAAAAAAAATTTATCCCTCGCGTAGAATTAATTTCTTCAGTTCCTCGTCGCCACTGTTATGGGCGACGGATAGCAAAAAGGTTTGTCCTCCGCGTAGAATTCGTTTCTTCAGTTCCTCGTTGCCACTGTTATGGTCCAATATCCTCGCACCACAGTTATGGTCCAAGCTTAGAACCAAGGAAGAACAACACGAACACAAGAGTAGGAGTAGGTAGGCTTTCCTACCGTCCGGTCAACACTCCTCCCCTTTCTCTTGGACATGAGTAGAGGCTCACGCCTTGTTTCTTGTTTAGGAAGGGGTTCCTGGTACTCTCTCTCTCTCTCTCTCTCTCTCTCTCTCTCTCTCTCTGGCATCTCTTAGTGCAGCTTTGTTTCTCCCGTGATGTGTGCAGTCTGTGTTCCATATTTACCGTAATTATGTGTAAGTATTTTTCTTTTATTAGGTTGGTGCAAAAATAATGTCGTTTTCTCACATATGTGAGAAAACGACATTATTTTTGCACCAACCTAATAGTTTAGACTTCAGGTCTTTGTTGTCTGTTATTATGAAACCTTAGTACGGAAAAAAAATTCCTGTGTAGAATTTGTGTTACTACTGTAATGTTGGTGTCCAAAAAGAAAATTTTCTTTTTTTTTTTTCTTATGTTCGCGTTGAACGTTTTTTTCTTACTACATACGTTGCCTCTGTTATGGACGACCGATAGCAAAAAGTTTTTTGTAGATTCTCCGCGTAGAACTTGTTTCTTGAGTATACTTTTTTTTAGGTTCTCCGCGTAGAGTTTGTTTCTTCAGTTCCTCGTCGCCACTGTTATGGCGACGGATAGCAAAAAAAGTTTGTCCTCCGTGTAGAATTCGTTTCTTCAGTTCTTCGTCGCCACTGTTATGGTCCAATATCCTCGCACTACAGTTATGGTCCAAGGTTAGAACCAAGGAAGAACAACATGAACACAAGAGTAGAATAACAAAGATATATTACAACAGAAATATAGTACAAGAAGTTGAAGTTGTTAGTAATGACTGCCCGTCTGGTTTAGAGTGAACTAATATTGTCTCGACTCCATTCACCATTCATTCATTATGCCTCTTGTGAGGTGCAGTATTTATAGTGTCAGGAAGAGTCCATTATCGTTATAGGTAAGTTCCCATAACACTTATCATGACTGCCTTGAAGAACGGATGTCGGCTTGTCCTTCTGCTGAATTTATTACAATGCCTGTTTGAATATCGACGAAAGGTTGATAGACCTAAAAAAAGAAGATATTTCTCATCCCAGCTTAAGACAAAACCCAGGAAATATTGTGAAAGGCATTTTCCAGAGAATTCTCTAAATTTTTGGTTAGACCTTGTTTTTAGTCATCATATTTCTGCGGATGCCAGAATTTCTACTTGCAACTTTACATTTGTTCAGCTGAACGTGGTAAGAGCAGCATCCTTTTTCTTCTTTTAGAAGTCCTTTAATAATATCTAGTTTCTGCCAAGGAAATTAGATTATTTGACTGGAGACCTCTTTTTCTACAAGGAACCTTTTTCCTCCACATTCTTTCAACTGTGAAGTTTCTTCACAAGAACTTTGTCATACATTGCATTTTTGCTACACGGCTTTTAAAACAATATCTTTGCTTCACAAAAGCACAAACTCTGCTAGAGAGAATTTTCCTCTCATTATTTTGCAAGAACTATTTTCTTTGTTCGTGAACTTTGGGTAGGTTTCAATCTTACTTCTTTCTCCTTTTATACGTTACTTGGTGCCAAGAACTATTCTTGTGATCGCATACAGGAAATTGTTTACAAGCCTGCTTTTTATTTTTGTGTTAATTATTGTATCTTTTTATACTGCTAATTTCTTTAATACTTCACTTCAGAGACTCCTTTTAATAAATTCTTTGCAAATCTCAAACAAGACCTTTAGTGTATTAAAACCTTTTATTTTCCTTATTTTGCCGCACAGAATTTTCGGTTCGATGGTCAAATTTATCAGGAAGAAGATAAATTCCGACAGCCTGTGCCACAACTGAAAACATTGTACAGTGTAACCCGGATAAAAGAGAGTTGTCGGGACCGGAGAAGTCTCTTATATCTTAGTTTCTCTTATATCCGGGTTTGGTCTATTTTATATACATTAACACGGGCTCTAATTTGGGACCAAAGAAAATCTCTCTTATATCCGAGTTTCTCTTATATCCGGGTCTCTTATATCCGGGTTACACTGTATCTGAAAAAAACTTCTATGGAGGATTAACTAAGTTTTATTATAGAGAAAAACAAAACATTGCATTAATGATATTTTAATGCTACGATGGAAATTATACATAACCCTTTGAAACAGAAGTCTTAAAAAACAATGGGAATCTTTTAAGTTTTCATTACTCAAAAAGATACTCCATTATAAAGACATGATTTGACCACCTCATGAAACATCAGATCACATGACCTGTAATCAAAATATTGACTTCAGACTCTTCAGGCTTAGGCAATTTATAACAAATGTCCAAGTATATAAGTCCTACTTTGAATCTGAACACAGATCAGTAATAAAACTGACAACTGAACCAAGAATATCTAGATGGAAAATGTCTCCCATAGGGTGACAATAATGTTTTGAAAAAATTATAATAGAAAGAAGCAAAGAGAAGAGAAAGAACAATAGAAAGGAGAATACTAAACAATTAACAAAAATAAAACAATTGTTAATGTTCAAAGAAACCAAATCTCTGGTAAATTGGAAAACAAATAAATGAAGCCAAACAGTAGACATGAGTATTGAAATATGACTTTGAGAAAATAAAGCATATAGGTCTTAGCAACAACCATTTTTTCTTCAAACCTTGTGAACTGGCATAACAGAACCACAAAGAACTGTGCCAAATAACTTGAGCCCTTTTTTTAACGACTAAAATGGATGGCATATGTAATTCAAAGAGAGAATAATGACATAATTAAGATACTGATTTTTCACATGACTTCAAACAAGAAGCAAGGAAAACACTCATCAAAACTGAAAAGAGCGATAACAGCCACCGAACATGAGAAGCCTATCCTGATAAACTATTTTAAGAGAATGATTCTATAATGTTCAGCCATCAGTTGTACTGGCTGCTATGTCAATGAATGCTGAATGTTTCCTTGTAAGGAAACGGTTAATATTACCATTATCATTTGCCGTCTGAACATTACACTTCCATACTGAAAGACACTTTACATTGTGTTCCAGTTCCAAAGTATTTTGTTAAAGACCATACAAAATGTTGTTTCACTTTGCTTCTCAAGAAAGGAAAATCTCCCAATTGCACAAGACCAAATCTGAGAGTAGATTCAGCCAGGAAAAACAATATTTCACTTCGTTTTGGCAACATTTTCAAGCATCTAATTCCATCCTTACACACACATAAATATTCATATAAGTGTAGATAATTATATATGTTAGCAATATAGTCATTCTATTTACAGGAGACAAGATGCTCGAGTTGTGTGGTTGCCAGAATAAATTTGGCAAAATAGGTGAGAGAATATACAGTAGGGAAAATATCTGTTAATTTATTCCTTCATCCTTTTTTATATTCGCTCTCAGCTAATTCCTATTCTGAAAGGTTTTGCTAATTCCTTTTAATCGAAATCATTTTTGAGACTGTGATCACAACAGAATTTTCATAGACAAAATGATCGCATAAAATAAACTGAGATAATGTAATTCCACAATACATTGGAATATGTAGAATAGATGTTTTATTTATCCATCAAGTCATTATGGAAACATTTGATTAAAAGTTACTTTACACTTTGGTGCAACATTTTTCATTACATTGTTGCAGACTGGTGATTGTGTTTAAATTGATCAGAAGGAATTTCAAGATCGTGTTCTACAACATTCGTCCACAACAATTATTTTGAACAAATACTTGGAACAAATCATGCAAATAAAGTTGAAAAAACAGGACAAAAGTTGAATGCATAACAATAACATCAATTTATATACAATTTAATATACAGTGGCTTTAAGATTTGATGGATAAATGAGGATTAATGTATCTAATTGTGTATTGTGTTATTGTGAATGTTTGGGTGCGTTTGCAGGTATTGATTAGGTTTGTTCACAGAATTAAACTGTTTGTTTGATCACGTACAAAAATGTTCGGTGTTGAGGTTGAATCGTTAGTGTATGTACGTAAGTGTGTTTATAAAAATATTTAAAGCTGTTCAAAGTTGCTTGATGAAAAATAGATTGTTAGTTACTGATACTTGTTATGTAGCAAGAAATATCACTTTGAAAGTATAGTAAGTGAAGTTTGAGAAATGTTCTAGAGAGAGATAGAGTGTGTTTGTGGATTGTTGAGTCAGAGAATATTTTTCTTGCGCAGCAAAGTCAGAGTTTTGACTGACATGGAGTTGATGAGCTTCCGTCTAGGTGTGGAGGTCTGACTGGTGAATTGAACTGGAATTCGTCCTTTTATGTGATTTGGGAAATCAAAGTAGGCTCCCAGCGGCCTGGCGGGAAAGCAGATTTTTGACCATGGATACACATTCTAGGGTCGTCTCGACCAATAACAAGCCGATTTTCACAATGTGTGGTGTTGATTGGTCAAAGCTAATTCTTATAGAAGAGTCTATTTTTAACGGGGGTGAGTAGACAAACATTGACGATTCTATAACATTATAACAAACAATTGAATTCATTTTTTATTTTTGCATAATAATGCAAACAATGAAAAACTTTTTAACATTTTCCATTATACCATAAGAAAGAATTTAATTTAATTTCCATTTTGAGATAAGGAAAAGGATTAAAATTATGCAAAATATTTTATATTTTGTTAATCTGTAGAATATGAACAAATCAAGGATGTTTCCATGATAAGAATCGAACTGAAAAATATTCATGACATTTTTCATAACAAAGATTTGAATTCAATTTTTTTTTTGTATGAAAAAAGAGATTAAAAATATACAAATAATAAATAATGCAACAATATATTTTCATTGGAATTGTAAGGCTACTTCACTTAACTTTACTAAAAAAACCATTGCCTGAGGAACACACTCCTTAAGCTGAAAGATAGGTAATGATATTCTTAGTCACGCTTTCTTTCCACTTTTTCTGTTACATAATAAAATGTAGTCCATATGAAATACAAAGGTCTGCCCCCACTGAGGCACACATGTTTACTTCACTTTCAATTACTTTTCTCTCAGACTTCTACACAAACTTCATACACACACATTTTCTAGTTTAAATGTTTTCTTCTTTATTGAGTGTTTTGTCACACGCAACAGTTTTTTGTTGCCTATGTATACATTTTTTTAGTTAATACATACATTGTTGCTTGTTTGTGTATAGTTTTGTTATCATTTTTCAGTTATTACACAGTCTCACATTCGACTCTTGGTTGTGGAAAAAATATACCACAAGATTTTCACAACCAGCATCTCTGCAATAGAATCAAATATCCACTTCATCTAAAAAATAGTTTTGTAAATTAGCATCCGACACATGTAGCAGAGGAGACAATATATATATATATATATATATATATATATATATATATATATATATATATTGCTTTTATAACAATTAACAAGAGGTAACTTGAATGTTTGATAATTAGTTAATCTGTTGAATATGACCAAATCAAGGATGTTTCTATAAGAATCAAAATGAGAAACATTTATAACATTTTCTATTATATAATGACAAAGAATTGAATTTAATTTTCATTTTTGGAAGAAGATTAAAAATAAGCAACATCACATTCTTATTGGAATGTTTTCACCAGCCCTCTTTCAAAATATCCATTTGATCTGAATGGTTTTCTATGTCAGCCTCAGGCACAGAAGGAGAGGAAGACAAAAATGGACATATCTTGCGTTTGTAACAGCTAATGGGAGACAACTGGAATATTTGATAATTTGTTATTCTGTAGAACATAATCAAATCAAGAATAATTCTATTATAATAATCAAACTGAGAAATATTTATAAAATTTTCAATTATATTATAACAAAGATTTGAATTCACTTTTCTTTTTAGAAAGTAATTAAAAATATGCAAATAATGCAAACTATAGAATATTCATAACATTTTCCATTACATCATAACAAAGAACTGAATTTCATTTTTGCATAAAGAAAGTGATTACAAATATGAAAAATAAAAAAATAATATAAATGAAGCAATATTTATAATGTTTTCCATTACATCATGACAAAGAATTAAATTTTCTTTTGGGAGGTAAAGGAAAAAATATGCAAATAATGCCAATTATGGAATATTTTCCAGTTATGTCATAACAAAGAATTGAATTCAATGTTCTTTTTGGAATAAAGAAAGTGATTAAAAATATATAAATAAGGCAATATCACATTTTTATTTGAATCTTCTCACAAGGCCTCTTTCAAAATATACACTGGATCTAAATCATTTCTAAGTCATCAACAGACACAGTAGAGGAGACAAAAATGTATTTATTTTGCTTTTGTAACAGTTAATGTGAGACAACTGGAATATTTTGTATTTTATTAGTCTGTTGAAATGAATATGATCAAATCAAGAATTCTTCTTTGATAAGAATCAAATTGAGAAATATTTGTAATATTATCCATTACATCATAATTAAAATTAAATTCAATTTTCTTTTTTTGTATAGAGTAAGTGATAAAAAATATGCAAATAATGCAACATCACATTTTCATTACTCCACTTTACTTTGGGGATGTTCCTTAAGCCTATGAATAGGAAGTGACATTCTCAGTCACACTCACTTTAATCTTATTTTTCTCTTAGACAATAAGATGTCCACACATGGTAAAAAGTTTCCCCCACTGGGCCACACAAGTTTACTTCACTTTCTATTACTTTTCTCTCAAACTTCTACACAAATTTAGATATAACTATCTAAGACAAGATGTTCTCCAAGTCAGCAAATTTTTTTTCAACACATGCGGCCCTAAAAATTCCTAGCTTTTACAATTTACTACAACACAGTTGGAAAGCAAGCAACACTCATTTCAACTCTACTGCCCTTTGCTTGACCCTTTCTTTCTCTTTCTTCACCAAAATGAAAAATATAACTTTCATCTTACAAGTTTAAAGCACGGAAAACACTGCTCAATTTCTTCAAGAATATTGACCAGACTTCATAAGTAAACTTATGTAGACCACATGAGAAAATACCACTCAAGCACCATGGAAGTCAACTCCATTCTCAACTGTTAAACAGCATTGTTTACTCCTAGACTAGGCAGATTAAGACCCATTAAATCATAACAAAGAATTGAATTCAATTTTCTTCTTGGGAGGAAGAAAGTGATTAAAAATATTTAAATAATGAAGCATTACATTTTTTTCTCACCAGATCACTTTCAAAATCTAAGCAGTTTTCCATGTCAGGAACCAACACTGCAAGGGAGAAGACCAAATCTATAGATTTTCCTTTTATTTTCCCTGTTAACAGGAGACAACTGGAATATTTGATAATTAGTTAATCTTTTGAATATGATCAATTCAAGGATGTTTCTATGATAAGAATCGAACTGAGAAATATTTATAGCATTTTCCATTACATCATAACAAAGAACTGAATTTAACTTTCTTCTTGGTATAAAGAAAGTGATTAAAAATATGTAAATAATGCAAAATCATATTTTCATTGGAATAAGAAAATAATACAAAATAAGAAATATTTATAACATTTTAATAATAACAATGAATTGAATTGAATTTTTCTTTTTGGGATAAAGAAAGTGATTAAAAATATGCAAATAATGCAACATCACATTTTTATTGGAATCTTCTCACCAGCCCTCTTTCAAAATATCCATTTGATCTGAATGGTTTTCTAAGTCTGCAACAGACACAGCAGAAGAGGAGACAAAAATGTATATAGTTTGCTTTTATAACAGTTAATGGGAGACAACTCGAATATATATTTGTCTCATATATTGACTATGACCAAGATTCTGTGAGAATCCAACATTTTTCACTACATCATAACAAAGATCTTAATTTTGCAGATAAAGAAAAAGATTAAAAGTAATCCAATCCTGAAACATCCCATTTTTATTGGAATCTTCTTTCTAGTTTGTTTTTTTTTTTTAGTTTTCTAAGTCTGCAACAGACACAGCAGGAGAGGAGACAAAGATGTATTTATTTTGCTTTTGTAACAGCTAATGGGAAACAACTGGAATATTTAGTATTTTAAATAGTGTATGAATAAATCAAGAATGTTTCTATGATAAAAATCAAACTGAGAAATATTTATAGCATTTTCCATTACATCATAGCAAAGAATTGAGTTCAATTAAAGCAAATAATTAAAAATATACAAATAATGTCACATCACATTTTCATTGGAATTTTCTCACTAGCTCTCTTTCAAAATATCCACTGGATCTAAATTGTTTTCTAAGTCAGACACAGATGGAAAGTAGACAAAAATGTAAATATCTTTCTTTTATAACAGCTAATGGGAAAAACTTATTTAGTATTTTGCTAATCTATTGAGTTGATTATGTTCAAATCAAGAATGTATCTATGATGGGAATGAAACTGATGAATATTTATAATATAACTGAAATCACTTTTCATTTTTCGAAAAACAAAGTGATTAAAAATATGCTAATAATGGTAACTATGAAATATTTATGACATTTTCCATTATATCATAATGAAGAATTGTATTTGATAATTTGTTCTTCTGTGGACTATGACCAAATCAAGAATATTTCTATTATAAGAATTAAACTATAAAATATTTATAAAATTTTCCATTATATCATTAAAAAAATAGAATTCAAACATACATTACAAGAAATTGGCAGAGTAAAGCAGAAAAATAGAACAGAAGAAAAAAGAAAATAACAGAAATAGGAAAAAATAGAAAAGTAGAAATAGTCAGAAATTGCCAGAAGAAAGTGGAAATTGGCAGAAAATGAGAATAGAAGATAAAAAAATTATAAATTTGCTGAGAAAAGCAGAAATTTCTAAAGGAAAAAGAATAGCAGAAAATGGCAGGAAAAAAGAGAAAAGCAGAAATTGGCTGAAAGAAAAGAATTGCAGAAATAGACAGAAAAAATAAAATGGACAGAAAAAAAAAGACTAACAGAAATGTGTAGAAAAAAGATAATAGCAGCAATCAAATTCACATAATAAAGAGAAAAGCAGAGAGAAGAAGGAAAATGAAAGACCAAAGCAATGCAAAAGTATATGGATAGAAAAGCATAAGTCAGCAGATAAACTAGAAAGGTCGTAATTGGAGAAAAGAGAAAAGCAGATATTGGCAAAAAAATAGGAAACCAGTAATTGACAGATAAAATTGTAATTATTTATTGATATCTTTAATTGAAAAATATGTACATTTTGGTTACATTACTTAATTTATATATTTGCAATTGAAAAATATGTACATTTGGTTACTTTACTTATTTATGTATATTTGCAATTGAAATATTTGTAGATTTTGGTTACTTTACTTAATTATGCATATTTGCAATTGAAATATATGTACATTTTTGTTACGTTACTTAATAGTAAATTTGCTTTGTAATGTCTGCACTAAATATCTCTTAAAATTTTCCAAAATCATCATAAATCTGTGTAAATGTACATGCTGAATTCGATTCAACAATTAAATTATGAAGAAACCTACTGTTTTGAAGTTATCGACCAGAAAAAATCGGACTTCTTGTTCATCATTCATCCACCATTACAGCCATATTGTTCACTAAACAGTGAGGGGTACTTCTGTTGGCGTAAGCATAAATTTTAGCCTATTTACTTCTTTTACAGCTATATTTCTTTTTGAAATCACTACACATAGTAAAGCAATTTCGTTTTATAAGTATGGTTTTATTTATGACAGAAATCTTTAAACAAATTCAATAATACAATAAAACCTTTTTTCTGTGTAGAATAGCAATGACAAGTTAAAAAAACAAATTAAATAATACAATAAAGCATTTTTTATATTTTAAAACTGAAAATAAAACAAACAATAATTAATGGGTAAACTTGGTAAAGTAAAAACTAAGTAAGTGTTGATTTTATTATTTAATGATTTTTATTTAATTTGTACACTTTTCTACACAGAAAGAACCCTAACTGTACACCTAACCTTGAAACCTAACCCTAAACTTAGCACGGTTTCTTGTATTATTTAATTTTTTTTTTTTAATTTGGCAAATTTTCTAAACAGAAAGGACCATCACCCCACTCCTAACCCTAACATTTAACCCTAAATTTAACCCGGTTTATTGTGTTAATTAATTTTTTTTTTTAATTTCTTCCCTTCTCTACACAGAAAAAAACCTAAGTCAACACCCAACGCTAAGACCTAACCCTAAACATAACTCGGTTTATTATATAATTTAATTTATATTTATGTATATTTGAAATTGCAAATTATGTATATTATGGTTACTTGATAATGTACATTTGGAATTGACAAATATGTACATTTGGTTACTTTATTTATTTATGTATATTTGCAACTAAAATACTTGTAGATTTTCATTACTAAACTTCATTATGTATCTTTGCAATTGAAATATATGTACATTTTGATTACATTGCTTAATTATGAATATTTTCAAATGAAAAATGTGTACATTTTGACTGCTTTACTTCTTTTTGTATCGTTTCAATTGAAAAATTTGTAAATTTTGGTTATTTATTTATTTTGTATATTTGCAATTGAAATACTTGTAAATTTTGATTACTTTCCTTAATAATGTATATTTGGTATTGAAAAATTTGTACATTTTGGTTACGTTACTTAATTGTACATATTTTCAAGTGAAAAACATGTACATTTTGGTTACTTTGCATATTTATGCATATTTTCAATTGAAATACTTTTAGATCTTGGTTACTTAACATAAATATAAATATTTTCAAGTGAAAAACGTGTAAATTTTAATTACTTTCCTTAATAATGATTATTTGATATTGAAAAATTTGCACATTTTGGTTACTTTAATGAATTATGCATATTTTCCAGCGAAAAACGTGTACATTTTGATTACTTTACATATTTTTGTATATTTGTAATTGAAATACATGTAGATTTTGGTTACTTTTCTTAATTATGTATATTACAATTGAAAAATTTGAACATTTTTCTTACATTATTTAATAATGAATATTTGTAATTAAAAAGTGTACATTTAGGTTACTTTGCATATTTAGGCATATTTGTAATTGAAAAACTTTTAGATCTTGGTTACTAAACTTAATTATACATATTTTCAATAGAAAAATGTGTAAATTTTGAATGCTTTATTTATTGTTGTTTATTTGCAATTGAAATACTTGTATATTTTCGTTACTTTACTTAATTATGTATATTACAATAGAAAAATATGTAAATTTTGATTGCTTTATTTATTGTTGTATATTTGTAATTGAAATACTTGTACATTTTCGTTACTTTACTTAATTATGTGTATTACAATAGAAAAATGTGTAAATTTTGATTGCTTTATTTATTGTTGTATATTTGTAATTGAAATACTTGTACATTTTCGTTACTTTACTTAATTCTGTATATTACAATAGAAAAATGTGTGAATTTTGATTGCTTTATTTATTGATGTATATTTGTAATTGAAATACTTGTACATTTTCGTTACTTTACTTAATTATGTATATTACAATAGAAAAATGTGTAAATTTTGGTTCCTTTATTTATTGTTGTATATTTGTAATTGAAATACTTGTACATTTTCGTTACTTTACTTAATTATGTATATTACAATAGAAAAATGTGTAAATTTTTATAGCTTTATTTATTGTTGTATATTTGTAATTCAAATACTTGTACATTTTCGTTACTTTACTTAATTATGTATATTACAATAGAAAAATGTGTAAATTTTGATTGCATTATTTATTGATGTATATTTGTAATTGAAATACTTGTACATTTTCGTTACTTTACTTAATTATGAATATTAAAATAGAAAAATGTGTAAATTTTGGTTCCTTTATTTATTGTTGTATATTTGTAATTGAAATACTTGTACATTTTCGTTACTTTACTTAATTATGTATATTACAATAGAAAAATGTGTAAATTTTGATTGCTTTATTTATTGTTGTATATTTGTAATTGAAATACTTGTACATTTTCCTTACTTTACTTAATTATGTATATTACAATAGAAAAATGTGTAAATTTTGATTGCTTTATTTATTGTTGTATATTTGTAATTGAAAAACTTGTACATTTTCGTTACTTTACTTAATTATGTATATTACAATAGGAAAATGTGTAAATTTTGGTTCCTTTATTTATTGTTGTATATTTGTAATTGAAATACTTGTACATTTTCGTTACTTTACTTAATTATGTATATTACAATAGAAAAATGTGTAAATTTTGGTTCCTTTATTTATTGTTGTATATTTGTAATTGAAATACTTGTACATTTTCGTTACTTTACTTAATTATGTATATTACAATAGAAAAATGTGTAAATTTTGGTTCCTTTATTTATTGTTGTATATTTGTAATTGAAATACTTGTACATTTTCGTTACTTTACTTAATTATGTATATTACAATAGAAAAATGTGTAAATTTTCGTTCCTTTATTTATTGTTGTATATTTGTAATTGAAATACTTGTACATTTTCGATACTTTACTTAATTATGTATATTACAATAGGAAAATGTGTAAATTTTGGTTCCTTTATTTATTGTTGTATATTTGTAATTGAAATACTTGTACATTTTCGTTACTTTACTTAATTATGTATATTACAATAGAAAAATGTGTAAATTTTGGTTCCTTTATTTATTGTTGTATATTTGTAATTGAAATACTTGTACATTTTCGTTACTTTACTTAATTATGTATATTACAATAGAAAAATGTGTAAATTTTGATTGCTTTATTTATTGTTGTATATTTGTAATTGAAATACTTGTACATTTTCGTTACTTTACTTAATTATGTATATTACAATAGAAAAATGTGTAAATTTTTATAGCTTTATTTATTGTTGTATATTTGTAATTCAAATACTTGTACATTTTCGTTACTTTACTTAATTATGTATATTACAATAGAAAAATGTGTAAATTTTGATTGCATTATTTATTGATGTATATTTGTAATTGAAATACTTGTACATTTTCGATACTTTACTTAATTATGTATATTACAATAGAAAAATGTGTAAATTTTCGTTCCTTTATTTATTGTTGTATATTTGTAATTGAAATACTTGTACATTTTCGATACTTTACTTAATTATGTATATTACAATAGAAAAATGTGTAAATTTTGGTTCCTTTATTTATTGTTGTATATTTGTAATTGAAATACTTGTACATTTTCGTTACTTTACTTAATTATGTATATTACAATAGAAAAATGTGTAAATTTTGGATCCTTTATTTATTGTTGTATATTTGTAATTGAAATACTTGTACATTTTCGTTACTTTACTTAATTATGTATATTACAATAGAAAAATGTGTAAATTTTGGTTCCTTTATTTATTGTTGTATATTTGTAATTGAAATACTTGTACATTTTCGTTACTTTACTTAATTATGTATATTACAATAGAAAAATGTGTAAATTTTTATAGCTTTATTTATTGTTGTATATTTGTAATTCAAATACTTGTACATTTTCGTTACTTTACTTAATTATGTATATTACAATAGAAAAATGTGTAAATTTTGATTGCATTATTTATTGATGTATATTTGTAATTGAAATACTTGTACATTTTCGTTACTTTACTTAATTATGAATATTAAAATAGAAAAATGTGTAAATTTTGGTTCCTTTATTTATTGTTGTATATTTGTAATTGAAATACTTGTACATTTTCGTTACTTTACTTAATTATGTATGTTACAATAGAAAAATGTGTAAATTTTGATTGCTTTATTTATTGTTGTATATTTGTAATTGAAATACTTGTACATTTTCCTTACTTTACTTAATTATGTATATTACAATAGAAAAATGTGTAAATTTTGATTGCTTTATTTATTGTTGTATATTTGTAATTGAAAAACTTGTACATTTTCGTTACTTTACTTAATTATGTATATTACAATAGGAAAATGTGTAACTTTTGGTTCATTTATTTATTGTTGTATATTTGTAATTGAAATACTTGTACATTTTCGTTACTTTACTTAATTATGTATATTACAATAGAAAAATGTGTAAATTTTGGTTCCTTTATTTATTGTTGTATATTTGTAATTGAAATACTTGTACATTTTCGTTACTTTACTTAATTATGTATATTACAATAGAAAAATGTGTAAATTTTGGTTCCTTTATTTATTGTTGTATATTTGTAATTGAAATACTTGTACATTTTCGTTACTTTACTTAATTATGTATATTACAATAGAAAAATGTGTAAATTTTCGTTCCTTTATTTATTGTTGTATATTTGTAATTGAAATACTTGTACATTTTCGATACTTTACTTAATTATGTATATTACAATAGAAAAATGTGTAAATTTTGGTTCCTTTATTTATTGTTGTATATTTGTAATTGAAATACTTGTACATTTTCGTTACTGTACTTAATTATGTATATTACAATAGGAAAATGTGTAAATTTTGGTTCCTTTATTTATTGTTGTATATTTGTAATTGAAATACTTGTACATTTTCGTTACTTTACTTAATTATGTATATTACAATAGAAAAATGTGTAAATTTTGATTGCTTTATTTATTGTTGTATATTTGTAATTGAAATACTTGTACATTTTCGTTACTTTACTTAATTATGTATATTACAATAGGAAAATGTGTAAATTTTGGTTCCTTTATTTATTGTTGTATATTTGTAATTGAAATACTTGTACATTTTCGTTACTTTACTTAATTATGTATATTACAATAGAAAAATGTGTAAATTTTGATTGCTTTATTTATTGTTGTATATTTGTAATTGAAATACTTGTACATTTTCGTTACTTTACTTAATTATGTATATTACAATAGGAAAATGTGTAAATTTTGGTTCCTTTATTTATTGTTGTATATTTGTAATTGAAATACTTGTACATTTTCGTTACTTTACTTAATTATGTATATTACAATAGAAAAATGTGTAAATTTTGATTGCTTTATTTATTGTTGTATATTTGTAATTGAAATACTTGTACATTTTCGTTACTTTACTTAATTATGTATATTACAATAGAAAAATGTGTAAATTTTGGTTCCTTTATTTATTGTTGTATATTTGTAATTGAAATACTTGTACATTTTCGTTACTTTACTTAATTATGTATATTACAATAGAAAAATGTGTAAATTTTGATTGCTTTATTTATTGTTGTATATTTGTAATTGAAATACTTGTACATTTTCGTTACTTTACTTAATTATGTATATTACAATAGAAAAATGTGTAAATTTTTATAGCTTTATTTATTGTTGTATATTTGTAATTCAAATACTTGTACATTTTCGTTACTTTACTTAATTATGTATATTACAATAGAAAAATGTGTAAATTTTGATTGCATTATTTATTGATGTATATTTGTAATTGAAATACTTGTACATTTTCGATACTTTACTTAATTATGTATATTACAATAGAAAAATGTGTAAATTTTCGTTCCTTTATTTATTGTTGTATATTTGTAATTGAAATACTTGTACATTTTCGATACTTTACTTAATTATGTATATTACAATAGGAAAATGTGTAAATTTTGGTTCCTTTATTTATTGTTGTATATTTGTAATTGAAATACTTGTACATTTTCGTTACTTTACTTAATTATGTATATTACAATAGAAAAATGTGTAAATTTTGGTTCCTTTATTTATTGTTGTATATTTGTAATTGAAATACTTGTACATTTTCGTTACTTTACTTAATTATGTATATTACAATAGAAAAATGTGTAAATTTTGGTTCCTTTATTTATTGTTGTATGTTTGTAATTGAAATACTTGTACATTTTCGTTACTTTACTTAATTATGTATATTACAATAGAAAAATGTGTAAATGTTCGTTCTTTATTTATTGTTGTATATTTGTAATTGAAATACTTGTACATTTTCGATACTTTACTTAATTATGTATATTACAATAGAAAAATGTGTAAATTTTGGTTCCTTTATTTATTGTTGTATATTTGTAATTGAAATACTTGTACATTTTCGTTACTGTACTTAATTATGTATATTACAATAGGAAAATGTGTAAATTTTGGTTCCTTTATTTATTGTTGTATATTTGTAATTGAAATACTTGTACATTTTCGTTACTTTACTTAATTATGTATATTACAATAGAAAAATGTGTAAATTTTGGTTCCTTTATTTATTGTTGTATATTTGTAATTGAAATACTTGTACATTTTCGTTACTTTACTTAATTATGTATATTACAATAGAAAAATGTGTAAATTTTTATAGCTTTATTTATTGTTGTATATTTGTAATTCAAATACTTGTACATTTTCGTTACTTTACTTAATTATGTATATTACAATAGAAAAATGTGTAAATTTTGATTGCATTATTTATTGATGTATATTTGTAATTGAAATACTTGTACATTTTCGTTACTTTACTTAATTATGAATATTAAAATAGAAAAATGTGTAAATTTTGGTTCGTTTATTTATTGTTGTATATTTGTAATTGAAATACTTGTACATTTTCGTTACTTTACTTAATTATGTATATTACAATAGAAAAATGTGTAAATTTTGATTGCTTTATTTATTGTTGTATATTTGTAATTGAAATACTTGTACATTTTCCTTACTTTACTTAATTATGTATATTACAATAGAAAAATGTGTAAATTTTGGTTCCTTTATTTATTGTTGTATATTTGTAATTGAAATACTTGTACATTTTCGTTACTTTACTTAATTATGTATATTACAATAGAAAAATGTGTAAATTTTGGTTCCTTTATTTATTGTTGTATATTTGTAATTGAAATACTTGTACATTTTCGTTACTTTACTTAATTATGTATATTACAATAGAAAAATGTGTAAATTTTCGTTCCTTTTTTTATTGTTGTATATTTGTAATTGAAATACTTGTACATTTTCGATACTTTACTTAATTATGTATATTACAATAGAAAGATGTGTAAATTTTGGTTCCTTTATTTATTGTTGTATATTTGTAATTGAAATACTTGTACATTTTCGTTACTGTACTTAATTATGTATATTACAATAGGAAAATGTGTAAATTTTGGTTCCTTTATTTATTGTTGTATATTTGTAATTGAAATACTTGTACATTTTCGTTACTTTACTTAATTATGTATATTACAATAGAAAAATGTGTAAATTTTGATTGCTTTATTTATTGTTGTATATTTGTAATTGAAATACTTGTACATTTTCGTTACTTTACTTAATTATGTATATTACAATAGGAAAATGTGTAAATTTTGGTTCCTTTATTTATTGTTGTATATTTGTAATTGAAATACTTGTACATTTTCGTTACTTTACTTAATTATGTATATTACAATAGAAAAATGTGTAAATTTTGATTGCTTTATTTATTGTTGTATATTTGTAATTGAAATACTTGTACATTTTCGTTACTTTACTTAATTATGTATATTACAATAGGAAAATGTGTAAATTTTGGTTCCTTTATTTATTGTTGTATATTTGTAATTGAAATACTTGTACATTTTCGTTACTTTACTTAATTATGTATATTACAATAGAAAAATGTGTAAATTTTGATTGCTTTATTTATTGTTGTATATAGTGAATTGAAATACTTGTACATTTTCGTTACTTTACTTAATTATGTATATTACAATAGAAAAATGTGTAAATTTTGGTTCCTTTATTTATTGTTGTATATTTGTAATTGAAATACTTGTACATTTTCGTTACTTTACTTAATTATGTATATTACAATAGAAAAATGTGTAAATTTTGATTGCTTTATTTATTGTTGTATATTTGTAATTGAAATACTTGTACATTTTCGTTACTTTACTTAATTATGTATATTACAATAGAAAAATGTGTAAATTTTGGTTCCTTTATTTATTGTTGTATATTTGTAATTGAAATACTTGTACATTTTCGTTACTTTACTTAATTATGTATATTACAATAGAAAAATGTGTAAATTTTGATTGCTTTATTTATTGTTGTATATTTGTAATTGAAATACTTGTACATTTTCCTTACTTTACTTAATTATGTATATTACAATAGAAAAATGTGTAAATTTTGATTGCTTTATTTATTGTTGTATATTTGTAATTGAAAAACTTGTACATTTTCGTTACTTTACTTAATTATGTATATTACAATAGGAAAATGTGTAAATTTTGGTTCCTTTATTTATTGTTGTATATTTGTAATTGAAATACTTGTACATTTTCGTTACTTTACTTAATTATGTATATTACAATAGAAAAATGTGTAAATTTTGGTTCCTTTATTTATTGTTGTATATTTGTAATTGAAATACTTGTACATTTTCGTTACTTTACTTAATTATGTATATTACAATAGAAAAATGTGTAAATTTTGGTTCCTTTATATATTGTTGTATATTTGTAATTGAAATACTTGTACATTTTCGTTACTTTACTTAATTATGTATATTACAATAGGAAAATGTGTAAATTTTGGTTCCTTTATTTATTGTTGTATATTTGTAATTGAAATACTTGTACATTTTCGTTACTTTACTTAATTATGTATATTACAATAGAAAAATGTGTAAATTTTGGTTCCTTTATTTATTGTTGTATATTTGTAATTGAAATACTTGTACATTTTCGTTACTTTACTTAATTATGTATATTACAATAGGAAAATGTGTAAATTTTGGTTCCTTTATTTATTGTTGTATATTTGTAATTGAAATACTTGTACATTTTCGTTACTTTACTTAATTATGTATATTACAATAGAAAAATGTGTAAATTTTGATTGCTTTATTTATTGTTGTATATTTGTAATTGAAATACTTGTACATTTTCGTTACTTTACTTAATTATGTATATTACAATAGGAAAATGTGTAAATTTTGGTTCCTTTATTTATTGTTGTATATTTGTAATTGAAATACTTGTACATTTTCGTTACTTTACTTAATTATGTATATTACAATAGAAAAATGTGTAAATTTTGATTGCTTTATTTATTGTTGTATATTTGTAATTGAAATACTTGTACATTTTCGTTACTTTACTTAATTATGTATATTACAATAGAAAAATGTGTAAATTTTGGTTCCTTTATTTATTGTTGTATATTTGTAATTGAAATACTTGTACATTTTCGTTACTTTACTTAATTATGTATATTACAATAGAAAAATGTATAAATTTTGATTGCTTTATTTATTGTTGTATATTTGTAATTGAAATACTTGTACATTTTCGTTACTTTACTTAATTATGTATATTACAATAGAAAAATGTGTAAATTTTGGTTCCTTTATTTATTGTTGTATATTTGTAATTGAAATACTTGTACATTTTCGTTACTTTACTTAATTATGTATATTACAATAGAAAAATGTGTAAATTTTGATTGCTTTATATATTGTTGTATATTTGTAATTGAAATACTTGTACATTTTCCTTACTTTACTTAATTATGTATATTACAATAGAAAAATGTGTAAATTTTGATTGCTTTATTTATTGTTGTATATTTGTAATTGAAAAACTTGTACATTTTCGTTACTTTACTTAATTATGTATATTACAATAGGAAAATGTGTAAATTTTGGTTCCTTTATTTATTGTTGTATATTTGTAATTGAAATACTTGTACATTTTCGTTACTTTACTTAATTATGTATATTACAATAGAAAAATGTGTAAATTTTGGTTCCTTTATTTATTGTTGTATATTTGTAATTGAAATACTTGTACATTTTCGTTACTTTACTTAATTATGTATATTACAATAGAAAAATGTGTAAATTTTGGTTCCTTTATATATTGTTGTATATTTGTAATTGAAATACTTGTACATTTTCGTTACTTTACTTAATTATGTATATTACAATAGGAAAATGTGTAAATTTTGGTTCCTTTATTTATTGTTGTATATTTGTAATTGAAATACTTGTACATTTTCGTTACTTTACTTAATTATGTATATTACAATAGAAAAATGTGTAAATTTTGATTGCTTTATTTATTGTTGTATATTTGTAATTGAAATACTTGTACATTTTCGTTACTTTAATTAATTATGTATATTACAATAGAAAAATGTGTAAATTTTGATTGCTTTATTTATTGTTGTATATTTGTAATTGAAATACTTGTACATTTTCGTTACTTTACTTAATTATGTATATTACAATAGGAAAATGTGTAAATTTTGGTTCCTTTATTTATTGTTGTATATTTGTAATTGAAATACTTGTACATTTTCGTTACTTTACTTAATTATGTATATTACAATAGGAAAATGTGTAAATTTTGGTTCCTTTATTTATTGTTGTATATTTGTAATTGAAATACTTGTACATTTTCGTTACTTTACTTAATTATGTATATTACAATAGGAAAATGTGTAAATTTTAGTTCCTTTATTTATTGTTGTATATTTGTAATTGAAATACTTGTACATTTTCGTTACTTTACTTAATTATGTATATTACAATAGGAAAATGTGTAAATTTTGGTTCCTTTATTTATTGTTGTATATTTGTAATTGAAATACTTGTACATTTTCGTTACTTTACTTAATTATGTATATTACAATAGGAAAATGTGTAAATTTTGGTTCCTTTATTTATTGTTGTATATTTGTAATTGAAATACTTGTACATTTTCGTTACTTTACTTAATTATGTATATTACAATAGAAAAATGTGTAAATTTTGGTTCATTTATTTATTGTTGTATATTTGTAATTGAAACACTTGTACATTTTCGTTACTTTACTTAATTATCTATATTACAATAGGAAAATGTGTAAATTTTGGTTCCTTTATTTATTGTTGTATATTTGTAATTGAAATACTTGTACATTTTCGTTACTTTACTTAATTATGTATATTACAATAGGAAAATGTGTAAATTTTGGTTCCTTTATTTATTGTTGTATATTTGTAATTGAAATACTTGTACATTTTCGTTACTTTACTTAATTATGTATATTACAATAGAAAAATGTGTAAATTTTGGTTCCTTTATTTATTGTTGTATATTTGTAATTGAAATACTTGTACATTTTCGTTACTTTACTTAATTATGTATATTACAATAGGAAAATGTGTAAATTTTGGTTCCTTTATTTATTGTTGTATATTTGTAATTGAAATACTTGTACATTTTCGTTACTTTACTTAATTATGTATATTACAATAGAAAAATGTGTAAATTTTGATTGCTTTATTTATTGTTGTATATTTGTAATTGAAATACTTGTACATTTTCGTTACTTTAATTAATTATGTATATTACAATAGAAAAATGTGTAAATTTTGATTGCTTTATTTATTGTTGTATATTTGTAATTGAAATACTTGTACATTTTCGTTACTTTACTTAATTATGTATATTACAATAGGAAAATGTGTAAATTTTGGTTCCTTTATTTATTGTTGTATATTTGTAATTGAAATACTTGTACATTTTCGTTACTTTACTTAATTATGTATATTACAATAGGAAAATGTGTAAATTTTGGTTCCTTTATTTATTGTTGTATATTTGTAATTGAAATACTTGTACATTTTCGTTACTTTACTTAATTATGTATATTACAATAGGAAAATGTGTAAATTTTAGTTCCTTTATTTATTGTTGTATATTTGTAATTGAAATACTTGTACATTTTCGTTACTTTACTTAATTATGTATATTACAATAGGAAAATGTGTAAATTTTGGTTCCTTTATTTATTGTTGTATATTTGTAATTGAAATACTTGTACATTTTCGTTACTTTACTTAATTATGTATATTACAATAGGAAAATGTGTAAATTTTGGTTCCTTTATTTATTGTTGTATATTTGTAATTGAAATACTTGTACATTTTCGTTACTTTACTTAATTATGTATATTACAATAGAAAAATGTGTAAATTTTGGTTCATTTATTTATTGTTGTATATTTGTAATTGAAATACTTGTACATTTTCGTTACTTTACTTAATTATGTATATTACAATAGGAAAATGTGTAAATTTTGGTTCCTTTATTTATTGTTGTATATTTGTAATTGAAATACTTGTACATTTTCGTTACTTTACTTAATTATGTATATTACAATAGGAAAATGTGTAAATTTTGGTTCCTTTATTTATTGTTGTATATTTGTAATTGAAATACTTGTACATTTTCGTTACTTTACTTAATTATGTATATTACAATAGAAAAATGTGTAAATTTTGGTTCCTTTATTTATTGTTGTATATTTGTAATTGAAATACTTGTACATTTTCGTTACTTTACTTAATTATGTATATTACAATAGGAAAATGTGTAAATTTTGGTTCCTTTATTTATTGTTGTATATTTGTAATTGAAATACTTGTACATTTTCGTTACTTTACTTAATTATGTATATTACAATAGAAAAATGTGTAAATTTTGGTTCCTTTATTTATTGTTGTATATTTGTAATTGAAATACTTGTACATTTTCGTTACTTTACTTAATTATGTATATTACAATAGAAAAATGTGTAAATTTTGGTTCCTTTATTTATTGTTGTATATTTGTAATTGAAATACTTGTACATTTTCGTTACTTTACTTAATTATGTATATTACAATAGGAAAATGTGTAAATTTTGATTGCTTTATTTATTGTTGTATATTTGTAATTGAAATACTTGTACATTTTCGTTACTTTACTTAATTATGTATATTACAATAGGAAAATGTGTAAATTTTGGTTCCTTTATTTATTGTTGTATATTTGTAATTGAAATACTTGTACATTTTCGTTACTTTACTTAATTATGTATATTACAATAGAAAAATGTGTAAATTTTGATTGCTTTATTTATTGTTGTATATTTGTAATTGAAATACTTGTACATTTTCGTTACTTTACTTAATTATGTATATTACAATAGAAAAATGTGTAAATTTTGATTGCTTTATTTATTGTTGTATATTTGTAATTGAAATACTTGTACATTTTCGTTACTTTACTTAATTATGTATATTACAATAGGAAAATGTGTAAATTTTGGTTCCTTTTTTTATTGTTGTATATTTGTAATTGAAATACTTGTACATTTTCGTTACTTTACTTAATTATGTATATTACAATAGAAAAATGTGTAAATTTTGATTGCTTTATTTATTGTTGTATATTTGTAATTGAAATACTTGTACATTTTCGTTACTTTACTTAATTATGTATATTACAATAGGAAAATGTGTAAATTTTGGTTCCTTTATTTATTGTTGTATATTTGTAATTGAAATACTTGTACATTTTCGTTACTTTACTTAATTATGTATATTACAATAGAAAAATGTGTAAATTTTGATTGCTTTATTTATTGTTGTATATTTGTAATTGAAATACTTGTACATTTTCGTTACTTTACTTAATTATGTATATTACAATAGGAAAATGTGTAAATTTTGGTTCCTTTATTTATTGTTGTATATTTGTAATTGAAATACTTGTACATTTTCGTTACTTTACTTAATTATGTATATTACAATAGAAAAATGTGTAAATTTTGATTGCTTTATTTATTGTTGTATATTTGTAATTGAAATACTTGTACATTTTCGTTACTTTACTTAATTATGTATATTACAATAGGAAAATGTGTAAATTTTGGTTCCTTTATTTATTGTTGTATATTTGTAATTGAAATACTTGTACATTTTCGTTACTTTACTTAATTATGTATATTACAATAGAAAAATGTGTAAATTTTGATTGCTTTATTTATTGTTGTATATTTGTAATTGAAATACTTGTACATTTTCGTTACTTTACTTAATTATGTATATTACAATAGGAAAATGTGTAAATTTTGGTTCCTTTATTTATTGTTGTATATTTGTAATTGAAATACTTGTACATTTTCGTTACTTTACTTAATTATGTATATTACAATAGAAAAATGTGTAAATTTTGATTGCTTTATTTATTGTTGTATATTTGTAATTGAAATACTTGTACATTTTCGTTACTTTACTTAATTATGTATATTACAATAGGAAAATGTGTAAATTTTGGTTCCTTTATTTATTGTTGTATATTTGTAATTGAAATACTTGTACATTTTCGTTACTTTACTTAATTATGTATATTACAATAGAAAAATGTGTAAAGTTTGGTTCCTTTATATATTGTTGTATATTTCTAATTGAAATACTTGTTCATTTTCGTTACTTTACTTGATTATGTATATTACAATAGAAAAATGTGTAAATTTTGGTTCCTTTATTTATTGTTGTATATTTGTAATTGAAATACTTGTACATTTTCGTTACTTTACTTAATTATGTATATTACAATAGAAAAATGTGTAAATTTTGATTGCTTTATTTATTGTTGTATATTTGTAATTGAAATACTTGTACATTTTCGTTACTTTACTTAATTATGTATATTACAATAGGAAAATGTGTAAATTTTGGTTCCTTTATTTATTGTTGTATATTTGTAATTGAAATACTTGTACATTTTCGTTACTTTACTTAATTATGTATATTACAATAGAAAAATGTGTAAATTTTGATTGCTTTATTTATTGTTGTATATTTGTAATTGAAATACTTGTACATTTTCGTTACTTTACTTAATTATGTATATTACAATAGGAAAATGTGTAAATTTTGGTTCCTTTATTTATTGTTGTATATTTGTAATTGAAATACTTGTACATTTTCGTTACTTTACTTAATTATGTATATTACAATAGAAAAATGTGTAAATTTTGATTGCTTTATTTATTGTTGTATATTTGTAATTGAAATACTTGTACATTTTCGTTACTTTACTTAATTATGTATATTACAATAGGAAAATGTGTAAATTTTGGTTCCTTTATTTATTGTTGTATATTTGTAATTGAAATACTTGTACATTTTCGTTACTTTACTTAATTATGTATATTACAATAAAAAATGTGTAAAGTTTGGTTCCTTTATTTATTGTTGTATATTTGTAATTGAAATACTTGTACATTTTCGTTACTTTACTTAATTATGTATATTACAATAGGAAAATGTGTAAATTTTGGTTCCTTTATTTATTGTTGTATATTTGTAATTGAAATACTTGTACATTTTCGTTACTTTACTTAATTATGTATATTACAATAAAAAATGTGTAAAGTTTGGTTCCTTTATTTATTGTTGTATATTTGTAATTGAAATACTTGTACATTTTCGTTACTTTACTTAATTATGTATATTACAATAGTAAAATGTGTAAATTTTGGTTCCTTTATTTATTGTTGTATATTTGTAATTGAAATACTTGTACATTTTCGTTACTTTACTTAATTATGTATATTACAATAGAAAAATGTGTAAAGTTTGGTTCCTTTATATATTGTTGTATATTTCTAATTGAAATGCTTGTTCATTTTCGTTACTTTACTTGATTATGTATATTACAATAGAAAAATGTGTAAATTTTGGTTCCTTTATTTATTGTTGTATATTTGTAATTGAAATACTTGTACATTTTCGTTACTGTACTTAATTATGTATATTACTATAGGAAAATGTGTAAATTTTGGTTCCTTTATTTATTGTTGTATATTTGTAATTGAAATACTTGTACATTTTCGTTATTTTACTTAATTATGTATATTACAATAGAAAAATGTGTAAATTTTGATTGCTTTATTTATTGTTGTATATTTGTAATTGAAATACTTGTACATTTTCGTTACTTTACTTAATTATGTATATTACAATAGAAAAATGTGTAAAGTTTGATTGCTTTATTTATTGTTGTATATTTGTAATTGAAATACTTGTACATTTTCGTTACTTTACTTAATTATGTATATTACAATAGAAAAATGTGTAAAGTTTGGTTCCTTTATATATTGTTGTATATTTCTAATTGAAATACTTGTTCATTTTCGTTACTTTACTTAATTATGTATATTACAATAGAAAAATGTGTAAATTTTGGTTCCTTTATTTATTGTTGTATATTTGTAATTGAAATACTTGTACATTTTCGTTACTTTACTTAATTATGTATATTACAATAGAAAAATGTGTAAATTTTGATTGCTTTATTTATTGTTGTATATTTGTAATTGAAATACTTGTACATTTTCGTTACTTTACTTAATTATGTATATTACAATAGGAAAATGTGTAAATTTTGGTTCCTTTATTTATTGTTGTATATTTGTAATTGAAATACTTGTACATTTTCGTTACTTTACTTAATTATGTATATTACAATAGAAAAATGTGTAAATTTTGATTGCTTTATTTATTGTTGTATATTTGTAATTGAAATACTTGTACATTTTCGTTACTTTACTTAATTATGTATATTACAATAGGAAAATGTGTAAATTTTGGTTCCTTTATTTATTGTTGTATATTTGTAATTGAAATACTTGTACATTTTCGTTACTTTACTTAATTATGTATATTACAATAGAAAATGTGTAAATTTTGGTTCCTTTATTTATTGTTGTATATTTGTAATTGAAATACTTGTACATTTTCGTTACTTTACTTAATTATGTATATTACAATAGAAAAATGTGTAAATTTTGATTGCTTTATTTATTGTTGTATATTTGTAATTGAAATACTTGTACATTTTCGTTACTTTACTTAATTATGTATATTACAATAGGAAAATGTGTAAATTTTGGTTCCTTTATTTATTGTTGTATATTTGTAATTGAAATACTTGTACATTTTCGTTACTTTACTTAATTATGTATATTACAATAGAAAATGTGTAAATTTTGATTGCTTTATTTATTGTTGTATATTTGTAATTGAAATACTTGTACATTTTCGTTACTTTACTTAATTATGTATATTACAATAGGAAAATGTGTAAATTTTGGTTCCTTTATTTATTGTTGTATATTTGTAATTGAAATACTTGTACATTTTCGTTACTTTACTTAATTATGTATATTACAATAGAAAATGTGTAAATTTTGGTTCCTTTATTTATTGTTGTATATTTGTAATTGAAATACTTGTACATTTTCGTTACTTTACTTAATTATGTATATTACAATAGAAAAATGTGTAAATTTTGATTGCTTTATTTATTGTTGTATATTTGTAATTGAAATACTTGTACATTTTCGTTACTTTACTTAATTATGTATATTACAATAGGAAAATGTGTAAATTTTGGTTCCTTTATTTATTGTTGTATATTTGTAATTGAAATACTTGTACATTTTCGTTACTTTACTTAATTATGAATATTACAATAGAAAAATGTGTAAATTTTGATTGCTTTATTTATTGTTGTATATTTGTAATTGAAATACTTGTACATTTTCGTTACTTTACTTAATTATGTATATTACAATAGAAAAATGTGTAAAGTTTGGTTCCTTTATATATTGTTGTATATTTCTAATTGAAATACTTGTTCATTTTCGTTACTTTACTTAATTATGTATATTACAATAGAAAAATGTGTAAATTTTGGTTCCTTTATTTATTGTTGTATATTTGTAATTGAAATACTTGTACATTTTCGTTACTTTACTTAATTATGTATATTACAATAGAAAAATGTGTAAATTTTGATTGCTTTATTTATTGTTGTATATTTGTAATTGAAATACTTGTACATTTTCGTTACTTTACTTAATTATGTATATTACAATAGAAAAATGTGTAAAGTTTGGTTCCTTTATATATTGTTGTATATTTCTAATTGAAATACTTGTTCATTTTCGTTACTTTACTTAATTATGTATATTACAATAGAAAAATGTGTAAATTTTGGTTCCTTTATTTATTGTTGTATATTTGTAATTGAAATACTTGTACATTTTCGTTACTTTACTTAATTATGTATATTACAATAGAAAAATGTGTAAATTTTGATTGCTTTATTTATTGTTGTATATTTGTAATTGAAATACTTGTACATTTTCGTTACTTTACTTAATTATGTATATTACAATAGGAAAATGTGTAAATTTTGGTTGCTTTATTTATTGTTGTATATTTGTAATTGAAATACTTGTACATTTTCGTTACTTTACTTAATTATGTATATTACAATAGAAAAATGTGTAAATTTTGATTGCTTTATTTATTGTTGTATATTTGTAATTGAAATACTTGTACATTTTCGTTACTTTACTTAATTATGTATATTACAATAGGAAAATGTGTAAATTTTGTTTCCTTTATTTATTGTTGTATATATGTAATTGAAATACTTGTACATTTTCGTTACTTTACTTAATTATGTATATTACAATAGAAAAATGTGTAAATTTTGATTGCTTTATTTATTGTTGTATATTTGTAATTGAAATACTTGTACATTTTCGTTACTTTACTTAATTATGTATATTACAATAGAAAAATGTGTAAAGTTTGGTTCCTTTATATATTGTTGTATATTTCTAATTGAAATACTTGTTCATTTTCGTTACTTTACTTAATTATGTATATTACAATAGAAAAATGTGTAAATTTTGGTTCCTTTATTTATTGTTGTATATTTGTAATTGAAATACTTGTACATTTTCGTTACTTTACTTAATTATGTATATTACAATAGAAAAATGTGTAAATTTTGATTGCTTTATTTATTGTTGTATATTTGTAATTGAAATACTTGTACATTTTCGTTACTTTACTTAATTATGTATATTACAATAGAAAAATGTGTAAAGTTTGGTTCCTTTATATATTGTTGTATATTTCTAATTGAAATACTTGTTCATTTTCGTTACTTTACTTAATTATGTATATTACAATAGAAAAATGTGTAAATTTTGGTTCCTTTATTTATTGTTGTATATTTGTAATTGAAATACTTGTACATTTTCGTTACTTTACTTAATTATGTATATTACAATAGAAAAATGTGTAAATTTTGATTGCTTTATTTATTGTTGTATATTTGTAATTGAAATACTTGTACATTTTCGTTACTTTACTTAATTATGTATATTACAATAGGAAAATGTGTAAATTTTGGTTCCTTTATTTATTGTTGTATATTTGTAATTGAAATACTTGTACATTTTCGTTACTTTACTTAATTATGTATATTACAATAGAAAAATGTGTAAATTTTGATTGCTTTCTTTATTGTTGTATATTTGTAATTGAAATACTTGTACATTTTCGTTACTTTACTTAATTATGTATATTACAATAGGAAAATGTGTAAATTTTGGTTCCTTTATTTATTGTTGTATATTTGTAATTGAAATACTTGTACATTTTCGTTACTTTACTTAATTATGTATATTACAATAGAAAAATGTGTAAATTTTGATTGCTTTATTTATTGTTGTATATTTGTAATTGAAATACTTGTACATTTTCGTTACTTTACTTAATTATGTGTATTACAATAGAAAAATGTGTAAAGTTTGGTTCCTTTATATATTGTTGTATATTTCTAATTGAAATACTTGTTCATTTTCGTTACTTTACTTGATTATGTATATTACAATAGAAAAATGTGTAAATTTTGGTTCCTTTATTTATTGTTGTATATTTGTAATTGAAATACTTGTACATTTTCGTTACTTTACTTAATTATGTATATTACAATAGAAAAATGTGTAAATTTTGATTGCTTTATTTATTGATGTATATTTCTAATTGAAATACTTGTACATTTTCGTTACTTTACTTAATTATGTATATTACAATAGGAAAATGTGTAAATTTTGGTTCCTTTATTTATTGTTGTATATTTGTAATTGAAATACTTGTACATTTTCGTTACTTTACTTAATTATGTATATTACAATAGAAAAATGTGTAAATTTTGATTGCTTTATTTATTGTTGTATATTTGTAATTGAAATACTTGTACATTTTCGTTACTTTACTTAATTATGTATATTACAATAGAAAAATGTGTAAATTTTGATTGCTTTATTTATTGTTGTATATTTGTAATTGAAATACTTGTACATTTTCGTTACTTTACTTAATTATGTATATTACAATAGGAAAATGTGTAAATTTTGGTTCCTTTATTTATTGTTGTATATTTGTAATTGAAAAACTTGTACATTTTCGTTACTTTACTTAATTATGTATATTACAATAGAAAAATGTGTAAATTTTGATTGCTTTATTTATTGTTGTATATTTGTAATTGAAATACTTGTACATTTTCGTTACTTTACTTAATTATGTATATTACAATAGGAAAATGTGTAAATTTTGGTTCCTTTATATATTGTTGTATATTTGTAATTGAAATACTTGTACATTTTCGTTACTTTACTTAATTATGTATATTACAATAGAAAAATGTGTAAATTTTGATTGCTTTATTTATTGTTGTATATTTGTAATTGAAATACTTGTACATTTTCGTTACTTTACTTGATTATGTATATTACAATAGAAAAATGTGTAAATTTTGGTTCCTTTATTTATTGTTGTATATTTGTAATTGAAATACTTGTACATTTTCGTTACTTTACTTAATTATGTATATTACAATAGAAAAATGTGTAAATTTTGATTGCTTTATTTATTGTTGTATATTTGTAATTGAAATACTTGTACATTTTCGTTACTTTACTTAATTATGTATATTACAATAGAAAAATGTGTAAAGTTTGGTTCCTTTATATATTGTTGTATATTTCTAATTGAAATACTTGTTCATTTTCGTTACTTTACTTGATTATGTATAGTACAATAGAAAAATGTGTAAATTTTGGTTCCTTTATTTATTGTTGTATATTTGTAATTGAAATACTTGTACATTTTCGTTACTTTACTTAATTATGTATATTACAATAGAAAAATGTGTAAATTTTGATTGCTTTATTTATTGTTGTATATTTGTAATTGAAATACTTGTACATTTTCGTTACTTTACTTAATTATGTATATTACAATAGGAAAATGTGTAAATTTTGGTTCCTTTATTTATTGTTGTATATTTGTAATTGAAATACTTGTACATTTTCGTTACTTTACTTAATTATGTATATTACAATAGAAAAATGTGTAAATTTTGATTGCTTTATTTATTGTTGTATATTTGTAATTGAAATACTTGTACATTTTCGTTACTTTACTTGATTATGTATATTACAATAGAAAAATGTGTAAATTTTGGTTCCTTTATTTATTGTTGTATATTTGTAATTGAAATACTTGTACATTTTCGTTACTTTACTTAATTATGTATATTACAATAGAAAAATGTGTAAATTTTGATTGCTTTATTTATTGTTGTATATTTGTAATTGAAATACTTGTACATTTTCGTTACTTTACTTAATTATGTATATTACAATAGAAAAATTTGTAAAGTTTGGTTCCTTTATATATTGTTGTATATTTCTAATTGAAATACTTGTTCATTTTCGTTACTTTACTTGATTATGTATATTACAATAGAAAAATGTGTAAATTTTGGTTCCTTTATTTATTGTTGTATATTTGTAATTGAAATACTTGTACATTTTCGTTACTTTACTTAATTATGTATATTACAATAGGAAAATGTGTAAATTTTGTTTCCTTTATTTATTGTTGTATATATGTAATTGAAATATTTGTACATTTTCGTTACTTTACTTAATTATGTATATTACAATAGAAAAATGTGTAAATTTTGATTGCTTTATTTATTGTTGTATATTTGTAATTGAAATACTTGTACATTTTCGTTACTTTACTTAATTATGTATATTACAATAGAAAAATGTGTAAAGTTTGGTTCCTTTATATATTGTTGTATATTTCTAATTGAAATACTTGTTCATTTTCGTTACTTTACTTAATTATGTATATTACAATAGAAAAATGTGTAAATTTTGGTTCCTTTATTTATTGTTGTATATTTGTAATTGAAATACTTGTACATTTTCGTTACTTTACTTAATTATGTATATTACAATAGAAAAATGTGTAAATTTTGATTGCTTTATTTATTGTTGTATATTTGTAATTGAAATACTTGTACATTTTCGTTACTTTACTTAATTATGTATATTACAATAGAAAAATGTGTAAAGTTTGGTTCCTTTATATATTGTTGTATATTTCTAATTGAAATACTTGTTCATTTTCGTTACTTTACTTAATTATGTATATTACAATAGAAAAATGTGTAAATTTTGGTTCCTTTATTTATTGTTGTATATTTGTAATTGAAATACTTGTACATTTTCGTTACTTTACTTAATTATGTATATTACAATAGAAAAATGTGTAAATTTTGATTGCTTTATTTA
This sequence comes from Acanthosepion lycidas, assembly GCA_963932145.1. Taxonomy (NCBI): domain Eukaryota; kingdom Metazoa; phylum Mollusca; class Cephalopoda; order Sepiida; family Sepiidae; genus Acanthosepion; species Acanthosepion lycidas. The sequence continues at coordinate 55,511,741 of OZ010615.1, forward strand.
TTGTTGTATATTTGTAATTGAAATACTTGTACATTTTCGTTACTTTACTTAATTATGTATATTACAATAGGAAAATGTGTAAATTTTGGTTCCTTTATTTATTGTTGTATATTTGTAATTGAAATACTTGTACATTTTCGTTACTTTACTTAATTATGTATATTACAATAGAAAAATGTGTAAATTTTGATTGCTTTCTTTATTGTTGTATATTTGTAATTGAAATACTTGTACATTTTCGTTACTTTACTTAATTATGTATATTACAATAGGAAAATGTGTAAATTTTGGTTCCTTTATTTATTGTTGTATATTTGTAATTGAAATACTTGTACATTTTCGTTACTTTACTTAATTATGTATATTACAATAGAAAAATGTGTAAATTTTGATTGCTTTATTTATTGTTGTATATTTGTAATTGAAATACTTGTACATTTTCGTTACTTTACTTAATTATGTGTATTACAATAGAAAAATGTGTAAAGTTTGGTTCCTTTATATATTGTTGTATATTTCTAATTGAAATACTTGTTCATTTTCGTTACTTTACTTGATTATGTATATTACAATAGAAAAATGTGTAAATTTTGGTTCCTTTATTTATTGTTGTATATTTGTAATTGAAATACTTGTACATTTTCGTTACTTTACTTAATTATGTATATTACAATAGAAAAATGTGTAAATTTTGATTGCTTTATTTATTGATGTATATTTCTAATTGAAATACTTGTACATTTTCGTTACTTTACTTAATTATGTATATTACAATAGGAAAATGTGTAAATTTTGGTTCCTTTATTTATTGTTGTATATTTGTAATTGAAATACTTGTACATTTTCGTTACTTTACTTAATTATGTATATTACAATAGAAAAATGTGTAAATTTTGATTGCTTTATTTATTGTTGTATATTTGTAATTGAAATACTTGTACATTTTCGTTACTTTACTTAATTATGTATATTACAATAGAAAAATGTGTAAATTTTGATTGCTTTATTTATTGTTGTATATTTGTAATTGAAATACTTGTACATTTTCGTTACTTTACTTAATTATGTATATTACAATAGGAAAATGTGTAAATTTTGGTTCCTTTATTTATTGTTGTATATTTGTAATTGAAAAACTTGTACATTTTCGTTACTTTACTTAATTATGTATATTACAATAGAAAAATGTGTAAATTTTGATTGCTTTATTTATTGTTGTATATTTGTAATTGAAATACTTGTACATTTTCGTTACTTTACTTAATTATGTATATTACAATAGGAAAATGTGTAAATTTTGGTTCCTTTATATATTGTTGTATATTTGTAATTGAAATACTTGTACATTTTCGTTACTTTACTTAATTATGTATATTACAATAGAAAAATGTGTAAATTTTGATTGCTTTATTTATTGTTGTATATTTGTAATTGAAATACTTGTACATTTTCGTTACTTTACTTGATTATGTATATTACAATAGAAAAATGTGTAAATTTTGGTTCCTTTATTTATTGTTGTATATTTGTAATTGAAATACTTGTACATTTTCGTTACTTTACTTAATTATGTATATTACAATAGAAAAATGTGTAAATTTTGATTGCTTTATTTATTGTTGTATATTTGTAATTGAAATACTTGTACATTTTCGTTACTTTACTTAATTATGTATATTACAATAGAAAAATGTGTAAAGTTTGGTTCCTTTATATATTGTTGTATATTTCTAATTGAAATACTTGTTCATTTTCGTTACTTTACTTGATTATGTATAGTACAATAGAAAAATGTGTAAATTTTGGTTCCTTTATTTATTGTTGTATATTTGTAATTGAAATACTTGTACATTTTCGTTACTTTACTTAATTATGTATATTACAATAGAAAAATGTGTAAATTTTGATTGCTTTATTTATTGTTGTATATTTGTAATTGAAATACTTGTACATTTTCGTTACTTTACTTAATTATGTATATTACAATAGGAAAATGTGTAAATTTTGGTTCCTTTATTTATTGTTGTATATTTGTAATTGAAATACTTGTACATTTTCGTTACTTTACTTAATTATGTATATTACAATAGAAAAATGTGTAAATTTTGATTGCTTTATTTATTGTTGTATATTTGTAATTGAAATACTTGTACATTTTCGTTACTTTACTTGATTATGTATATTACAATAGAAAAATGTGTAAATTTTGGTTCCTTTATTTATTGTTGTATATTTGTAATTGAAATACTTGTACATTTTCGTTACTTTACTTAATTATGTATATTACAATAGAAAAATGTGTAAATTTTGATTGCTTTATTTATTGTTGTATATTTGTAATTGAAATACTTGTACATTTTCGTTACTTTACTTAATTATGTATATTACAATAGAAAAATTTGTAAAGTTTGGTTCCTTTATATATTGTTGTATATTTCTAATTGAAATACTTGTTCATTTTCGTTACTTTACTTGATTATGTATATTACAATAGAAAAATGTGTAAATTTTGGTTCCTTTATTTATTGTTGTATATTTGTAATTGAAATACTTGTACATTTTCGTTACTTTACTTAATTATGTATATTACAATAGGAAAATGTGTAAATTTTGGTTCCTTTATTTATTGTTGTATATTTGTAATTGAAATACTTGTACATTTTCGTTACTTTACTTAATTATGTATATTACAATAGAAAAATGTGTAAATTTTGATTGCTTTATTTATTGTTGTATATTTGTAATTGAAATACTTGTACATTTTCGTTACTTTACTTGATTATGTATATTACAATAGAAAAATGTGTAAATTTTGGTTCCTTTATTTATTGTTGTATATTTGTAATTGAAATACTTGTACATTTTCGTTACTTTACTTAATTATGTATATTACAATAGAAAAATGTGTAAATTTTGATTGCTTTATTTATTGTTGTATATTTGTAATTGAAATACTTGTACATTTTCGTTACTTTACTTAATTATGTATATTACAATAGAAAAATTTGTAAAGTTTGGTTCCTTTATATATTGTTGTATATTTCTAATTGAAATACTTGTTCATTTTCGTTACTTTACTTGATTATGTATATTACAATAGAAAAATGTGTAAATTTTGGTTCCTTTATTTATTGTTGTATATTTGTAATTGAAATACTTGTACATTTTCGTTACTTTACTTAATTATGTATATTACAATAGAAAAATGTGTAAATTTTGATTGCTTTATTTATTGATGTATATTTCTAATTGAAATGCTTGTACATTTTCGTTACTTTACTTAATTATGAATATTACAATAGAAAAATGTGTAAATTTTGGTTCCTTTATTTATTGTTGTATATTTGTAATTGAAATACTTGTACATTTTCGTTACTTTACTTAATTATGTATATTAAAAAAGAAAAATGTGTAAATTTTGATTGCTTTATTTATTGTTGTATATTTGTAATTGAAATACTTGTACATTTTCGTTACTTTACTTAATTATGTATATTACAATAGAAAAATGGGAAATTTTGATTGCTTTATTTATTGATGTATATTTATAATTAAAATACTTGTACATTTTCGTTACTTTACTTAATTATGAATATTACAATAGAAAAATGTGTAAATTTTGGTTCCTTTATTTATTGTTGTATATTTGTAATTGAAATACTTGTACATTTTCGTTACTTTACTTAATTATGTATATTAAAAAAGAAAAATGTGTAAATTTTGATTGCTTTATTTATTGTTGTATATTTGTAATTGAAATACTTGTACATTTTCGTTACTTTACTTAATTATGTATATTACAATAGAAAAATTTGTAAAGTTTGGTTCCTTTATATATTGTTGTATATTTCTAATTGAAATACTTGTTCATTTTCGTTACTTTACTTGATTATGTATATTACAATAGAAAAATGTGTAAATTTTGGTTCCTTTATTTATTGTTGTATATTTGTAATTGAAATACTTGTACATTTTCGTTACTTTACTTAATTATGTATATTACAATAGGAAAATGTGTAAATTTTGTTTCCTTTATTTATTGTTGTATATATGTAATTGAAATATTTGTACATTTTCGTTACTTTACTTAATTATGTATATTACAATAGAAAAATGTGTAAATTTTGATTGCTTTATTTATTGTTGTATATTTGTAATTGAAATACTTGTACATTTTCGTTACTTTACTTAATTATGTATATTACAATAGAAAAATGTGTAAAGTTTGGTTCCTTTATATATTGTTGTATATTTCTAATTGAAATACCTGTTCATTTTCGTTACTTTACTTAATTATGTATATTACAATAGAAAAATGTGTAAATTTTGGTTCCTTTATTTATTGTTGTATATTTGTAATTGAAATACTTGTACATTTTCGTTACTTTACTTAATTATGTATATTACAATAGAAAAATGTGTAAATTTTGATTGCTTTATTTATTGTTGTATATTTGTAATTGAAATACTTGTACATTTTCGTTACTTTACTTAATTATGTATATTACAATAGAAAAATGTGTAAAGTTTGGTTCCTTTATATATTGTTGTATATTTCTAATTGAAATACTTGTTCATTTTCGTTACTTTACTTAATTATGTATATTACAATAGAAAAATGTGTAAATTTTGGTTCCTTTATTTATTGTTGTATATTTGTAATTGAAATACTTGTACATTTTCGTTACTTTACTTAATTATGTATATTACAATAGAAAAATGTGTAAATTTTGATTGCTTTATTTATTGTTGTATATTTGTAATTGAAATACTTGTACATTTTCGTTACTTTACTTAATTATGTATATTACAATAGGAAAATGTGTAAATTTTGGTTCCTTTATTTATTGTTGTATATTTGTAATTGAAATACTTGTACATTTTCGTTACTTTACTTAATTATGTATATTACAATAGAAAAATGTGTAAATTTTGATTGCTTTCTTTATTGTTGTATATTTGTAATTGAAATACTTGTACATTTTCGTTACTTTACTTAATTATGTATATTACAATAGGAAAATGTGTAAATTTTGGTTCCTTTATTTATTGTTGTATATTTGTAATTGAAATACTTGTACATTTTCGTTACTTTACTTAATTATGTATATTACAATAGAAAAATGTGTAAATTTTGATTGCTTTATTTATTGTTGTATATTTGTAATTGAAATACTTGTACATTTTCGTTACTTTACTTAATTATGTGTATTACAATAGAAAAATGTGTAAAGTTTGGTTCCTTTATATATTGTTGTATATTTCTAATTGAAATACTTGTTCATTTTCGTTACTTTACTTGATTATGTATATTACAATAGAAAAATGTGTAAATTTTGGTTCCTTTATTTATTGTTGTATATTTGTAATTGAAATACTTGTACATTTTCGTTACTTTACTTAATTATGTATATTACAATAGAAAAATGTGTAAATTTTGATTGCTTTATTTATTGATGTATATTTCTAATTGAAATACTTGTACATTTTCGTTACTTTACTTAATTATGTATATTACAATAGGAAAATGTGTAAATTTTGGTTCCTTTATTTATTGTTGTATATTTGTAATTGAAATACTTGTACATTTTCGTTACTTTACTTAATTATGTATATTACAATAGAAAAATGTGTAAATTTTGATTGCTTTATTTATTGTTGTATATTTGTAATTGAAATACTTGTACATTTTCGTTACTTTACTTAATTATGTATATTACAATAGAAAAATGTGTAAATTTTGATTGCTTTATTTATTGTTGTATATTTGTAATTGAAATACTTGTACATTTTCGTTACTTTACTTAATTATGTATATTACAATAGGAAAATGTGTAAATTTTGGTTCCTTTATTTATTGTTGTATATTTGTAATTGAAAAACTTGTACATTTTCGTTACTTTACTTAATTATGTATATTACAATAGAAAAATGTGTAAATTTTGATTGCTTTATTTATTGTTGTATATTTGTAATTGAAATACTTGTACATTTTCGTTACTTTACTTAATTATGTATATTACAATAGGAAAATGTGTAAATTTTGGTTCCTTTATATATTGTTGTATATTTGTAATTGAAATACTTGTACATTTTCGTTACTTTACTTAATTATGTATATTACAATAGAAAAATGTGTAAATTTTGATTGCTTTATTTATTGTTGTATATTTGTAATTGAAATACTTGTACATTTTCGTTACTTTACTTGATTATGTATATTACAATAGAAAAATGTGTAAATTTTGGTTCCTTTATTTATTGTTGTATATTTGTAATTGAAATACTTGTACATTTTCGTTACTTTACTTAATTATGTATATTACAATAGAAAAATGTGTAAATTTTGATTGCTTTATTTATTGTTGTATATTTGTAATTGAAATACTTGTACATTTTCGTTACTTTACTTAATTATGTATATTACAATAGAAAAATGTGTAAAGTTTGGTTCCTTTATATATTGTTGTATATTTCTAATTGAAATACTTGTTCATTTTCGTTACTTTACTTGATTATGTATAGTACAATAGAAAAATGTGTAAATTTTGGTTCCTTTATTTATTGTTGTATATTTGTAATTGAAATACTTGTACATTTTCGTTACTTTACTTAATTATGTATATTACAATAGAAAAATGTGTAAATTTTGATTGCTTTATTTATTGTTGTATATTTGTAATTGAAATACTTGTACATTTTCGTTACTTTACTTAATTATGTATATTACAATAGGAAAATGTGTAAATTTTGGTTCCTTTATTTATTGTTGTATATTTGTAATTGAAATACTTGTACATTTTCGTTACTTTACTTAATTATGTATATTACAATAGAAAAATGTGTAAATTTTGATTGCTTTATTTATTGTTGTATATTTGTAATTGAAATACTTGTACATTTTCGTTACTTTACTTGATTATGTATATTACAATAGAAAAATGTGTAAATTTTGGTTCCTTTATTTATTGTTGTATATTTGTAATTGAAATACTTGTACATTTTCGTTACTTTACTTAATTATGTATATTACAATAGAAAAATGTGTAAATTTTGATTGCTTTATTTATTGTTGTATATTTGTAATTGAAATACTTGTACATTTTCGTTACTTTACTTAATTATGTATATTACAATAGAAAAATTTGTAAAGTTTGGTTCCTTTATATATTGTTGTATATTTCTAATTGAAATACTTGTTCATTTTCGTTACTTTACTTGATTATGTATATTACAATAGAAAAATGTGTAAATTTTGGTTCCTTTATTTATTGTTGTATATTTGTAATTGAAATACTTGTACATTTTCGTTACTTTACTTAATTATGTATATTACAATAGGAAAATGTGTAAATTTTGGTTCCTTTATTTATTGTTGTATATTTGTAATTGAAATACTTGTACATTTTCGTTACTTTACTTAATTATGTATATTACAATAGAAAAATGTGTAAATTTTGATTGCTTTATTTATTGTTGTATATTTGTAATTGAAATACTTGTACATTTTCGTTACTTTACTTGATTATGTATATTACAATAGAAAAATGTGTAAATTTTGGTTCCTTTATTTATTGTTGTATATTTGTAATTGAAATACTTGTACATTTTCGTTACTTTACTTAATTATGTATATTACAATAGAAAAATGTGTAAATTTTGATTGCTTTATTTATTGTTGTATATTTGTAATTGAAATACTTGTACATTTTCGTTACTTTACTTAATTATGTATATTACAATAGAAAAATTTGTAAAGTTTGGTTCCTTTATATATTGTTGTATATTTCTAATTGAAATACTTGTTCATTTTCGTTACTTTACTTGATTATGTATATTACAATAGAAAAATGTGTAAATTTTGGTTCCTTTATTTATTGTTGTATATTTGTAATTGAAATACTTGTACATTTTCGTTACTTTACTTAATTATGTATATTACAATAGAAAAATGTGTAAATTTTGATTGCTTTATTTATTGATGTATATTTCTAATTGAAATGCTTGTACATTTTCGTTACTTTACTTAATTATGAATATTACAATAGAAAAATGTGTAAATTTTGGTTCCTTTATTTATTGTTGTATATTTGTAATTGAAATACTTGTACATTTTCGTTACTTTACTTAATTATGTATATTAAAAAAGAAAAATGTGTAAATTTTGATTGCTTTATTTATTGTTGTATATTTGTAATTGAAATACTTGTACATTTTCGTTACTTTACTTAATTATGTATATTACAATAGAAAAATGGGAAATTTTGATTGCTTTATTTATTGATGTATATTTATAATTAAAATACTTGTACATTTTCGTTACTTTACTTAATTATGAATATTACAATAGAAAAATGTGTAAATTTTGGTTCCTTTATTTATTGTTGTATATTTGTAATTGAAATACTTGTACATTTTCGTTACTTTACTTAATTATGTATATTAAAAAAGAAAAATGTGTAAATTTTGATTGCTTTATTTATTGTTGTATATTTGTAATTGAAATACTTGTACATTTTCGTTACTTTACTTAATTATGTATATTACAATAGAAAAATGTGTAAAGTTTGGTTCCTTTATATATTGTTGTATATTTCTAATTGAAATACTTGTTCATTTTCGTTACTTTACTTGATTATGTATATTACAATAGAAAAATGTGTAAATTTTGGTTCCTTTATTTATTGTTGTATATTTGTAATTGAAATACTTGTACATTTTCGTTACTTTACTTAATTATGTATATTACAATAGAAAAATGTGTAAATTTTGATTGCTTTATTTATTGATGTATATTTCTAATTGAAATACTTGTACATTTTCGTTACTTTACTTAATTATGTATATTACAATAGGAAAATGTGTAAATTTTGGTTCCTTTATTTATTGTTGTATATTTGTAATTGAAATACTTGTACATTTTCGTTACTTTACTTAATTATGTATATTACAATAGAAAAATGTGTAAATTTTGATTGCTTTATTTATTGTTGTATATTTGTAATTGAAATACTTGTACATTTTCGTTACTTTACTTAATTATGTATATTACAATAGGAAAATGTGTAAATTTTGGTTCCTTTATTTATTATTGTATATTTGTAATTGAAATACTTGTACATTTTCGTTACTTTACTTAATTATGTATATTACAATAGAAAAATGTGTAAATTTTGATTGCTTTATTTATTGTTGTATATTTGTAATTGAAATACTTGTACATTTTCGTTACTTTACTTGATTATGTATATTACAATAGAAAAATGTGTAAATTTTGGTTCCTTTATTTATTGTTGTATATTTGTAATTGAAATACTTGTACATTTTCGTTACTTTACTTAATTATGTATATTACAATAGAAAAATGTGTAAATTTTGATTGCTTTATTTATTGTTGTATATTTTTAATTGAAATACTTGTACATTTTCGTTACTTTACTTAATTATGTATATTACAATAGAAAAATGTGTACAGTTTGGTTCCTTTATATATTGTTGTATATTTCTAATTGAAATACTTGTTCATTTTCGTTACTTTACTTGATTATGTATATTACAATAGAAAAATGTGTAAATTTTGGTTCCTTTATTTATTGTTGTATATTTGTAATTGAAATACTTGTACATTTTCGTTACTTTACTTAATTATGTATATTACAATAGAAAAATGTGTAAATTTTGATTGCTTTATTTATTGTTGTATATTTGTAATTGAAATACTTGTACATTTTCGTTACTTTACTTAATTATGTATATTACAATAGAAAAATGTGTAAATTTTGGTTCCTTTATTTATTGTTGTATATTTGTAATTGAAATACTTGTACATTTTCGTTACTTTACTTAATTATGTATATTACAATAGAAAAATGTGTAAATTTTGATTGCTTTATTTATTGTTGTATATTTGTAATTGAAATACTTGTACATTTTCGTTACTTTACTTGATTATGTATATTACAATAGAAAATGTGTAAATTTTGGTTCCTTTATTTATTGTTGTATATTTGTAATTGAAATACTTGTACATTTTCGTTACTTTACTTAATTATGTATATTACAATAGAAAAATGTGTAAATTTTGATTGCTTTATTTATTGTTGTATATTTGTAATTGAAATACTTGTACATTTTCGTTACTTTACTTAATTATGTATATTACAATAGAAAAATGTGTAAAGTTTGGTTCCTTTATATATTGTTGTATATTTCTAATTGAAATACTTGTTCATTTTCGTTACTTTACTTGATTATGTATATTACAATAGAAAAATGTGTAAATTTTGGTTCCTTTATTTATGGTTGTATATTTGTAATTGAAATACTTGTACATTTTCGTTACTTTACTTAATTATGTATATTACAATAGAAAAATGTGTAAATTTTGATTGCTTTATTTATTGATGTATATTTCTTATTGAAATACTTGTACATTTTCGTTACTTTACTTAATTATGAATATTACAATAGAAAAATGTGTAAATTTTGGTTCCTTTATTTATTGTTGTATATTTGTAATTGAAATACTTGTACATTTTCGTTACTTTACTTAATTATGTATATTAAAAAAGAAAAATGTGTAAATTTTGATTGCTTTATTTATTGTTGTATATTTGTAATTGAAATACTTGTACATTTTCGTTACTTTACTTAATTATGTATATTACAATAGAAAAATGGGAAATTTTGATTGCTTTATTTATTGTTGTATATTTGTAAGTGAAATACTTGTACATTTTCGTTACTTTACTTAATTATGTATATTACAAGAGAAAAATGTGTAAATTTTGGTTCCTTTATTTATTGTTGTATATTTGTAATTGAAATACTTGTACATTTTCGTTACTTTACTTAATTATGTATATTACAATAGAAAAATGTGTAAATTTTGATTGCTTTATTTATTGATGTATATTTATAATTAAAATACTTGTACATTTTCGTTACTTTACTTAATTATGAATATTACAATAGAAAAATGTGTAAATTTTGGTTCCTTTATTTATTGTTGTATATTTGTAATTGAAATACTTGTACATTTTCGTTACTTTACTTAATTATGTATATTAAAAAAGAAAAATGTGTAAATTTTGATTGCTTTATTTATTGTTGTATATTTGTAATTGAAATACTTGTACATTTTCGTTACTTTACTTAATTATGTATATTACAATAGAAAAATGTGTGAATTTTGATTGCTTTATTTATTGTTGTATATTTGTAATTGAAATACTTGTACATTTTCGTTACTTTACTTAATTATGTATATTACAATAGAAAAATGTGTAAATTTTGATTGCTTTATTTATTGATGTATATTTCTAATTGAAATACTTGTACATTTTCGTTACTTTACTTAATTATGAATATTACAATAGAAAAATGTGTAAATTTTGGTTCCTTTATTTATTGTTGTATATTTGTAATTGAAATACTTGTACATTTTCGTTACTTTACTTAATTATGTATATTAAAAAAGAAAAATGTGTAAATTTTGATTGCTTTATTTATTGTTGTATATTTGTAATTGAAATACTTGTACATTTTCGTTACTTTACTTAATTATGTATATTACAATAGAAAAATGGGAAATTTTGTTTGCTTTATTTATTGTTGTATATTTGTAATTGAAATACTTGTATATTTTCGTTACTTTGCTTAATTATGTATATTACAATAGAAAAATGTGTAAATTTTGGTTCCTTTATTTATTGTTGTATATTTGTAATTGAAATACTTGTACATTTTCGTTACGTTACTTAATTATGTATATTAAAAAAGAAAAATGTGTAAATTTTGGTTCCTTTATTTATTGTTGTATATTTGTAATTGAAATACTTGTACATTTTCGTTACTTTACTTAATTATGTATATTACAATAGAAAAATGTGTAATTTTTGATTGCTTTATTTATTGTTGTATATTTGTAAGTGAAATACTTGTACATTTCGTGACTTTACTTAATTATGTATATTACAATAGAAAAATGGGAAATTTTGATTGCTTTATTTATTGTTGTATATTTGTAAGTGAAATACTTGTACATTTTCGTTACTTTACTTAATTATGTATATTACAATAGAAAAATGTGTAAATTTTGGTTCCTTTATTTATTGTTGTATATTTGTAATTGAAATACTTGTACATTTTCGTTACTTTACTTAATTATGTATATTACAATAGAAAAATGTGTAAATTTTTATAGCTTTATTTATTGTTGTATATTTGTAATTCAAATACTTGTACATTTTCGTTACTTTACTTAATTATGTATATTACAATAGAAAAATGTGTAAATTTTGATTGCATTATTTATTGATGTATATTTGTAATTGAAATACTTGTACATTTTCGTTACTTTACTTAATTATGAATATTAAAATAGAAAAATGTGTAAATTTTGGTTCCTTTATTTATTGTTGTATATTTGTAATTGAAATACTTGTACATTTTCGTTACTTTACTTAATTATGTATATTACAATAGAAAAATGTGTAAATTTTGGTTCCTTTATTTATTGTTGTATATTTGTAATTGAAATACTTGTACATTTTCGTTACTTTACTTAATTATGTATATTACAATAGAAAAATGTGTAAATTTTGATTGCTTTATTTATTGTTGTATATTTGTAATTGAAATACTTGTACATTTTCGATACTTTACTTAATTATGTATATTACAATAGAAAAATGTGTAAATTTTGGTTCCTTTATTTATTGTTGTATATTTGTAATTGAAATACTTGTACATTTTCGTTACTGTACTTAATTATGTATATTACAATAGGAAAATGTGTAAATTTTGGTTCCTTTATTTATTGTTGTATATTTGTAATTGAAATACTTGTACATTTTCGTTACTTTACTTAATTATGTATATTACAATAGAAAAATGTGTAAATTTTGATTGCTTTATTTATTGTTGTATATTTGTAATTGAAATACTTGTACATTTTCGTTACTTTACTTAATTATGTATATTACAATAGGAAAATGTGTAAATTTTGGTTCCTTTATTTATTGTTGTATATTTGTAATTGAAATACTTGTACATTTTCGTTACTTTACTTAATTATGTATATTACAATAGAAAAATGTGTAAAGTTTGGTTCCTTTATATATTGTTGTATATTTCTAATTGAAATACTTGTTCATTTTCGTTACTTTACTTGATTATGTATATTACAATAGAAAAATGTGTAAATTTTGGTTCCTTTATTTATTGTTGTATATTTGTAATTGAAATACTTGTACATTTTCGTTACTTTACTTAATTATGTATATTACAATAGAAAAATGTGTAAAGTTTGGTTCCTTTATATATTGTTGTATATTTCTAATTGAAATACTTGTTCATTTTCGTTACTTTACTTGATTATGTATATTACAATAGAAAAATGTGTAAATTTTGGTTCCTTTATTTATTGTTGTATATTTGTAATTGAAATACTTGTACATTTTCGTTACTTTACTTAATTATGTATATTACAATAGAAAAATGTGTAAAGTTTGGTTCCTTTATATATTGTTGTATATTTCTAATTGAAATACTTGTACATTTTCGTTACTTTACTTAATTATGTATATTACAATAGGAAAATGTGTAAATTTTGGTTCCTTTATTTATTGTTGTATATTTGTAATTGAAATACTTGTACATTTTCGTTACTTTACTTAATTATGTATATTACAATAGAAAAATGTGTAAAGTTTGGTTCCTTTATATATTGTTGTATATTTCTAATTGAAATACTTGTTCATTTTCGTTACTTTACTTGATTATGTATATTACAATAGAAAAATGTGTAAATTTTGGTTCCTTTATTTATTGTTGTATATTTGTAATTGAAATACTTGTACATTTTCGTTACTTTACTTAATTATGTATATTACAATAGAAAAATGTGTAAATTTTGATTGCTTTATTTATTGATGTATATTTCTAATTGAAATACTTGTACATTTTCGTTACTTTACTTAATTATGAATATTACAATAGAAAAATGTGTAAATTTTGGTTCCTTTATTTATTGTTGTATATTTGTAATTGAAATACTTGTACATTTTCGTTACTTTACTTAATTATGTATATTAAAAAAGAAAAATGTGTAAATTTTGATTGCTTTATTTATTGTTGTATATTTGTAATTGAAATACTTGTACATTTTCGTTACTTTACTTAATTATGTATATTACAATAGAAAAATGGGAAATTTTGATTGCTTTATTTATTGTTGTATATTTGTAAGTGAAATACTTGTACATTTTCGTTACTTTACTTAATTATGTATATTACAATAGAAAAATGTGTAAATTTTGGTTCCTTTATTTATTGTTGTATATTTGTAATTGAAATACTTGTACATTTTCGTTACTTTACTTAATTATGTATATTACAATAGAAAAATGTGTAAATTTTGATTGCTTTATTTATTGATGTATATTTATAATTAAAATACTTGTACATTTTCGTTACTTTACTTAATTATGAATATTACAATAGAAAAATGTGTAAATTTTGGTTCCTTTATTTATTGTTGTATATTTGTAATTGAAATACTTGTACATTTTCGTTACTTTACTTAATTATGTATATTAAAAAAGAAAAATGTGTAAATTTTGATTGCTTTATTTATTGTTGTATATTTGTAATTGAAATACTTGTACATTTTCGTTACTTTACTTAATTATGTATATTACAATAGAAAAATGTGTGAATTTTGATTGCTTTATTTATTGTTGTATATTTGTAATTGAAATACTTGTACATTTTCGTTACTTTACTTAATTATGTATATTACAATAGAAAAATGTGTAAATTTTGATTGCTTTATTTATTGATGTATATTTCTAATTGAAATACTTGTACATTTTCGTTACTTTACTTAATTATGAATATTACAAAAGAAAAATGTGTAAATTTTGGTTCCTTTATTTATTGTTGTATATTTGTAATTGAAATACTTGTACATTTTCGTTACTTTACTTAATTATGTATATTAAAAAAGAAAAATGTGTAAAATTTGATTGCTTCATTTATTGTTGTATATTTGTAATTGAAATACTTGTACATTTTCGTTACTTTACTTAATTATATATAATACAATAGAAAAATGGGAAATTTTGTTTGCTTTATTTATTGTTGTATATTTGTAATTGAAATACTTGTATATTTTCGTTACTTTGCTTAATTATGTATATTACAATAGAAAAATGTGTAAATTTTGGTTCCTTTATTTATTGTTGTATATTTGTAATTGAAATACTTGTACATTTTCGTTACGTTACTTAATTATGTATATTAAAAAAGAAAAATGTGTAAATTTTGGTTCCTTTATTTATTGTTGTATATTTGTAATTGAAATACTTGTACATTTTCGTTACTTTACTTAATTATGTATATTACAATAGAAAAATGTGTAAATTTTGATTGCTTTATTTATTGTTGTATATTTGTAAGTGAAATACTTGTACTTTTCGTGACTTTACTTAATTATGTATATTACAATAGAAAAATGGGAAATTTTGATTGCTTTATTTATTGTTGTATATTTGTAAGTGAAATACTTGTACATTTTCGTTACTTTACTTAATTATGTATATTACAATAGAAAAATGTGTAAATTTTGGTTCCTTTATTTATTGTTGTATATTTGTAATTGAAATACTTGTACATTTTCGTTACTTTACTTAATTATGTATATTACAATAGAAAAATGTGTAAATTTTTATAGCTTTATTTATTGTTGTGTATTTGTAATTCAAATACTTGTACATTTTCGTTACTTTACTTAATTATGTATATTACAATAGAAAAATGTGTAAATTTTGATTGCATTATTTATTGATGTATATTTGTAATTGAAATACTTGTACATTTTCGTTACTTTACTTAATTATGAATATTAAAATAGAAAAATGTGTAAATTTTGGTTCCTTTATTTATTGTTGTATATTTGTAATTGAAATACTTGTACATTTTCGTTACTTTACTTAATTATGTATATTACAATGGAAAAATGTGTAAATTTTGGTTCCTTTATTTATTGTTGTATATTTGTAATTGAAATACTTGTACATTTTCGTTACTTTACTTAATTATGTATATTACAATAGAAAAATGTGTAAATTTTGATTGCTTTATTTATTGTTGTATATTTGTAATTGAAATACTTGTACATTTTCGATACTTTCCTTAATTATGTATATTACAATAGAAAAATGTGTAAATTTTGGTTCCTTTATTTATTGTTGTATATTTGTAATTGAAATACTTGTACATTTTCGTTACTGTACTTAATTATGCATATTACAATAGGAAAATGTGTAAATTTTGGTTCCTTTATTTATTGTTGTATATTTGTAATTGAAATACTTGTACATTTTCGTTACTTTACTTAATTATGTATATTACAATAGAAAAATGTGTAAATTTTGATTGCTTTATTTATTGTTGTATATTTGTAATTGAAATACTTGTACATTTTCGTTACTTTACTTAATTATGTATATTACAATAGGAAAATGTGTAAATTTTGGTTCCTTTATTTATTGTTGTATATTTGTAATTGAAATACTTGTACATTTTCGTTACTTTACTTAATTATGTATATTACAATAGAAAAATGTGTAAAGTTTGGTTCCTTTATATATTGTTGTATATTTCTAATTGAAATACTTGTTCATTTTCATTACTTTACTTGATTATGTATATTACAATAGAAAAATGTGTAAATTTTGGTTCCTTTATTTATTGTTGTATATTTGTAATTGAAATACTTGTACATTTTCGTTACTTTACTTAATTATGTATATTACAATAGAAAAATGTGTAAAGTTTGGTTCCTTTATATATTGTTGTATATTTCTAATTGAAATACTTGTTCATTTTCGTTACTTTACTTGATTATGTATATTACAATGGAAAAATGTGTAAATTTTGGTTCCTTTATTTATTGTTGTATATTTGTAATTGAAATACTTGTACATTTTCGTTACTTTACTTAATTATGTATATTACAATAGAAAAATGTGTAAAGTTTGGTTCCTTTATATATTGTTGTATATTTCTAATTGAAATACTTGTACATTTTCGTTACTTTACTTAATTATGTATATTACAATAGGAAAATGTGTAAATTTTGGTTCCTTTATTTATTGTTGTATATTTGTAATTGAAATACTTGTACATTTTCGTTACTTTACTTAATTATGTATATTACAATAGAAAAATGTGTAAAGTTTGGTTCCTTTATATATTGTTGAATATTTCTAATTGAAATACTTGTTCATTTTCGTTACTTTACTTGATTATGTATATTACAATAGAAAAATGTGTAAATTTTGGTTCCTTTATTTATTGTTGTATATTTGTAATTGAAATACTTGTACATTTTCGTTACTTTACTTAATTATGTATATTACAATAGAAAAATGTGTAAATTTTGATTGCTTTATTTATTGATGTATATTTCTAATTGAAATACTTGTACATTTTCGTTACTTTACTTAATTATGAATATTACAATAGAAAAATGTGTAAATTTTGGTTCCTTTATTTATTGTTGTATATTTGTAATTGAAATACTTGTACATTTTCGTTACTTTACTTAATTATGTATATTAAAAAAGAAAAATGTGTAAATTTTGATTGCTTTATTTATTGTTGTATATTTGTAATTGAAATACTTGTACATTTTCGTTACTTTACTTAATTATGTATATTACAATAGAAAAATGGGAAATTTTGATTGCTTTATTTATTGTTGTATATTTGTAAGTGAAATACTTGTACATTTTCGTTACTTTACTTAATTATGTATATTACAATAGAAAAATGTGTAAATTTTGGTTCCTTTATTTATTGTTGTATATTTGTAATTGAAATACTTGTACATTTTCGTTACTTTACTTAATTATGTATATTACAATAGAAAAATGTGTAAATTTTGATTGCTTTATTTATTGATGTATATTTATAATTAAAATACTTGTACATTTTCGTTACTTTACTTAATTATGAATATTACAATAGAAAAATGTGTAAATTTTGGTTCCTTTATTTATTGTTGTATATTTGTAATTGAAATACTTGTACATTTTCGTTACTTTACTTAATTATGTATATTAAAAAAGAAAAATGTGTAAATTTTGATTGCTTTATTTATTGTTGTATATTTGTAATTGAAATACTTGTACATTTTCGTTACTTTACTTAATTATGTATATTACAATAGAAAAATGTTTGAATTTTGATTGCTTTATTTATTGTTGTATATTTGTAATTGAAATACTTGTACATTTTCGTTACTTTACTTAATTATGTATATTACAATAGAAAAATGTGTAAATTTTGGTTGCTTTATTTATTGATGTATATTTGTAATTGAAATAATTGTACATTTTTGTTACTTTACTTAATTATGTATATTACAAAAAAAAAATGTGTAAATTTTGGTTCCTTTATTTATTGTTGTATATTTGTAATTGAAATACTTGTACATTTTCGTTACTTTACTTAATTATGTATATTACAATAGAAAAATGTGTAAATTTTGATTGCTTTATTTATTGATGTATATTTCTAATTGAAATACTTGTACATTTTCGTTACTTTACTTAATTACAATAGAAAAATGTGTAAATTTTGGTTCCTTTATTTATTGTTGTATATTTGTAATTGAAATACTTGTACATTTTCGTTACTTTACTTAATTATGTATATTAAAAAAGAAAAATGTGTAAAGTTTGGTTCCTTTATATATTGTTGTATATTTCTAATTGAAATACTTGTTCATTTTCGTTACTTTACTTGATTATGTATATTACAATGGAAAAATGTGTAAATTTTGGTTCCTTTATTTATTGTTGTATATTTGTAATTGAAATACTTGTACATTTTCGTTACTTTACTTAATTATGTATATTACAATAGAAAAATGTGTAAAGTTTGGTTCCTTTATATATTGTTGTATATTTCTAATTGAAATACTTGTACATTTTCGTTACTTTACTTAATTATGTATATTACAATAGGAAAATGTGTAAATTTTGGTTCCTTTATTTATTGTTGTATATTTGTAATTGAAATACTTGTACATTTTCGTTACTTTACTTAATTATGTATATTACAATAGAAAAATGTGTAAAGTTTGGTTCCTTTATATATTGTTGAATATTTCTAATTGAAATACTTGTTCATTTTCGTTACTTTACTTGATTATGTATATTACAATAGAAAAATGTGTAAATTTTGGTTCCTTTATTTATTGTTGTATATTTGTAATTGAAATACTTGTACATTTTCGTTACTTTACTTAATTATGTATATTACAATAGAAAAATGTGTAAATTTTGATTGCTTTATTTATTGATGTATATTTCTAATTGAAATACTTGTACATTTTCGTTACTTTACTTAATTATGAATATTACAATAGAAAAATGTGTAAATTTTGGTTCCTTTATTTATTGTTGTATATTTGTAATTGAAATACTTGTACATTTTCGTTACTTTACTTAATTATGTATATTAAAAAAGAAAAATGTGTAAATTTTGATTGCTTTATTTATTGTTGTATATTTGTAATTGAAATACTTGTACATTTTCGTTACTTTACTTAATTATGTATATTACAATAGAAAAATGGGAAATTTTGATTGCTTTATTTATTGTTGTATATTTGTAAGTGAAATACTTGTACATTTTCGTTACTTTACTTAATTATGTATATTACAATAGAAAAATGTGTAAATTTTGGTTCCTTTATTTATTGTTGTATATTTGTAATTGAAATACTTGTACATTTTCGTTACTTTACTTAATTATGTATATTACAATAGAAAAATGTGTAAATTTTGATTGCTTTATTTATTGATGTATATTTATAATTAAAATACTTGTACATTTTCGTTACTTTACTTAATTATGAATATTACAATAGAAAAATGTGTAAATTTTGGTTCCTTTATTTATTGTTGTATATTTGTAATTGAAATACTTGTACATTTTCGTTACTTTACTTAATTATGTATATTAAAAAAGAAAAATGTGTAAATTTTGATTGCTTTATTTATTGTTGTATATTTGTAATTGAAATACTTGTACATTTTCGTTACTTTACTTAATTATGTATATTACAATAGAAAAATGTTTGAATTTTGATTGCTTTATTTATTGTTGTATATTTGTAATTGAAATACTTGTACATTTTCGTTACTTTACTTAATTATGTATATTACAATAGAAAAATGTGTAAATTTTGGTTGCTTTATTTATTGATGTATATTTGTAATTGAAATAATTGTACATTTTTGTTACTTTACTTAATTATGTATATTACAAAAAAAAAATGTGTAAATTTTGGTTCCTTTATTTATTGTTGTATATTTGTAATTGAAATACTTGTACATTTTCGTTACTTTACTTAATTATGTATATTACAATAGAAAAATGTGTAAATTTTGATTGCTTTATTTATTGATGTATATTTCTAATTGAAATACTTGTACATTTTCGTTACTTTACTTAATTACAATAGAAAAATGTGTAAATTTTGGTTCCTTTATTTATTGTTGTATATTTGTAATTGAAATACTTGTACATTTTCGTTACTTTACTTAATTATGTATATTAAAAAAGAAAAATATGTAAATTTTGATTGCTTTATTTATTGTTGTATATTTGTAATTGAAATACTTGTACATTTTCGTTACTTTACTTAATTATGTATATTACAATAGAAAAATGGAAAATTTTGTTTGCTTTATTTATTGTTGTATATTTGTAATTGAAATACTTGTATATTTTCGTTACTTTGCTTAATTATGTATATTACAATAGAAAAATGTGTAAATTTTGGTTCCTTTATTTATTGTTGTATATTTGTAATTGAAATACTTGTACATTTTCGTTACGTTACTTAATTATGTATATTAAAAAAGAAAAATGTGTAAATTTTGGTTCCTTTATTTATTGTTGTATATTAGTAATTGAAATACTTGTACATTTTCGTTACTTTACTTAATTATGTATATTACAATAGAAAAATGTGTAAATTTTGATTGCTTTATTTATTGTTGTATATTTGTAAGTGAAATACTTGTACATTTCGTGACTTTACTTAATTATGTATATTACAATAGAAAAATGGGAAATTTTGATTGCTTTATTTATTGTTGTATATTTGTAAGTGAAATACTTGTACATTTTCGTTACTTTACTTAATTATGTATATTACAATAGAAAAATGTGTAAATTTTGGTTCCTTTATTTATTGTTGTATATTTGTAATTGAAATACTTGTGCATTTTCGTTACTTTACTTAATTATGTATATTACAATAGAAAAATGGGAAATTTTGATGGCTTTATTTATTGTTGTATATTTGTAAGTGAAATACTTGTACATTTTCGTTACTTTACTTAATTATGTATATTACAATAGAAAAATGTGTAAATTTTGATTGCTTTATTTATTGATGTATATTTCTAATTGAAATACTTGTACATTTTCGTTACTTTACTTAATTATGAATATTACAATAGAAAAATGTGTAAATTTTGGTTCCTTTATTTATTGTTGTATATTTGTAATTGAAATACTTGTACATTTTCGTTACTTTACTTAATTATGTATATTAAAAAAGAAAAATGTGTAAATTTTGGTTCCTTTATTTATTGTTGTATATTTGTAATTGAAATACTTGTACATTTTCGTTACTTTACTTAATTATGTATATTAAAAAAGAAAAATGTGTAAATTTTGGTTCCTTTATTTATTGTTGTATATTTGTAATTGAAATACTTGTACATTTTCGTTACTTTACTTAATTATTTATATTAAAAAAGAAAAATGTTTAAATTTTGGTTCCTTTATTTATTGTTGTATATTTGTAATTGAAATACTTGTACATTTTCGTTACTTTACTTAATTATGTATATTAAAAAAGAAAAATGTGTAAATTTTGGTTCCTTTATTTATTGTTGTATATTTGTAATTGAATTACTTGTACATTTTCGTTACTTTACTTAATTATGTATATTACAATAGAAAAATGTGTAAATTTTGATTGCTTTATTTATTGATGTATATTTCTAATTGAAATACTTGTACATTTTCGTTACTTTACTTAATTATGAATATTACAATAGAAAAATGTGTAAATTTTGGTTCCTTTATTTATTGTTGTATATTTGTAATTGAAATACTTGTACATTTTCGTTACTTTACTTAATTATGTATATTAAAAAAGAAAAATGTGTAAATTTTGGTTCCTTTATTTATTGTTGTATATTTGTAATTGAAATACTTGTACATTTTCGTTACTTTACTTAATTATGTATATTAAAAAAGAAAAATGTGTAAATTTTGGTTCCTTTATTTATTGTTGTATATTTGTAATTGAAATACTTGTACATTTTCGTTACTTTACTTAATTATGTATATTAAAAAAGAAAAATGTGTAAATTTTGGTTCCTTTATTTATTGTTGTATATTTGTAATTGAAATACTTGTACATTTTCGTTACTTTACTTAATTATGTATATTACAATAGAAAAATGTGTAAATTTTGGTTCCTTTATTTATTGTTGTATATTTGTAATTGAAATACTTGTACATTTTCGTTACTTTACTTAATTATGTATATTACAATAGAAAAATGTGTAAATTTTGGTTCCTTTATTTATTGTTGTATATTTGTAATTGAAATACTTGTACATTTTCGTTACTTTACTTAATTATGTATATTACAATAGAAAAATGTGTAAATTTTGATTGCTTTATTTATTAATGTATATTTCTAATTGAAATACTTGTACATTTTCGTTACTTTACTTAATTATGAATATTACAATAGAAAAATGTGTAAATTTTGGTTCCTTTATTTATTGTTGTATATTTGTAATTGAAATACTTCTACATTTTCGTTACTTTACTTAATTATGTATATTAAAAAAGAAAAATGTGTAAATTTTGGTTCCTTTATTTATTGTTGTATATTTGTAATTGAAATACTTGTACATTTTCGTTACTTTACTTAATTATGTATATTAAAAAAGAAAAATGTGTAAATTTTGGTTCCTTTATTTATTGTTGTATATTTGTAATTGAAATACTTGTACATTTTCGTTACTTTACTTAATTATGTATATTAAAAAAGAAAAATGTGTAAATTTTGGTTCCTTTATTTATTGTTGTATATTTGTAATTGAAATACTTGTACATTTTCGTTACTTTACTTAATTATGTATATTACAATAGAAAAGTGTGTAAATTTTGATTGCTTTATTTATTGTTGTATATTTGTAATTCAAATACTTGTACATTTTCGTTACTTTACTTAATTATGTATATTACAATAGAAAAATGTGTAAATTTTGATTGCATTATTTATTGATGTATATTTGTAATTGAAATACTTGTACATTTTCGTTACTTTACTTAATTATGAATATTAAAATAGAAAAATGTGTAAATTTTGGTTCGTTTATTTATTGATGTATATTTCTAATTGAAATACTTGTACATTTTCGTTACTTTACTTAATTATGAATATTACAATAGAAAAATGTGTAAATTTTGGTTCCTTTATTTATTGTTGTATATTTGTAATTGAAATACTTGTACATTTTCGTTACTTTACTTAATTATGTATATTAAAAAAGAAAAATGTGTAAATTTTGGTTCCTTTATTTATTGTTGTATATTTGTAATTGAAATACTTGTACATTTTCGTTACTTTACTTAATTATGTATATTAAAAAAGAAAAATGTGTAAATTTTGGTTCCTTTATTTATTGTTGTATATTTGTAATTGAAATACTTGTACATTTTCGTTACTTTACTTAATTATTTATATTAAAAAAGAAAAATGTGTAAATTTTGGTTCCTTTATTTATTGTTGTATATTTGTAATTGAAATACTTGTACATTTTCGTTACTTTACTTAATTATGTATATTAAAAAAGAAAAATGTGTAAATTTTGGTTCCTTTATTTATTGTTGTATATTTGTAATTGAATTACTTGTACATTTTCGTTACTTTACTTAATTATGTATATTACAATAGAAAAATGTGTAAATTTTGATTTCTTTATTTATTGATGTATATTTCTAATTGAAATACTTGTACATTTTCGTTACTTTACTTAATTATGAATATTACAATAGAAAAATGTGTAAATTTTGGTTCCTTTATTTATTGTTGTATATTTGTAATTGAAATACTTGTACATTTTCGTTACTTTACTTAATTATGTATATTAAAAAAGAAAAATGTGTAAATTTTGGTTCCTTTATTTATTGTTGTATATTTGTAATTGAAATACTTGTACATTTTCGTTACTTTACTTAATTATGTATATTAAAAAAGAAAAATGTGTAAATTTTGGTTCCTTTATTTATTGTTGTATATTTGTAATTGAAATACTTGTACATTTTCGTTACTTTACTTAATTATGTATATTAAAAAAGAAAAATGTGTAAATTTTGGTTCCTTTATTTATTGTTGTATATTTGTAATTGAAATACTTGTACATTTTCGTTACTTTACTTAATTATGTATATTACAATAGAAAAATGTGTAAATTTTGGTTCCTTTATTTATTGTTGTATATTTGTAATTGAAATACTTGTACATTTTCGTTACTTTACTTAATTATGTATATTACAATAGAAAAATGTGTAAATTTTGGTTCCTTTATTTATTGTTGTATATTTGTAATTGAAATACTTGTACATTTTCGTTACTTTACTTAATTATGTATATTACAATAGAAAAATGTGTAAATTTTGATTGCTTTATTTATTAATGTATATTTCTAATTGAAATACTTGTACATTTTCGTTACTTTACTTAATTATGAATATTACAATAGAAAAATGTGTAAATTTTGGTTCCTTTATTTATTGTTGTATATTTGTAATTGAAATACTTCTACATTTTCGTTACTTTACTTAATTATGTATATTAAAAAAGAAAAATGTGTAAATTTTGGTTCCTTTATTTATTGTTGTATATTTGTAATTGAAATACTTGTACATTTTCGTTACTTTACTTAATTATGTATATTAAAAAAGAAAAATGTGTAAATTTTGGTTCCTTTATTTATTGTTGTATATTTGTAATTGAAATACTTGTACATTTTCGTTACTTTACTTAATTATGTATATTAAAAAAGAAAAATGTGTAAATTTTGGTTCCTTTATTTATTGTTGTATATTTGTAATTGAAATACTTGTACATTTTCGTTACTTTACTTAATTATGTATATTACAATAGAAAAGTGTGTAAATTTTGATTGCTTTATTTATTGATGTATATTTCTAATTGAAATACTTGTACATTTTCGTTACTCTACTTAATTATGAATATTACAATAGAAAAATGTGTAAATTTTGGTTCCTTTATTTATTGTTGTATATTTGTAATTGAAATACTTGTATATTTTCGTTACTTTACTTAATTATATATATTAAAAAAGAAAAATGTGTAAATTTTGATTGCTTTATTTATTGTTGTATATTTGTAATTGAAATACTTGTACATTTTCGTTACTTTACTTAATTATGTATATTACAATAGAAAATGTGTGAATTTTGATTGCTTTATTTATTGTTGTATATTTGTAATTGAAATACTTGTACATTTTCGTTACTTTACTTAATTATGTATATTACAATAGAAAAATGTGTAAATTTTGATTGCTTTATTTATTGATGTATATTTGTAATTGAAATAATTGTACATTTTTGTTAGTTTACTTAATTATGTATATTACAAAATAAAAATGTGTAAATTTTGGTTCCTTTATTTATTGTTGTATATTTGTAATTGAAATACTTGTACATTTTCGTTACTTTACTTAATTATGTATATTACAATAGAAAAATGTGTAAATTTTGATTGCTTTATTTATTGTTGTATATTTGTAAGTGAAATACTTGTACATTTCGTTACTTTACTTAATTATGTATATTACAATAGAAAAATGTGTAAGTTTTGATTGCTTTATTTATTGTTGTATATTTGTAAGTGAAATACTTGTACATTTTCGTTACTTTACTTAATTATGTATATTACAATACAAAAATGTGTAAATTTTGATTGCTTTATTTATTGTTGTATATTTGTAATTGAAATACTTGTACATTTTCGTTACTTTACTTAATTATGTATATTAAAAAAGAAAAATGTGTAAATTTTGGTTCCTTTATTTATTGTTGTATATTTGTAATTGAAATACTTGTACATTTTCGTTACTTTACTTAATTATTTATATTAAAAAAGAAAAATGTGTAAATTTTGGTTCCTTTATTTATTGTTGTATATTTGTAATTGAAATACTTGTACATTTTCGTTACTTTACTTAATTATGTATATTAAAAAAGAAAAATGTGTAAATTTTGGTTCCTTTATTTATTGTTGTATATTTGTAATTGAATTACTTGTACATTTTCGTTACTTTACTTAATTATGTATATTACAATAGAAAAATGTGTAAATTTTGATTGCTTTATTTATTGATGTATATTTCTAATTGAAATACTTGTACATTTTCGTTACTTTACTTAATTATGAATATTACAATAGAAAAATGTGTAAATTTTGGTTCCTTTATTTATTGTTGTATATTTGTAATTGAAATACTTGTACATTTTCGTTACTTTACTTAATTATGTATATTAAAAAAGAAAAATGTGTAAATTTTGGTTCCTTTATTTATTGTTGTATATTTGTAATTGAAATACTTGTACATTTTCGTTACTTTACTTAATTATGTATATTAAAAAAGAAAAATGTGTAAATTTTGGTTCCTTTATTTATTGTTGTATATTTGTAATTGAAATACTTGTACATTTTCGTTACTTTACTTAATTATGTATATTAAAAAAGAAAAATGTGTAAATTTTGGTTCCTTTATTTATTGTTGTATATTTGTAATTGAAATACTTGTACATTTTCGTTACTTTACTTAATTATGTATATTACAATAGAAAAATGTGTAAATTTTGGTTCCTTTATTTATTGTTGTATATTTGTAATTGAAATACTTGTACATTTTCGTTACTTTACTTAATTATGTATATTACAATAGAAAAATGTGTAAATTTTGGTTCCTTTATTTATTGTTGTATATTTGTAATTGAAATACTTGTACATTTTCGTTACTTTACTTAATTATGTATATTACAATAGAAAAATGTGTAAATTTTGATTGCTTTATTTATTAATGTATATTTCTAATTGAAATACTTGTACATTTTCGTTACTTTACTTAATTATGAATATTACAATAGAAAAATGTGTAAATTTTGGTTCCTTTATTTATTGTTGTATATTTGTAATTGAAATACTTCTACATTTTCGTTACTTTACTTAATTATGTATATTAAAAAAGAAAAATGTGTAAATTTTGGTTCCTTTAGTAATTGTTGTATATTTGTAATTGAAATACTTGTACATTTTCGTTACTTTACTTAATTATGTATATTAAAAAAGAAAAATGTGTAAATTTTGGTTCCTTTATTTATTGTTGTATATTTGTAATTGAAATACTTGTACATTTTCGTTACTTTACTTAATTATGTATATTAAAAAAGAAAAATGTGTAAATTTTGGTTCCTTTATTTATTGTTGTATATTTGTAATTGAAATACTTGTACATTTTCGTTACTTTACTTAATTATGTATATTACAATAGAAAAGTGTGTAAATTTTGATTGCTTTATTTATTGATGTATATTTCTAATTGAAATACTTGTACATTTTCGTTACTCTACTTAATTATGAATATTACAATAGAAAAATGTGTAAATTTTGGTTCCTTTATTTATTGTTGTATATTTGTAATTGAAATACTTGTATATTTTCGTTACTTTACTTAATTATGTATATTAAAAAAGAAAAATGTGTAAATTTTGATTGCTTTATTTATTGTTGTATATTTGTAATTGAAATACTTGTACATTTTCGTTACTTTACTTAATTATGTATATTACAATAGAAAATGTGTGAATTTTGATTGCTTTATTTATTGTTGTATATTTGTAATTGAAATACTTGTACATTTTCGTTACTTTACTTAATTATGTATATTACAATAGAAAAATGTGTAAATTTTGATTGCTTTATTTATTGATGTATATTTGTAATTGAAATAATTGTACATTTTTGTTAGTTTACTTAATTATGTATATTACAAAATAAAAATGTGTAAATTTTGGTTCCTTTATTTATTGTTGTATATTTGTAATTGAAATACTTGTACATTTTCGTTAATTTACTTAATTATGTATATTACAATAGAAAAATGTGTAAATTTTGATTGCTTTATTTATTGTTGTATATTTGTAAGTGAAATACTTGTACATTTCGTTACTTTACTTAATTATGTATATTACAATAGAAAAATGTGTAAATTTTGATTGCTTTATTTATTGTTGTATATTTGTAAGTGAAATACTTGTACATTTTCGTTACTTTACTTAATTATGTATATTACAATACAAAAATGTGTAAATTTTGATTGCTTTATTTATTGTTGTATATTTGTAAGTGAAATACTTGTACATTTCGTTACTTTACTTAATTATGTATATTACAAGAGAAAAATGTGTAAATTTTGATTGCTTTATTTATTGTTGTATATTTGTAATTGAAATACTTGTACATTTTCGTTACTTTACTTAATTATGAATATTACAATAGAAAAATGTGTAAATTTTGGTTCCCTTATTTATTGTTGTATATTTGTAATTGAAATACTTGTACATTTTCGTTACTTTACTTAATTATGAATATTACAATAGAAAAATGTGTAAAGTTTGGTTCCTTTATTTATTGTTGTATATTTGTAATTTAAATACTTGTACATTTTCGTTACTTTACTTAATTATGAATATTACAATAGAAAAATGTGTAAATTTTGGTTCCTTTATTTATTGTTGTATATTTGTAATTGAAATACTTGTACATTTTCGTTACTTTACTTAATTCTGTATATTACAATAGAAAAATGTGTGAATTTTGATTGCTTTATTTATTGTTGTATATTTGTAATTGAAATACTTGTATATTTTCGTTACTTTACTTAATTATGTATATTACAATAGAAAAACGTGTAAATTTTGATTGCTTTATTTATTGATGTATATTTGTAATTGAAATACTTGTACATTTTCGTTACTTTACTTAATTCTGTATATTACAATAGAAAAATGTGTAAATTTTGGTTCCTTTATTTATTGTTGTATATTTGTAATTGAAATACTTGTACATTTTCGTTACTTTACTTAATTATGTATATTACAATAGAAAAATGTGTAAATTTTGATTGCTTTATTTATTGATGTATATTTGTAATTGAAATACTTGTACATTTTCCTTACTTTACTTAATTATGTATATTACAATAGAAAAATGTGTAAATTTTGATTGCTTTATTTATTGTTGTATATTTGTAATTGAAATACTTGTACATTTTCGTTACTTTACTTAATTATGTATATTACAATAGGAAAATGTGTAAATTTTGGTTCCTTTATTTATTGTTGTATATTTGTAATTGAAATACTTGTACATTTTCGTTACTTTACTTAATTATGTATATTACAATAGAAAAATGTGTAAATTTTGGTTCCTTTATTTATTGTTGTACATTTGTAATTGAAATACTTGTACATTTTCGTTACTTTACTTAATTATGTATATTACAATAGAAAAATGTGTAAATTTTGGTTCCTTTATTTATTGTTGTATATTTGTAATTGAAATACTTGTACATTTTCGATACTTTACTTAATTATGTATATTACAATAGAAAAATGTGTAAATTTTGGTTCCTTTATTTATTGTTGTATATTTGTAATTGAAATACTTGTACATTTTCGTTACTTTACTTAATTATGTATATTACAATAGAAAAATGTGTAAATTTTCGTTCCTTTATTTATTGTTGTATATTTGTAATTGAAATACTTTTACATTTTCGTTACTTTACTTAATTATGTATATTACAATAGAAAAATGTGTAAATTTTGGTTCCTTTATTTATTGTTGTATATTTGTAATTGAAATACTTGTACATTTTCGTTACTGTACTTAATTATGTATATTACAATAGGAAAATGTGTAAATTTTGGTTCCTTTATTTATTGTTGTATATTTGTAATTGAAATACTTGTACATTTTCGTTACTTTACTTAATTATGTATATTACAATAGAAAAATGTGTAAATTTTGATTGCTTTATTTATTGTTGTATATTTGTAATTGAAATACTTGTACATTTTCGTTACTTTACTTAATTATGTATATTACAATAGGAAAATGTGTAAATTTTGGTTCCTTTATTTATTGTTGTATATTTGTAATTGAAATACTTGTACATTTTCGTTACTTTACTTAATTATGTATATTACAATAGAAAAATGTGTAAATTTTGGTTCCTTTATTTATTGTTGTATATTTGTAATTGAAATACTTGTTCATTTTCGTTACTTTACTTGATTATGTATATTACAATAGAAAAATGTGTAAATTTTGGTTCCTTTATTTATTGTTGTATATTTGTAATTGAAATACTTGTACATTTTCGTTACTTTACTTAATTATGTATATTACAATAGTAAAATGTGTAAATTTTGATTGCTTTATTTATTGATGTATATTTCTAATTGAAATACTTGTACATTTTCGTTACTTTACTTAATTATGAATATTACAATAGAAAAATGTGTAAATTTTGGTTCCTTTATTTATTGTTGTATATTTGTAATTGAAATACTTGTACATTTTCGTTACTTTACTTAATTATGTATATTACAATAGAAAAATGTGTAAATTTTGATTGCTTTATTTATTGTTGTATATTTGTAATTGAAATACTTGTACATTTTCGTTACTTTACTTAATTATGTATATTAAAAAAGAAAAATGTGTAAATTTTGATTGCTTTATTTATTGTTGTATATTTGTAATTGAAATACTTGTACATTTTCGTTACTTTACTTAATTATGTATATTACAATAGAAAAATGTGTGAATTTTGATTGCTTTTTTTTATTGTTGTATATTTGTAATTGAAATACTTGTACATTTTCGTTACTTTACTTAATTATGTATATTACAATAGAAAAATGTGTAAATTTTGTTTCCTTTATTTATTGTTGTATATTTGTAATTGAAATACTTGTACATTTTCGTTACTTTACTTAATTATGTATATTACAATAGAAAAATGTGTAAATTTTGGTTCCTTTATTTATTGTTGTATATTTGTAATTGAAATACTTGTACATTTTCGTTACTTTACTTAATTATGTATATTACAATAGAAAAATGTGTAAATTTTGATTGCTTTATTTATTGTTGTACATTTGTAATTGAAATACTTGTACATTATCGTTACTTTACTTAATTATGTATATTAAAAAAGAAAAATGTGTAAATTTTGATTGCTTTATTTATTGTTGTATATTTGTAATTGAAATACTTGTACATTTTCGTTACTTTACTTAATTATGTATATTACAATAGAAAAATGTGTGAATTTTGATTGCTTTATTTATTGTTGTATATTTGTAATTGAAATACTTGTACATTTTCGTTACTTTACTTAATTATGTATATTACAATAGAAAAATGGGAAATTTTGATTGCTTTATTTATTGTTGTATATTTGTAAGTGAAATACTTGTACATTTTCGTTACTTTACTTAATTATGTATATTACAATAGAAAAATGTGTAAATTTTGGTTCCTTTATTTATTGTTGTATATTTGTAATTGAAATACTTGTACATTTTCGTTACTTTACTTAATTATGTATATTACAATAGAAAAATGTGTAAATTTTGATTGCTTTATTTATTGATGTATATTTCTAATTGAAATACTTGTACATTTTCGTTACTTTACTTAATTATGTATATTACAATAGAAAAATGGGAAATTTTGATTGCTTTATTTATTGTTGTATATTTGTAAGTGAAATACTTGAACATTTTCGTTACTTTACTTAATTATGTATATTACAATAGAAAAATGGGAAATTTTGATTGCTTTATATATTGTTGTATATTTGTAAGTGAAATACTTGTACGTTTTCGTTACTTTACTTAATTATGTATATTACAATAGAAAAATGTGTAAATTTTGGTTCCTTTATTTATTGTTGTATATTTGTAATTGAAATACTTGTACATTATCGTTACTTTACTTAATTATGTATATTACAATAGAAAAATGTGTAAGTTTTGATTGCTTTATTTATTGATGTATATTTCTAATTGAAATACTTGTACATTTTCGTTACTTTACTTAATTATGAATATTACAATAGAAAAATGTGTAAATTTTGGTTCCTTTATTTATTGTTTTATATTTGTAATTGAAATACTTGTACATTTTCGTTACTTTACTTAATTATGTATATTACAATAGAAAAATGTGTAAATTTTGATTGCTTTATTTATTGTTGTATATTTGTAATTGAAATACTTGTACATTTTCGTTAATTTACATAATTATGTATATTAAAATAGAAAAATGTGTAAATTTTGATTGCTTTATTTATTGTTGTATATTTGTAATTGAAATACTTGTACGTTTTCGTTACTTTACTTAATTATGTATATTACAATAGAAAAATGTGTAAATTTTGGTTCCTTTATTTATTGTTGTATATTTGTAATTGAAATACTTGTACATTTTCGTTACTTTACTTAATTATGTATATTACAATAGAAAAATGTGTAAATTTTGATTGCTTTATTTATTGATGTATATTTCTAATTGAAATACTTGTACATTTTCGTTACTTTACTTAATTATGTATATTACAATAGAAAAATGGGAAATTTTGATTGCTTTATTTATTGTTGTATATTTGTAAGTGAAATACTTGTACATTTTCGTTACTTTACTTAATTATGCATATTACAATAGAAAAATGGGAAATTTTGATTGCTTTATATATTGTTGTATATTTGTAAGTGAAATACTTGTACATTTTCGTTACTTTACTTAATTATGTATATTACAATAGAAAAATGTGTAAATTTTGGTTCCTTTATTTATTGTTGTATATTTGTAATTGAAATACTTGTACATTTTCGTTACTTTACTTAATTATGTATATTACAATAGAAAAATGTGTAAGTTTTGATTGCTTTATTTATTGATGTATATTTCTAATTGAAATACTTGTACATTTTCGTTACTTTACTTAATTATGAATATTACAATAGAAAAATGTGTAAATTTTGGTTCCTTTATTTATTGTTGTATATTTGTAATTGAAATACTTGTACATTTTCGTTACTTTACTTAATTATGTATATTAAAAAAGAAAAATGTGTAAATTTTGATTGCTTTATTTATTGTTGTATATTTGTAATTGAAATACTTGTACATTTTCGTTACTTTACTTAATTATGTATATTACAATAGAAAAATGTGTGAATTTTGATTGCTTTATTTATTGTTGTATATTTGTAATTGAAATACTTGTACATTTTCGTTACTTTACTTAATTATGTATATTACAATAGAAAAATGTGTAAATTTTGATTGCTTTATTTATTGATGTATATTTGTAATTGAAATAATTGTACATTTTTGTTACTTTACTTAATTATGTATATTACAAAATAAAAATGTGTAAATTTTGGTTCCTTTATTTATTGTTGTATATTTGTAATTGAAATACTTGTACATTTTCGTTACTTTACTTAATTATGTATATTACAATAGAAAAATGTGTAAATTTTGTATGCTTTATTTATTGTTGTATATTTGTAATTGAAATACTTGTACATTTTCGTTACTTTACTTAATTATGTATATTAAAAAAGAAAAATGTGTAAATTTTGATTGCTTTATTTATTGTTGTATATTTGTAATTGAAATACTTGTACATTTTCGTTACTTTACTTAATTATGTATATTACAATAGAAAAATGTGTGAATTTTGATTGCTTTTTTTTATTGTTGTATATTTGTAATTGAAATACTTGTACATTTTCGTTACTTTACTTAATTATGTATATTACATTAGAAAAATGTGTAAATTTTGGTTCCTTTATTTATTGTTGTATATTTGTAATTGAAATACTTGTACATTTTCGTTACTTTACTTAATTATGTATATTACAATAGAAAAATGTGTAAATTTTGATTGCTTTATTTATTGTTGTACATTTGTAATTGAAATACTTGTACATTTTCGTTACTTTACTTAATTATGTATATTAAAAAAGAAAAATGTGTAAATTTTGATTGCTTTATTTATTGTTGTATATTTGTAATTGAAATACTTGTACATTTTCGTTACTTTACTTAATTATGTATATTACAATAGAAAAATGTGTGAATTTTGATTGCTTTATTTATTGTTGTATATTTGTAATTGAAATACTTGTACATTTTCGTTACTTTACTTAATTATGTATATTACAATAGAAAAATGGGAAATTTTGATTGCTTTATTTATTGTTGTATATTTGTAAGTGAAATACTTGTACATTTTCGTTACTTTACTTAATTATGTATATTACAATAGAAAAATGTGTAAATTTTGGTTCCTTTATTTATTGTTGTATATTTGTAATTGAAATACTTGTACATTTTCGTTACTTTACTTAATTATGTATATTACAATAGAAATATGTGTAAATTTTGATTGCTTTATTTATTGATGTATATTTCTAATTGAAATACTTGTACATTTTCGTTACTTTACTTAATTATGTATATTACAATAGAAAAATGGGAAATTTTGATTGCTTTATTTATTGTTGTATATTTGTAAGTGAAATACTTGTACATTTTCGTTACTTTACTTAATTATGTATATTACAATAGAAAAATGGGAAATTTTGATTGCTTTATATATTGTTGTATATTTGTAAGTGAAATACTTGTACATTTTCGTTACTTTACTTAATTATGTATATTACAATAGAAAAATGTGTAAATTTTGGTTCCTTTATTTATGTTTGTATATTTGTAATTGAAATACTTGTACATTTTCGTTACTTTACTTAATTATGTATATTACAATAGAAAAATGTGTAAGTTTTGATTGCTTTATTTATTGATGTATATTTCTAATTGAAATACTTGTACATTTTCGTTACTTTACTTAATTATGAATATTACAATAGAAAAATGTGTAAATTTTGGTTCCTTTATTTATTGTTGTATATTTGTAATTGAAATACTTGTACATTTTCGTTACTTTACTTAATTATGTATATTACAATAGAAAAATGTGTGAATTTTGACTGCTTTATTTATTGTTGTATATTTGTAATTGAAATACTTGTACATTTTCGTTACTTTACTTAATTATGTATATTACAATAGAAAAATGTGTGAATTTTGATTGCTTTATTTATTGTTGTATATTTGTAATTGAAATACTTGTACATTTTCGTTACTTTACTTAATTATGTATATTACAATAGAAAAATGTGTAAATTTTGATTGCTTTATTTATTGATGTATATTTGTAATTGAAATAATTGTACATTTTTGTTACTTTACTTAATTATGTATATTACAAAATAAAAATGTGTAAATTTTGGTTCCTTTATTTATTGTTGTATATTTGTAATTGAAATACTTGTACATTTTCGTTACTTTACTTAATTATGTATATTACAATAGAAAAATGTGTAAATTTTGATTGCTTTATTTATTGTTGTATATTTGTAATTGAAATACTTGTACATTTTCGTTACTTTACATAATTATGTATATTAAAATAGAAAAATGTGTAAATTTTGATTGCTTTATTTATTGTTGTATATTTGTAATTGAAATACTTGTACATTTTCGTTACTTTACTTAATTATGTATATTACAATAGGAAAATGTGTAAATTTTGGTTCCTTTATTTATTGATGTATATTTGTAATTGAAATACTTGTACATTTTCGTTACTTTACTTAATTATGTATATTACAATAGAAAAATGTGTAAATTTTGATTGCTTTATTTATTGTTGTATATTTGTAATTGAAATACTTGTACATTTTCGTTACTTTACATAATTATGTATATTAAAATAGAAAAATGTGTAAATATTGTTTCCTTTATTTATTGTTGTATATTTGTAATTGAAATACTTGTACATTTTCGTTACTTTACTTAATTATGTATATTACAATAGAAAAATGTGTAAATTTTGATTGCTTTATTTATTGATGTATATTTCTAATTGAAATACTTGTACATTTTCGTTACTTTAATTAATTATGAATATTACAATAGAAAAATGTGTAAATTTTGGTTCCTTTATTTATTGTTGTATATTTGTAATTGAAATACTTGTACATTTTCGTTACTTTACTTAATTATGTATATTACAATAGAAAAATGTGTAAATTTTGATTGCTTTATTTATTGTTGTATATTTGTAATTGAAATACTTGTACATTTTCGTTACTTTACTTAATTATGTATATTAAAAAAGAAAAATGTGTAAATTTTGATTGCTTTATTTATTGTTGTATATTTGTAATTGAAATACTTGTACATTTTCGTTACTTTACTTAATTATGTATATTACAATAGAAAAATGTGTGAATTTTGATTGCTTTATTTATTGTTGTATATTTGTAATTGAAATACTTGTACATTTTCGTTACTTTACTTAATTATGTATATTACAATAGAAAAATGTGTAAATTTTGGTTCCTTTATTTATTGTTGTATATTTGTAATTGAAATACTTGTACATTTTCGTTACTTTACTTAATTATGTATATTACAATAGAAAAATGTGTAAATTTTGGTTCCTTTATTTATTGTTGTATATTTGTAATTGAAGTACTTGTACATTTTCGTTACTTTACTTAATTATGTATATTACAATAGAAAAATGTGTAAATTTTGATTGCTTTATTTATTGTTGTACATTTGTAATTGAAATACTTGTACATTTTCGTTACTTTACTTAATTATGTATATTACAATAGAAAAATGTGTAAATTTTGATTGCTTTATTTATTGTTGTATATTTGTAATTGAAATACTTGTACATTTTCGTTACTTTACTTAATTATGTATATTACAATAGAAAAATGTGTGAATTTTGATTACTTTATTTATTGTTGTATATTTGTAATTGAAATACTTGTACATTTTCGTTACTTTACTTAATTATGTATATTACAATAGAAAAATGGGAAATTTTGATTGCTTTATTTATTGTTGTATATTTGTAAGTGAAATACTTGTACATTTTCGTTACTTTACTTAATTATGTATATTACAATAGAAAAATGTGTAAATTTTGGTTCCTTTATTTATTGTTGTATATTTGTAATTGAAATACTTGTACATTTTCGTTACTTTACTTAATTATGTATATTACAATAGAAAAATGTGTAAATTTTGATTGCTTTATTTATTGATGTATATTTCTAATTGAAATACTTGTACATATTCGTTACTTTACTTAATTATGTATATTACAATAGAAAATGGGAAATTTTGATTGCTTTATTTATAGTTGTATATTTGTAAGTGAAATACTTGTACATTTTCGTTACTTTACTTAATTATGTATATTACAATAGAAAAATGGGAAATTTTGATTGCTTTATATATTGTTGTATATTTGTAAGTGAAATACTTGTACATTTTCGTTACTTTACTTAATTATGTATATTACAATAGAAAAATGTGTAAATTTTGGTTCCTTTATTTATTGTTGTATATTTGTAATTGAAATACTTGTTTATTTTCGTTACTTTACTTAATTATGTATATTACAATAGAAAAATGTGTAAATTTTGATTGCTTTATTTATTGATGTATATTTCTAATTGAAATACTTGTACATTTTCGTTACTTTAATTAATTATGAATATTACAATAGAAAAATGTGTAAATTTTGGTTCCTTTTTTTATTGTTGTATATTTGTAATTGAAATACTTGTACATTTTCGTTACTTTACTTAATTATGTATATTACAATAGAAAAATGTGTAAATTTTGATTGCTTTATTTATTGTTGTATATTTGTAATTGAAATACTTGTACATTTTCGTTACTTTACTTAATTATGTATATTAAAAAAGAAAAATGTGTAAATTTTGATAGCTCTATTTATTGTTGTATATTTGTAATTGAAATACTTGTACATTTTCGTTACTTTACTTAATTATGTATATTACAATAGAAAAATGTGTGAATTTTGATTGCTTTATTTATTGTTGTATATTTGTAATTGAAATACTTGTACATTTTCGTTACTTTACTTAATTATGTATATTACAATAGAAAAATGTGTAAATTTTGGTTCCTTTATTTATTGTTGTATATTTGTAATTGAAATACTTGTACATTTTCGTTACTTTACTTAATTATGTATATTACAATAGAAAAATGTGTAAATTTTGGTTCCTTTATTTATTGTTGTATATTTGTAATTGAAATACTTGTACATTTTCGTTACTTTACTTAATTATGTATATTACAATAGAAAAATGTGTAAATTTTGATTGCTTTATTTATTGTTGTACATTTGTAATTGAAATACTTGTACATTTTCGTTACTTTACTTAATTATGTATATTAAAAATAAAAAATGTGTAAATTTTGATTGCTTTATTTATTGTTGTATATTTGTAATTGAAATACTTGTACATTTTCGTTACTTTACTTAATTATGTATATTACAATAGAAAAATGTGTGAATTTTGATTGCTTTACTTATTGTTGTATATTTGTAATTGAAATACTTGTACATTTTCGTTACTTTACTTAATTATGTATATTACAATAGAAAAATGGGAAATTTTGATTGCTTTATTTATTGTTGTATATTTGTAAGAGAAATACTTGTACATTTTCGTTACTTTACTTAATTATGTATATTACAATAGAAAAATGTGTAAATTTTGGTTCCTTTATTTATTGTTGTATATTTGTAATTGAAATACTTGTACATTTTCGTTACTTTACTTAATTATGTATATTACAATAGAAAAATGTGTAAATTTTGATTGCTTTATTTATTGATGTATATTTCTAATTGAAATACTTGTACATTTTCGTTACTTTACTTAATTATGTATATTACAATAGAAAAATGGGAAATTTTGATTGCTTTATTTATAGTTGTATATTTGTAAGTGAAATACTTGTACATTTTCGTTACTTTACTTAATTATGTATATTACAATAGAAAAATGGGAAATTTTGATTGCTTTATATATTGTTGTATATTTGTAAGTGAAATACTTGTACATTTTCGTTACTTTACTTAATTATGTATATTACAATAGAAAAATGTGTAAATTTTGGTTCCTTTATTTATTGTTGTATATTTGTAATTGAAATACTTGTACATTTTCGTTACTTTACTTAATTATGTATATTACAATAGAAAAATGTGTAAGTTTTGATTGCTTTATTTATTGATGTATATGTCTAATTGAAATACTTGTACATTTTCGTTACTTTACTTAATTATGAATATTACAATAGAAAAATGTGTAAATTTTGGTTCCTTTATTTATTGTTGTATATTTGTAATTGAAATACTTGTACATTTTCGTTACTTTACTTAATTATGTATATTAAAAAAGAAAAATGTGTAAATTTTGATTGCTTTATTTATTGTTGTATATTTGTAATTGAAATACTTGTACATTTTCGTTACTTTACTTAATTATGTATATTACAATAGAAAAATGTGTGAATTTTGATTGCTTTATTTATTGTTGTATATTTGTAATTGAAATACTTGTACATTTTCGTTACTTTACTTAATTATGTATATTACAATAGAAAAATGTGTAAATTTTGATTGCTTTATTTATTGATGTATATTTGTAATTGAAATAATTGTACATTTTTGTTACTTTACTTAATTATGTATATTACAAAATAAAAATGTGTAAATTTTGGTTCCTTTATTTATTGTTGTATATTTGTAATTGAAATACTTGTACATTTTCGTTACTTTACTTAATTATGTATATTACAATAGAAAAATGTGTAAATTTTGATTGCTTTATTTATTGTTGTATATTTGTAATTGAAATACTTGTACATTTTCGTTACTTTACATAATTATGTATATTAAAATAGAAAAATGTGTAAATTTTGATTGCTTTATTTATTGTTGTATATTTGTAATTGAAATACTTGTACATTTTCGTTACTTTACTTAATTATGTATATTACAATAGGAAAATGTGTAAATTTTGGTTCCTTTATTTATTGTTGTATATTTGTAATTGAAATACTTGTACATTTTCGTTACTTTACTTAATTATGTATATTACAATAGGAAAATGTGTAAATTTGGTTCCTTTATATATTGTTGTATATTTCTAATTGAAATACTTGTTCATTTTCGTTACTTTACTTGATTATGTATATTACAATAGGAAAATGTGTAAATTTTGGTTCCTTTATTTATTGTTGTATATTTGTAATTGAAATACTTGTACATTTTCGTTACTTTACTTAATTATGTATATTACAATAGAAAAATGTGTAAATTTTGATTGCTTTATTTATTGATGTATATTTCTAATTGAAATACTTGTACATTTTCGTTACTTTACTTAATTATGTATATTACAATAGAAAAATGTGTAAATTTTGATTGCTTTATTTATTGATGTATATTTCTAATTGAAATACTTGTACATTTTCGTTACTTTACTTAATTATGTATATTAAAAAAGAAAAATGTGTAAATTTTGATTGCTTTATTTATTGTTGTATATTTGTAATTGAAATACTTGTACATTTTCGTTACTTTACTTAATTATGTATATTACAATAGGAAAATGTGTAAATTTGGTTCCTTTATATATTGTTGTATATTTCTAATTGAAATACTTGTTCATTTTCGTTACTTTACTTGATTATGTATATTACAATAGGAAAATGTGTAAATTTTGGTTCCTTTATTTATTGTTGTATATTTGTAATTGAAATACTTGTACATTTTCGTTACTTTACTTAATTATGTATATTAAAAAAGAAAAATGTGTAAATTTTGATTGCTTTATTTATTGTTGTATATTTGTAATTGAAATACTTGTACATTTTCGTTACTTTACTTAATTATGAATATTACAATAGAAAAATGTGTAAATTTTGGTTCCTTTATTTATTGTTGTATATTTGTAATTGAAATACTTGTACATTTTCGTTACTTTACTTAATTATGTATATTAAAAAAGAAAAATGTGTAAATTTTGATTGCTTTATTTATTGTTGTATATTTGTAATTGAAATACTTGTACATTTTCGTTACTTTACTTAATTATGTATATTACAATAGAAAAATGTGTGAATTTTGATTGCTTTATTTATTGTTGTATATTTGTAATTGAAATACTTGTACATTTTCGTTACTTTACTTAATTATGTATATTACAATAGAAAAATGTGTAAATTTTGATTGCTTTATTTATTGATGTATATTTGTAATTGAAATAATTGTACATTTTTGTTACTTTACTTAATTATGTATATTACAAAATAAAAATGTGTAAATTTTGGTTCCTTTATTTATTGTTGTATATTTGTAATTGAAATACTTGTTCATTTTCGTTACTTTACTTAATTATGTATATTACAATAGAAAAATGTGTAAATTTTGATTGCTTTATTTATTGATGTATATTTCTAATTGAAATACTTGTACATTTTCGTTACTTTACTTAATTATGTATATTACAATAGAAAAATGTGTAAGTTTTGATTGCTTTATTTATTGATGTATATTTCTAATTGAAATACTTGTACATTTTCGTTACTTTACTTAATTATGAATATTACAATAGAAAAATGTGTAAATTTTGGTTCCTTTATTTATTGTTGTATATTTGTAATTGAAATACTTGTACATTTTCGTTACTTTACTTAATTATGTATATTAAAAAAGAAAAATGTGTAAATTTTGATTGCTTTATTTATTGTTGTATATTTGTAATTGAAATACTTGTACATTTTCGTTACTTTACTTAATTATGTATATTACAATAGAAAAATGTGTGAATTTTGATTGCTTTATTTATTGTTGTATATTTGTAATTGAAATACTTGTACATTTTCGTTACTTTACTTAATTATGTATATTACAATAGAAAAATGTGTAAATTTTGATTGCTTTATTTATTGATGTATATTTGTAATTGAAATAATTGTACATTTTTGTTACTTTACTTAATTATGTATATTACAAAATAAAAATGTGTAAATTTTGGTTCCTTTATTTATTGTTGTATATTTGTAATTGAAATACTTGTACATTTTCGTTACTTTACTTAATTATGTATATTACAATAGAAAAATGTGTAAATTTTGATTGCTTTATTTATTGTTGTATATTTGTAATTGAAATACTTGTACATTTTCGTTACTTTACATAATTATGTATATTAAAATAGAAAAATGTGT
Organism: Acanthosepion lycidas; assembly: GCA_963932145.1. Taxonomy (NCBI): domain Eukaryota; kingdom Metazoa; phylum Mollusca; class Cephalopoda; order Sepiida; family Sepiidae; genus Acanthosepion; species Acanthosepion lycidas. Next base: position 55,554,186 of record OZ010615.1, read on the forward strand.
AAATTTTGATTGCTTTATTTATTGTTGTATATTTGTAATTGAAATACTTGTACATTTTCGTTACTTTACTTAATTATGTATATTACAATAGAAAAATGTGTAAATTTTGATTGCTTTATTTATTGTTGTATATTTGTAATTGAAATACTTGTACATTTTCGTTACTTTACTTAATTATGTATATTACAATAGAAAAATGTGTAAATTTTGATTGCTTTATTTATTGTTGTATATTTGTAATTGAAATACTTGTACATTTTCGTTACTTTACTTAATTATGTATATTAAAAAAGAAAAATGTGTAAATATTGATTGCTTTATTTATTGTTGTATATTTGTAATTGAAATACTTGTACATTTTCGTTACTTTACTTAATTATGTATATTACAATAGAAAAATGTGTAAATTTTGATTGCTTTATTTATTGTTGTATATTTGTAATTGAAATACTTGTACATTTTCGTTACTTTACTTAATTATGTATATTACAATAGAAAAATGTGTAAATTTTGATTGCTTTATTTATTGTTGTATATTTGTAATTGAAATACTTGTACATTTTCGTTACTTTACTTAATTATGTATATTACAATAGAAAAATGTGTAAATTTTGATTGCTTTATTTATTGTTGTATATTTGTAATTGAAATACTTGTACATTTTCGTTACTTTACTTAATTATGTATATTACAATAGAAAAATGTGTAAATTTTGATTGCTTTATTTATTGTTGTATATTTGTAATTGAAATACTTTTACATTTTCGTTACTTTACTTGATTATGTATATTACAATAGAAAAATGTGTAAATTTTGATTGCTTTATTTATTGTTGTATATTTGTAATTGAAATACTTGTACATTTTCGTTACTTTACTTAATTATGTATATTAAAAAAGAAAAATGTGTAAATTTTGATTGCTTTATTTATTGTTGTATATTTGTAATTGAAATACTTGTACATTTTCGTTACTTTACTTAATTATGTATATTAAAAAAGAAAAATGTGTAAATTTTGATTGCTTTATTTGTTGTTGTATATTTGTAATTGAAATACTTGTACATTTTCGTTACTTTACTTAATTATGTATATTACAATAGAAAAATGTGTAAATTTTGATTGCTTTATTTATTGTTGTATATTTGTAATTGAAATACTTTTACATTTTCGTTACTTTACTTGATTATGTATATTACAATAGAAAAATGTGTAAATTTTGATTGCTTTATTTATTGTTGTATATTTGTAATTGAAATACTTGTACATTTTCGTTACTTTACTTAATTATGTATATTACAATAGAAAAATGTGTAAATTTTGATTGCTTTATTTATTGTTGTATATTTGTAATTGAAATACTTGTACATTTTCGTTACTTTACATAATTATGTATATTAAAATAGAAAAATGTGTAAATTTTGATTGCTTTATTTATTGTTGTATATTTGTAATTGAAATACTTGTACATTTTCGTTACTTTACTTAATTATGTATATTACAATAGGAAAATGTGTAAATTTTGGTTCCTTTATTGTTGTATATTTGTAATTGAAATACTTGTACATTTTCGTTACTTTACTTAATTATGTATATTACAATAGAAAAATGTGTAAATTTTGATTGCTTTATTTATTGTTGTATATTTGTAATTGAAATACTTGTACATTTTCGTTACTTTACTTAATTATGTATATTAAAAAAGAAAAATGTGTAAATTTTGATTGCTTTATTTATTGTTGTATATTTGTAATTGAAATACTTGTACATTTTCGTTACTTTACTTAATTATGTATATTACAATAGAAAAATGTGTAAATTTTGATTGCTTTATTTATTGTTGTATATTTGTAATTGAAATACTTTTACATTTTCGTTACTTTACTTGATTATGTATATTACAATAGAAAAATGTGTAAATTTTGATTGCTTTATTTATTGATGTATATTTGTAATTGAAATACTTGTACATTTTCGTTACTTTACTTAATTATGTATATTAAAAAAGAAAAATGTGTAAATTTTGATTGCTTTATTTATTGTTGTATATTTGTAATTGAAATACTTGTACATTTTCGTTACTTTACTTAATTATGTATATTACAATAGAAAAATGTGTAAATTTTGATTGCTTTATTTATTGTTGTATATTTGTAATTGAAATACTTGTACATTTTCGTTACTTTACTTAATTATGTATATTACAATAGAAAAATATGTAAATTTTGATTGCTTTATTTATTGTTGTATATTTGTAATTGAAATACTTGTACATTTTCGTTACTTTACTTAATTATGTATATTAAAAAAGAAAAATGTGTAAATATTGATTGCTTTATTTATTGTTGTATATTTGTAATTGAAATACTTGTACATTTTCGTTACTTTACTTAATTATGTATATTACAATAGAAAAATGTGTAAATTTTGATTGCTTTATTTATTGATGTATATTTGTAATTGAAATACTTGTACATTTTCGTTACTTTACTTAATTATGTATATTACAATAGAAAAATGTGTAAATTTTGATTGCTTTATTTATTGATGTATATTTCTAATTGAAATACTTGTACATTTTCGTTACTTTACTTAATTATGAATATTACAATAGAAAAATGTGTAAATTTTGGTTCCTTTATTTATTGTTGTATATTTGTAATAGAAATACTTGTACATTTTCGTTACTTTACTTAATTATGTATATTACAATAGAAAAATGTGTAAATTTTGATTGCTTTATTTATTGTTGTATATTTGTAATTGAAATACTTGTACATTTTCGTTACTTTACTTAATTATGTATATTAAAAAAGAAAAATGTGTAAATTTTGATTGCTTTATTTATTGTTGTATATTTGTAATTGAAATACATGTACATTTTCGTTACTTTACTTAATTATGTATATTAAAATAGAAAAATGTGTGAATTTTGATTGCATTATTTATTGTTGTATATTTGTAATTGAAATACTTGTACATTTTCGTTACTTTACTTAATTATGTATATTACAATAGAAAAATGTGTAAATTTTGGTTCCTTTATTTATTGTTGTATATTTGTAATTGAAATACTTGTACATTTTCGTTACTTTACTTAATTATGTATATTACAATAGAAAAATGTGTAAATTTTGGTTCCTTTATTTATTGTTGTATATTTGTAATTGAAATACTTGTACATTTTCGTTACTTTACTTAATTATGTATATTACAATAGAAAAATGTGTAAATTTTGATTGCTTTATTTATTGTTGTACATTTCTAATTGAAATACTTGTACATTTTCGTTACTTTACTTAATTATGTATATTAAAAAAGAAAAATGTGTGAATTTTGATTGCTTTATTTATTGTTGTATATTTGTAATTGAAATACTTGTACATTTTCGTTACTTTACTTAATTATGTATATTACAATAGAAAAATGTGTGAATTTTGATTGCTTTATTTATTGTTGTATATTTGTAATTGAAATAGTTGTACATTTTCGTTACTTTACTTAATTATGTATATTACAATAGAAAAATGGGAAATTTTGATTGCTTTATTTATTGTTGTATATTTGTAAGTGAAATACTTGTACATTTTCGTTACTTTACTTAATTATGTATATTACAATAGAAAAATGTGTAAATTTTGGTTCCTTTATTTATTGTTGTATATTTGTAATTGAAATACTTGTACATTTTCGTTACTTTACTTAATTATGTATATTACAATAGAAAAATGTGTAAATTTTGATTGCTTTATTTATTGATGTATATTTCTAATTGAAATACTTGTACATTTTCGTTACTTTACTTAATTATGTATATTACAATAGAAAAATGGGAAATTTTGATTGCTTTATTTATTGTTGTATATTTGTAAGTGAAATACTTGTACATTTTCGTTACTTTACTTAATTATGTATATTACAATAGAAAATGGGAAATTTTGATTGCTTTATATATTGTTGTATATTTGTAAGTGAAATACTTGTACATTTTCGTTACTTTACTTAATTATGTATATTACAATAGAAAAATGTGTAAATTTTGGTTCCTTTATTTATTGTTGTATATTTGTAATTGAAATACTTGTACATTTTCGTTACTTTACTTAATTATGTATATTACAATAGAAAAATGTGTAAGTTTTGATTGCTTTATTTATTGATGTATATTTCTAATTGAAATACTTGTACATTTTCGTTACTTTACTTAATTATGAATATTACAATAGAAAAATGTGTAAATTTTGGTTCCTTTATTTATTGTTGTATATTTGTAATTGAAATACTTGTACATTTTCGTTACTTTACTTAATTATGTATATTACAATAGAAAAATGTGTAAATTTTGATTGCTTTATTTATTGATGTATATTTGTAATTGAAATAATTGTACATTTTTGTTACTTTACTTAATTATGTATATTACAAAAGAAAAATGTGTAAATTTTGGTTCCTTTATTTATTGTTGTATATTTGGAATTGAAATACTTGTACATTTTCGTTACTTTACTTAATTATGTATATTACAATAGAAAAATGTGTAAATTTTGATTGCTTTATTTATTGTTGTATATTTGTAATTGAAATACTTGTACATTTTCGTTACTTTACATAATTATGTATATTAAAATAGAAAAATGTGTAAATTTTGATTGCTTTATTTATTGTTGTATATTTGTAATCGAAATACTTGTACATTTTCGTTAATTTACTTAATTATGAATATTACAATAGAAAAATGTGTAAATTTTGGTTCCTTTATTTATTGTTGTATATTTGTAATTGAAATACTTGTACATTTTCGTTACTTTACTTAATTATGAATATTACAATAGAAAAATGTGTAAAGTTTGGTTCCTTTATTTATTGTTGTATATTTGTAATTGAAATACTTGTACATTTTCGTTACTTTACTTAATTATGAATATTACAATAGAAAAATGTGTAAATTTTGGTTCCTTTATTTATTGCTGTATATTTGTAATTGAAATACTTGTACATTTTCGTTACTTTACTTCATTATGAATATTACAATAGAAAATGTGTAAATTTTGGTTCCTTTATTTATTGTTGTATATTTGTAATTGAAATACTTGTACATTTTCGTTACTTTACTTAATTATGTATATTACAATAGAAAAATGTGTAAATTTTGATTGCTTTATTTATTGTTGTACATTTGTAATTGAAATACTTGTACATTTTCGTTACTTTACTTAATTATGTATATTAAAAAAGAAAAATGTGTAAATTTTGATTGCTTTATTTATTGTTGTATATTTGTAATTGAAATACTTGTACATTTTCGTTACTTTACTTAATTATGTATATTACAATAGAAAAATGTGTGAATTTTGATTGCTTTATTTATTGTTGTATATTTGTAATTGAAATACTTGTACATTTTCGTTACTTTACTTAATTATGTATATTACAATAGAAAAATGTGTAAATTTTGATTGCTTTATTTATTGATGTATATTTGTAATTGAAATAATTGTACATTTTTGTTACTTTACTTAATTATGTATATTACAAAAGAAACATGTGTAAATTTTGGTTCCTTTATTTATTGTTGTATATTTGGAATTGAAATACTTGTACATTTTCGTTACTTTACTTAATTATGTATATTACAATAGAAAAATGTGTAAATTTTGATTGCTTTATTTATTGTTGTATATTTGTAATTGAAATACTTGTACATTTTCGTTACTTTACATAATTATATATATTAAAATAGAAAAATGTGTAAATTTTGATTGCTTTATTTATTGTTGTATATTTGTAATCGAAATACTTGTACATTTTCGTTACTTTACTTAATTATGAATATTACAATAGAAAAATGTGTAAATTTTGGTTACTTTATTTATTGTTGTATATTTGTAATTGAAATACTTGTACATTTTCGTTACTTTACTTAATTATGTATATTACAATAGAAAAATGTGTAAAGTTTGGTTCCTTTATTTATTGTTGTATATTGGTAATTGAAATACTTGTATATTATCGTTACTTTACTTAATTATGTATATTACAATAGAAAAATGTGTAAATTTTGGTTCCTTTATTTATTGTTGTATATTTGTAATTGAAATACTTGTACATTTTCGTTAATTTACTTAATTATGTATATTACAATAGAAAAATCTGTAAATTTTCGTTCCTTTATTTATTGTTGTATATTTGTAATTGAAATACTTGTACATTTTCGTTACTCTACTTAATTATGTATATTACAATAGAAAAATGTGTAAATTTTGGTTCCTTTATTTATTGTTGTATATTTGTAATTGAAATACTTTTACATTTTCGTTACTTTACTTAATTATGTATATTAAAATAGAAAAATGTGTAAATTTTGATTGCTTTATTTATTGTTGTATATTTGTAATTGAAATACTTGTACATTTTCGTTACTTTACTTAATTATGTATATTACAATAGAAAAATGTGTAAATTTTGATTGCTTTATTTATTGTTGTATATTTGTAATTGAAATACTTTTACATTTTCGTTACTTTACTTGATTATGTATATTAAAATAGAAAAATGTGTAAATTTTGATTGCTTTATTTATTGTTGTATATTTGTAATTGAAATACTTGTACATTTTCGTTACTTTACTTAATTATGTATATTAAAATAGAAAAATGTGTAAATTTTGATTACTTTATTTATTGTTGTATATTTGTAATTAAAATACTTGTACATTTTCGTTACTTTACATAATTATGTATATTAAAATAGAAAAATGTGTAAATTTTGCTTGCTTTATTTATGGTTGTATATTTGTAATTGAAATACTTGTACATTTTCGTTACTTTACTTAATTATGTATATTAAAATAGAAAAATGTGTAAATTTTGATTGCTTTATTTATTGTTGTATATTTGTAATTGAAATACTTTTACATTTTCGTTACTTTACTTGATTATGTATATTAAAATAGAAAAATGTGTAAATTTTGATTGCTTTATTTATTGTTGTATATTTGTAATTGAAATACTTGTACATTTTCGTTACTTTACTTAATTATGTATATTAAAATAGAAAAATGTGTAAATTTTGATTACTTTATTTATTGTTGTATATTTGTAATTAAAATACTTGTACATTTTCGTTACTTTACATAATTATGTATATTAAAATAGAAAAATGTGTAAATTTTGCTTGCTTTATTTATGGTTGTATATTTGTAATTGAAATACTTGTACATTTTCGTTACTTTACTTAATTATGTATATTACAATAGAAAAATGTGTAAATTTTGGTTCCTTTATTTATTGTTGTATATTTGTAATTGAAATACTTGTACATTTTCGTTACTTTACTTAATTATGTATATTACAATAGAAAAATGTGTAAATTTTGGTTCCTTTATTTATTGATGTATATTTGTAATTGAAATAATTGTACATTTTTGTTACTTTACTTAATTATGTATATTACAAAAGAAAAATGTGTAAATTTTGGTTCCTTTATTTATTGTTGTATATTTGGAATTGAAATACTTGTACATTTTCGTTACTTTACTTAATTATGTATATTACAATATAAAAATGTGTAAATTTTGATTGCTTTATTTATTGTTGTATATTTGTAATTGAAATACTTGTACATTTTCGTTACTTTACTTAATTATGAATATTACAATAGAAAAATGTGTAAAGTTTGGTTCCTTTATTTATTGTTGTATATTTGTAATTGAAATACTTGTTCATTTTCGTTACTTTACTTAATTATGTATATTACAATAGAAAAATGTGTAAATTGTGGTTCCTTTATTTATTGTTGTATATTTGAAATTGAAATACTTGTACATTTTCGTTACTTTACTTAATTATGTATATTAAAATAGAAAAATGTGTAAATTTTGCTTGCTTTATTTATTGTTGTATATTTGTAATTGAAATACTTGTACATTTTCGTTACTTTACATAATTATGTATATTAAAATAGAAAAATGTGTAAATTTTGCTTGCTTTATTTATGGTTGTATATTTGTAATTGAAATACTTGTACATTTTCGTTACTTTACTTAATTATGTATATTACAATAGAAAAATGTGTAAATTTTGGTTCCTTTATTTATTGATGTATATTTGTAATTGAAATACTTGTACATTTTCGTTACTTTACTTAATTATGTATATTACAATAGAAAAATGTGTAAATTTTGGTTCCTTTATTTATTGATGTATATTTGTAATTGAAATAATTGTACATTTTTGTTACTTTACTTAATTATGTATATTACAAAAGAAAAATGTGTAAATTTTGGTTCCTTTATTTATTGTTGTATATTTGGAATTGAAATACTTGTACATTTTCGTTACTTTACTTAATTATGTATATTACAATAGAAAAATGTGTAAATTTTGATTGCTTTATTTATTGTTGTATATTTGTAATTGAAATACTTGTACATTTTCGTTACTTTACTTAATTATGAATATTACAATAGAAAAATGTGTAAAGTTTGGTTCCTTTATTTATTGTTGTATATTTGTAATTGAAATACTTGTTCATTTTCGTTACTTTACTTAATTATGTATATTACAATAGAAAAATGTGTAAATTTTGGTTCCTTTATTTATTGTTGTATATTTGTAATTGAAATACTTGTACATTTTCGTTACTTTACTTCATTATGAATATTACAATAGAAAATGTGTAAATTTTGGTTCCTTTATTTATTGTTGTATATTTGTAATTGAAATACTTGTACATTTTCGTTACTTTACTTAATTATGTATATTACAATACAAAAATGTGTAAATTTTGATTGCTTTATTTATTGTTGTATATTTGTAATTGAAATACTTGTACATTTTCGTTACTTTACATAATTATGTATATTAAAATAGAAAAATGTGTAAATTTTGATTGCTTTATTTATTGTTGTATATTTGTAATCGAAATACTTGTACATTTTCGTTACTTTACTTAATTATGAATATTACAATAGAAAAATGTGTAAATTTTGGTTCTTTTTTTTATTGTTGTATATTTGTAATTGAAATACTTGTACATTTTCGTTACTTTACTTAATTATGTATATTACAATAGAAAAATGTGTAAATTTTGGTTCCTTTATTTATTGTTGTATATTTGTAATTGAAATACTTGTACATTTTCGTTACTTTACTTAATTATGTATATTACAATAGAAAAATCTGTAAATTTTGGTTCCTTTATTTATTGTTGTATATTTGTAATTGAAATACTTGTACATTTTCGTTACTTTACTTAATTATGTATATTACAATAGAAAAATGTAGAAATTTTGATTGCTTTATTTATTGTTGTATATTTGTAATTGAAATACTTGTACATTTTCGTTACTTTACTTAATTATGTATATTACAATAGAAAAATGTGTAAATTTTGATTGCTTTATTTATTGTTGTATATTTGTAATTGAAATACTTGTACATTTTCGTTACTTTACTTAATTATGTATATTACAATAGAAAATGTGTGAATTTTGATTGCTTTATTTATTGTTGTATATTTGTAATTGAAATACTTGTACATTTTCGTTACTTTACTTAATTATGTATATTACAATAGAAAAATGTGTAAATTTTGATTGCTTTATTTATTGTTGTATATTTGTAATGGAAATACTTGTACATTTTCGTTACTTTACTTAATTATGTATATTACAATAGAAAAATGTGTAAATTTTGATTGCTTTATTTATTGTTGTATATTTGTAATGGAAATACTTGTACATTTTCGTTACTTTACTTAATTATGTATATTACAATAGAAAAATGTGTAAATTTTGATTGCTTTATTTATTGTTGTATATTTGTAATTGAAATACTTGAACATTTTCGTTACTTTACTTAATTATGTATATTACAATAGAAAAATGTGAAATTTTCATTGCTTTATTTATTGTTGTATATTTGTAATTGAAATACTTGTACATTTTCGTTACTTTACTTAATTATGTATATTACAATAGAAAAATGTGTAAATTTTGGTTCCTTTATTTATTGTTGTATATTTGTAATTGAAATACTTGTACATTTTCGTTACTTTACTTAATTATGTATATTACAATAGAAAACTATGTAAATTTTGGTTCCTTTATTTATTGTTGTATATTTGTAATTGAAATACTTGTACATTTTCGTAATTTTACTTAATTATGTATATTACAATAGAAAAATGTGTAAATTTTGATTGCTTTATTTATTGTTGTATATTGGTAATTGAAATACTTGTATATTATCGTTACTTTACTTAATTATGTATATTACAATAGAAAAATGTGTAAATTTTGGTTCCTTTATTTATTGTTGTATATTTGTAATTGAAATACTTGTACATTTTCGTTAATTTATTTAATTATGTATATTACAATAGAAAAATCTGTAAATTTTGGTTCCTTTATTTATTGTTGTATATTTGTAATTGAAATACTTGTACATTTTCGTTACTCTACTTAATTATGTATATTACAATAGAAAAATGTGTAAATTTTGATTGCTTTATTTATTGTTGTATATTTGTAATTGAAATACTTGTACATTTTCGTTACTTTACATAATTATGTATATTAAAATAGAAAAATGTGTAAATTTTGCTTCCTTTATTTATTGTTGTATATTTGTAATTGAAATACTTGTACATTTTCGTTACTTTACTTAATTATGTATATTACAATAGAAAAATGTGTAAATTTTGGTTCCTTTATTTATTGTTGTATATTTGTAATTGAAATACTTGTACATTTTCGTTACTTTACTTAATTATGTATATTACAATAGAAAAATCTGTAAATTTTGGTTCCTTTATTTATTGTTGTATATTTGTAATTGAAATACTTGTACATTTTCGTTACTTTACTTAATTATGTATATTACAATAGAAAAATGTAGAAATTTTGATTGCTTTATTTATTGTTGTATATTTGTAATTGAAATACTTGTTCATTTTCGTTACTTTACTTAATTATGTATATTACAATAGAAAAATGTGTAAATTTTGATTGCTTTATTTATTGTTGTATATTTGTAATTGAAATACTTGTACATTTTCGTTACTTTACTTAATTATGTATATTACAATAGAAAATGTGTGAATTTTGATTGCTTTATTTATTGTTGTATATTTGTAATTGAAATACTTGTACATTTTCGTTACTTTACTTAATTATGTATATTACAATAGAAAAATGTGTAAATTTTGATTGCTTTATTTATTGTTGTATATTTGTAATGGAAATACTTGTACATTTTCGTTACTTTACTTAATTATGTATATTACAATAGAAAAATGTGTAAATTTTGATTGCTTTATTTATTGTTGTATATTTGTAATGGAAATACTTGTACATTTTCGTTACTTTACTTAATTATGTATATTACAATAGAAAAATGTGTAAATTTTGATTGCTTTATTTATTGTTGTATATTTGTAATTGAAATACTTGAACATTTTCGTTACTTTACTTAATTATGTATATTACAATAGAAAAATGTGAAATTTTCATTGCTTTATTTATTGTTGTATATTTGTAATTGAAATACTTGTACATTTTCGTTACTTTACTTAATTATGTATATTACAATAGAAAAATGTGTAAATTTTGGTTCCTTTATTTATTGTTGTATATTTGTAATTGAAATACTTGTACATTTTCGTTACTTTACATAATTATGTATATTACAATAGAAAACTATGTAAATTTTGGTTCCTTTATTTATTGTTGTATATTTGTAATTGAAATACTTGTACATTTTCGTTATTTTACTTAATTATGTATATTACAATAGAAAAATGTGTAAATTTTGATTGCTTTATTTATTGTTGTATATTTGTAATTGAAATACTTGTATATTATCGTTACTTTACTTAATTATGTATATTACAATAGAAAAATGTGTAAATTTTGGTTCCTTTATTTATTGTTGTATATTTGTAATTGAAATACTTGTACATTTTCGTTAATTTACTTAATTATGTATATTACAATAGAAAAATCTGTAAATTTTGGTTCCTTTATTTATTGTTGTATATTTGTAATTGAAATACTTGTACATTTTCGTTACTCTACTTAATTATGTATATTACAATAGAAAAATGTGTAAATTTTGATTGCTTTATTTATTGTTGTATATTTGTAATTGAAATACTTGTACATTTTCGTTACTTTACATAATTATGTATATTAAAATAGAAAAATGTGTAAATTTTGCTTCCTTTATTTATTGTTGTATATTTGTATTTGAAATACTTGTACATTTTCGTTACTTTACTTAATTATGTATATTACAATAGAAAAATGTGTAAAGTTTGGTTCCTTTATATATTGTTGTATATTTGTAATTGAAATACTTGTTCATTTTCGTTATTTTACTTAATTATGTATATTACAATAGAAAAATGTGTAAATTGTGGTTCCTTTATTTATTGTTGTATATTTGAAATTGAAATACTTGTACATTTTCGTTACTTTACTTAATTATGTATATTACAATAGAAAAATGTGTAAATTTTGATTGCTTTATTTATTGTTGTATATTTGTAATTTAAATACTTGTACATTTTTCCTTACTTTACATAATTATGTATATTAAAATAGAAAAATGTGTAAATTTTGCTTGCTTTATTTATTGTTGTATATTTGTAATTGAAATACTTGTACATTTTCGTTACTTTATTTAATTATGTATATTACAATAGAAAAATCTGTAAATTTTGGTTCCTTTATTTATTGTTGTATATTTGTAATTGAAATACTTGTACATTTTCGTTACTCTACTTAATTATGTATATTACAATAGAAAAATGTGTAAATTTTGATTGCTTTATTTATTGTTGTATATTTGTAATTGAAATACTTTTACATTTTCGTTACTTTACTTAATTATGTATATTACAATAGAAAAATGTGTAAAGGTTGGTTCCTTTATATATTGTTGTATATTTGTAATTGAAATACTTGTACATTTTCGTTACTTTACTTAATTATGAATATTACAATAGAAAAATGTGTAAATTTTGGTTCCTTTATTTATTGTTGTATATTTGAAATTGAAATACTTGTACATTTTCGTTACTTTACTTAATTATGTATATTACAATAGAAAAATGTGTAAATTTTGATTGCTTTATTTATTGTTGTATATTTGTAATTGAAATACTTGTACATTTTCGTTACTTTACATAATTATGTATATTAAAATAGAAAAATGTGTAAATTTTGCTTGCTTTATTTATTGTTGTATATTTGTAATTGAAATACTTGTACATTTTCGTTACTTTACTTAATTATGTATATTACAATAGAAAAATGTGTAAATTTTGGTTCCTTTATTTATTGTTGTATATTTGTAATTGAAATACTTGTACATTTTCGTTACTTTACTTAATTATGTATATTACAATAGAAAAATGTGTAAATTTTGGTTCCTTTATTTCTTGTTGTATATTTGTAATTGAAATACTTGTACATTTTCGTTACTTTAATTATGTATATTACAATAGAAAAATCTGTAAATTTTGGTTCCTTTATTTATTGTTGTATATTTGTAATTGAAATACTTCTACATTTTCGTTACTTTACTTAATTATGTATATTACAATAGAAAAATGTGTAAAGGTTGGTTCCTTTATATATTGTTGTATATTTGTAATTGAAATACTTGTACATTTTCGTTACTTTACTTAATTATGTATATTACAATAGAAAAATGTGTAAATTTTGATTGCTTTATTTATTGTTGTATATTTGTAATTGAAATACTTGTACCTTTTCGTTACTTTACTTAATTATGTATATTACAATAGAAAAATCTGTAAATTTTGGTTCCTTTATTTATTGTTGTATATTTGTAATTGAAATACTTTTACATTTTCGTTACTTTACTTAATTATGTATATTACAATAGAAAAATGTGTAAAGGTTGGTTCCTTTATATATTGTTGTATATTTGTAATTGAAGTACTTGTTCATTTTCGTTACTTTACTTAATTATGTATATTACAATAGAAAAATGTGTAAATTTTGGTTCCTTTATTTATTGTTGTATATTTGTAATTGAAATACTTGGACATTTTCGTTACTTTACTTAATTATGTATATTACAATAGAAAAATGTGTAAATTTTGATTGCTTTATTTATTGTTGTATATTTGTAATTGATATACTTGTACATTTTCGTTACTTTACTTAATTATGTATATTACAATAGAAAAATGTGTGAATTTTGATTGCTTTATTTATTGTTGTATATTTGTAATTGAAATACTTGTACATTTTCGTTACTTTACTTAATTATGAATATTACAATAGAAAAATGTGTAAATTTTGGTTCCTTTATTTATTGTTGTATATTTGAAATTGAAATACTTGTACATTTTCGTTACTTTACTTAATTATGTATATTACAATAGAAAAATGTGTAAATTTTGATTGCTTTATTTATTGTTGTATATTTGTAATTGAAATACTTGTACATTTTCGTTACTTTACATAATTATGTATATTAAAATAGAAAAATGTGTAAATTTTGCTTGCTTTATTTATTGTTGTATATTTGTAATTGAAATACTTGTACATTTTCGTTACTTTACTTAATTATGTATATTACAATAGAAAAATGTGTAAATTTTGGTTCCTTTATTTATTGTTGTATATTTGTAATTGAAATACTTGTACATTTTCGTTACTTTACTTAATTATGTATATTACAATAGAAAAATGTGTAAATTTTGGTTCCTTTATTTATTGTTGTATATTTGTAATTGAAATACTTGTACATTTTCGTTACTTTACTTAATTATGTATATTACAATAGAAAAATGTGTAAATTTTGGTTCCTTTATTTATTGTTGTATATTTGTAATTGAAATACTTGTACATTTTCGTTACTTTACTTAATTATGTATATTACAATAGAAAAATGTGTAAATTTTGATTGCTTTATTTATTGTTGTATATTTGTAATTGAAATACTTGTACATTTTCGTTACTTTACATAATTATGTATATTAAAATAGAAAAATGTGTAAATTTTGCTTGCTTTATTTATTGTTGTATATTTGTAATTGAAATACTTGTACATTTTCGTTACTTTACTTAATTATGTATATTACAATAGAAAAATCTGTAAATTTTGGTTCCTTTATTTATTGTTGTATATTTGTAATTGAAATACTTTTACATTTTCGTTACTTTACTTAATTATGTATATTACAATAGAAAAATGTGTAAAGGTTGGTTCCTTTATATATTGTTGTATATTTGTAATTGAAATACTTGTTCATTTTCGTTACTTTACATAATTATGTATATTACAATAGAAAAATGTGTAAATTTTGGTTCCTTTATTTATTGTTGTATATTTGTAATTGAAATACTTGTACATTTTCGTTACTTTACTTAATTATGTATATTACAATAGAAAAATGTGTAAATTTTGATTGCTTTATTTATTGTTGTATATTTGTAATTGAAATACTTGTACATTTTCGTTACTTTACTTAATTATGTATATTACAATAGAAAAATGTGTGAATTTTGATTGCTTTATTTATTGTTGTATATTTGTAATTGAAATACTTGTACATTTTCGTTACTTTACTTAATTATGAATATTACAATAGAAAAATGTGTAAATTTTGGTTCCTTTATTTATTGTTGTATATTTGAAATTGAAATACTTGTACATTTTCGTTACTTTACTTAATTATGTATATTACAATAGAAAAATGTGTAAATTTTGATTGCTTTATTTATTGTTGTATATTTGTAATTGAAATACTTGTACATTTTCGTTACTTTACATAATTATGTATATTAAAATAGAAAAATGTGTAAATTTTGCTTGCTTTATTTATTGTTGTATATTTGTAATTGAAATACTTGTACATTTTCGTTACTTTACTTAATTATGTATATTACAATAGAAAAATGTGTAAATTTTGGTTCCTTTATTTATTGTTGTATATTTGTAATTGAAATACTTGTACATTTTCGTTACTTTACTTAATTATGTATATTACAATAGAAAAATGTGTAAATTTTGGTTCCTTTATTTATTGTTGTATATTTGTAATTGAAATACTTGTACATTTTCGTTACTTTACTTAATTATGTATATTACAATAGAAAAATGTGTAAATTTTGATTGCTTTATTTATTGTTGTACATTTGTAATTGAAATACTTGTACATTTTCGTTACTTTACTTAATTATGTATATTAAAAAAGAAAAATGTGTAAATTTTGATTGCTTTATTTATTGTTGTATATTTGTAATTGAAATACTTGTACATTTTCGTTACTTTACTTAATTATGTATATTACAATAGAAAAATCTGTAAATTTTGGTTCCTTTATTTATTGTTGTATATTTGTAATTGAAATACTTGTACATTTTCGTTACTCTACTTAATTATGTATATTACAATAGAAAAATGTGTAAATTTTGATTGCTTTATTTATTGTTGTATATTTGTAATGGAAATACTTGTACATTTTCGTTACTTTACTTAATTATGTATATTACAATAGAAAAATATGTAAATTTTGGTTCCTTTATTTATTGTTGTATATTTGTAATTGAAATACTTGTACATTTTCGTTTCTTTACTTAATTATGTATATTACAATAGAAAAATGTGTAAATTTTGATTGCTTTATTTATTGTTGTATATTTGTAATTGAAATACTTGAACATTTTCGTTACTTTACTTAATTATGTATATTACAATAGAAAAATGTGAAATTTTCATTGCTTTATTTATTGTTGTATATTTGTAATTGAAATACTTGTACATTTTCGTTACTTTACTTAATTATGTATATTACAATAGAAAAATGTGTAAATTTTGGTTCCTTTATTTATTGTTGTATATTTGTAATTGAAATACTTGTACATTTTCGTTACTTTACTTAATTATGTATATTACAATAGAAAAATCTGTAAATTTTGGTTCCTTTATTTATTGTTGTATATTTGTAATTGAAATACTTGTACATTTTCGTTACTTTACTTAATTATGTATATTACAATAGAAAAATGTGAAATTTTCATTGCTTTATTTATTGTTGTATATTTGTAATTAAAATACTTGTACATTTTCGTTACTTTACTTAATTATGAATATTACAAAAGAAAATGTGTAAATTTTGGTTCCTTTATTTATTGTTGTATATTTGTAATTGAAATACTTGTACATTTTCGTTACTTTACTTAATTATGTATATTACAATAGAAAAATGTGTAAAGTTTGGTTCCTTTATTTATTGTTGTATATTTGTAATTGAAATACTTGTACATTTTCGTTACTTTACTTAATTATGTATATTACAATAGAAAAATGTGTAAAGTTTGGTTCCTTTATTTATTGTTGTATATTTGTAATTGAAATACTTGTACATTTTCGTTACTTTACTTAATTATGTATATTACAATAGAAAAATGTGTAAAGTTTGGTTCCTTTATTTATTGTTGTATATTTGTAATTGAAATACTTGTACATTTTGGTTACTTTACTTAATTATGTATATTACAATAGAAAAATGTGTAAATTTTGATTGCTTTATTTATTGTTGTATATTTGTAATTGAAATACTTGTACATTTTCGTTACTTCACTTAATTATGTATATTATAATAGAAAAATGGGAAATTTTGATTGCTTTATTTATTGTTGTATATTTGTAAGTGAAATACTTGTACATTTTCGTTACTTTACTTAATTATGTATATTACAATAGAAAAATGTGTAAATTTTGGTTCCTTTATTTATTGTTGTATATTTGTAATTGAAATACTTGTACATTTTCGTTACTTTACTTAATTATGTATATTACAATAGAAAAATGTGTAAATTTTGATTGCTTTATATATTGATGTATATTTCTAATTGAAATACTTGTACATTTTCGTTACTTTACTTAATTATGTATATTACAATAGAAAAATGTGTAAATTTTGGTTCCTTTATTTATTGTTGTATATTTGTAATTGAAATACTTGTACATTTTCGTTACTTTACTTAATTATGTATATTACAATAGAAAAATGTGTAAATTTTGATTGCTTTATTTATTGATGTATATTTCTAATTGAAATACTTGTACATTTTCGTTACTTTACTTAATTATGAATATTACAATAGAAAAATGTGTAAATTTTGGTTCCTTTATTTATTGTTGTATATTTGTAATTGAAATACTTGTACATTTTCGTTACTTTACTTAATTATGAATATTAAAAAAGAAAAATGTGTAAATTTTGATTGCTTTATTTATTGTTGTATATTTGTAATTGAAATACTTGTACATTTTCGTTACTTTACTTAATTATGTATATTACAATAGAAGAATGGGAAATTTTGATTGCTTTATTTATTGTTGTATATTTGTAAGTGAAATACTTGTACTTTTTCGTTACTTTACTTAATTATGTATATTACAATAGAAAAATGTGTAAATTTTGGTTCGTTTATTTATTGTTGTATATTTGTAATTGAAATACTTGTACATTTTCGTTACTTTACTTAATTATGTATATTACAATAGAAAAATGTGTAAATTTTGATTGCTTTATTTATTGATGTATATTTCTAATTGAAATACTTGTACATTTTCGTTACTTTACTTAATTATGAATATTACAATAGAAAAATGTGTAAATTTTGGTTCCTTTATTTATTGTTGTATATTTGTAATTGAAATACTTGTACATTTTCGTTACTTTACTTAATTATGTATATTAAAAAAGAAAAATGTGTAAATTTTGATTGCTTTATTTATTGTTGTATATTTGTAATTGAAATACTTGTACATTTTCGTTACTTTACTTAATTATGTATATTACAATAGAAAAATGGGAAATTTTGATTGCTTTATTTATTGTTGTATATTTGTAAGTGAAATACTTGTACATTTTCGTTACTTTACTTAATTATGTATATTACAATAGAAAAATGTGTGAATTTTGATTGCTTTATTTATTGTTGTATATTTGTAATTGAAATACTTGTACATTTTAGTTACTTTACTTAATTATGTATATTACAATAGAAAAATGTGTAAATTTTGATTGCTTTATTTATTGATGTATATTTGTAATTGAAATAATTGTACATTTTTGTTACTTTACTTAATTATGTATATTACAATAGAAAAATGTGTAAATTTTGATTGCTTTATTTATTGATGTATATTTCTAATTGAAATACTTGTACATCTTCGTTACTTTACTTAATTATGAATATTACAATAGAAAAATGTGTAAATTTTGTTTCCTTTATTTATTGTTGTATATTTGTAATTGAAATACTTGTACATTTTCGTTACTTTACTTAATTATGTATATTACAATAGAAAAATGTGTAAATTTTGATTGCTTTATTTATTGTTGTATATTTGTAATTGAAATACTTGTACATTTTCGTTACTTTACTTAATTATGTATATTACAATAGAAAAATGTGTGAATTTTGATTGCTTTATTTATTGTTGTATATTCGTAATTGAAATACTTTTACATTTTCGTTACTTTACTTAATTATGTATATTACAATAGAAAAATGTGTGAATTTTGATTGCTTTATTTATTGTTGTATATTTGTAATTGAAATACTTGTACATTTTCGTTACTTTACTTAATTATGTATATTACAATAGAAAAATGTGTAAATTTTGATTGCTTTATTTATTGATGTATATTTCTAATTGAAATACTTGTACATTTTCGTTACTTTACTTAATTATGAATATTACAATAGAAAAATGTGTAAATTTTGTTTCCTTTATTTATTGTTGTATATTTGTAATTGAAATACTTGTACATTTTCGTTACTTTACTTAATTATGTATATTACAATAGAAAAATGTGTAAATTTTGATTGCTTTATTTATTGTTGTATATTTGTAATTGAAATACTTGTACATTTTCGTTACTTTACTTAATTATGTATATTAAAAAAGAAAAATGTGTAAATTTTGATTGCTTTATTTATTGTTGTATATTTGTAATTGAAATACTTGTACATTTTCGTTACTTTACTTAATTATGTATATTACAATAGAAAAATGTGTGAATTTTGATTGCTTTATTTATTGTTGTATATTTCTAATTGAAATACTTGTACATTTTCGTTACTTTACTTAATTATGTATATTACAATAGAAAAATGTGTAAATTTTGATTGCTTTATTTATTGATGTATATTTGTAATTGAAATAATTGTACATTTTCGTTACTTTACTTAATTATGTATATTACAAAAGAAAAATGTGTAAATTTTGGTTCCTTTATTTATTGTTGTATATTTGTAATTGAAATACTTGTACATTTTCGTTACTTTACTTAATTATGTATATTACAATAGAAAAATGTGTAAATTTTGATTGCTTTATTTATTGTTGTATATTGGTAATTGAAATACTTGTATATTATCGTTACTTTACTTAATTATGTATATTACAATAGAAAAATGTGTAAATTTTGGTTCCTTTATTTATTGTTGTATATTTGTAATTGAAAGACTTGTACATTTTCGTTAATTTACTTAATTATGTATATTACAATAGAAAAATATGTAAATTTTGGTTCCTTTATTTATTGTTGTATATTTGTAATTGAAATACTTGTACATTTTCGTTACTTTACTTAATTATGTATATTACAATAGAAAAATGTGTAAATTTTGATTGCTTTATTTATTGTTGTATATTTGTAATTGAAATACTTGTACATTTTCGTTACTTTACTTAATTATGTATATTAAAAAAGAAAAATGTGTAAATTTTGATTGCTTTATTTATTGTTGCATATTTGTAATTGAAATACTTGTACATTTTCGTTACTTTACTTAATTATGTATATTACAATAGAAAAATGTGTGAATTTTGATTGCTTTATTTATTGTTGTATATTTGTAATTGAAATACTTGTACATTTTCGTTACTTTACTTAATTATGTATATTACAATATAAAATGTGTAAATTTTGATTGCTTTATTTATTGATGTATATTTGTAATTGAAATACATGTACATTTTCGTTACTTTACTTAATTATGTATATTACAATAGAAAAATGTGTAATTATTGGTTCCTTTATTTATTGTTGTATATTTGTAATTGAAATACTTGTACATTTTCGTTACTTTACTTAATTATGTATATTACAATAGAAAAATGTGTGAATTTTGATTGCTTTATTTATTGTTGTATATTTGTAATTGAAATACTTGTACATTTTCGTTACTTTACTTAATTATGTATATTACAATAGAAAATGTGTGAATTTTGATTGCTTTATTTATTGATGTATATTTGTAATTGAAATACATGTACATTTTCGTTACTTTACTTAATTATGTATATTACAATAGAAAAATGTGTAAATTTTGATTGCTTTATTTATTGTTGTATATTTGTAATTGAAATACTTGTACATATTCGTTACTTTACATAATTATGTATATTAAAATAGAAAAATGTGTAAATTTTGATTGCTTTATTTATTGTTGTATATTTGTAATTGAAATACTTGTACATTTTCGTTACTTTACTTAATTATGAATATTACAATAGAAAAATGTGTAGATTTTGGTTCCTTTATTTATTGTTGTATATTTGTAATTGAAATACTTGTACATTTTCGTTACTTTACTTAATTATGAATATTACAATAGAAAAATGTGTAAAGTTTGGTTCCTTTATTTGTTGTTGTATATTTGTAATTGAAATACTTGTACATTTTCGTTACTTTACTTAATTATGAATATTACAATAGAAAAATGTGTAAATTTTTGTTCCTTTATTTATTGTTGTATATTTGTAATTGAAATACTTGTACATTTTCGTTACTTTACTTAATTATGAATATTACAATAGAAAATGTGTAAATTTTGGTTCCTTTATTTATTGTTGTATATTTGTAATTGAAATACTTGTACATTTTCGTTACTTTACTTAATTATGTATATTACAATAGAAAAATGTGTAAATTTTGATTGCTTTATTTATTGTTGTATATTGGTAATTGAAATACTTGTATATTATCGTTACTTTACTTAATTATGTATATTACAATAGAAAAATGTGTAAATTTTGGTTCCTTTATTTATTGTTGTATATTTGTAATTGAAAGACTTGTACATTTTCGTTAATTTACTTAATTATGTATATTACAATAGAAAAATATGTAAATTTTGGTTCCTTTATTTATTGTTGTATATTTGTAATTGAAATACTTGTACATTTTCGTTACTTTACTTAATTATGTATATTACAATAGAAAAATGTGTAAATTTTGATTGCTTTATTTATTGTTGTATATTTGTAATTGAAATACTTGTACATTTTCGTTACTTTACTTAATTATGTATATTAAAAAAGAAAAATGTGTAAATTTTGATTGCTTTATTTATTGTTGCATATTTGTAATTGAAATACTTGTACATTTTCGTTACTTTACTTAATTATGTATATTACAATAGAAAAATGTGTGAATTTTGATTGCTTTATTTATTGTTGTATATTTGTAATTGAAATACTTGTACATTTTCGTTACTTTACTTAATTATGTATATTACAATATAAAATGTGTAAATTTTGATTGCTTTATTTATTGATGTATATTTGTAATTGAAATACATGTACATTTTCGTTACTTTACTTAATTATGTATATTACAATAGAAAAATGTGTAATTATTGGTTCCTTTATTTATTGTTGTATATTTGTAATTGAAATACTTGTACATTTTCGTTACTTTACTTAATTATGTATATTACAATAGAAAAATGTGTGAATTTTGATTGCTTTATTTATTGTTGTATATTTGTAATTGAAATACTTGTACATTTTCGTTACTTTACTTAATTATGTATATTACAATAGAAAATGTGTGAATTTTGATTGCTTTATTTATTGATGTATATTTGTAATTGAAATACATGTACATTTTCGTTACTTTACTTAATTATGTATATTACAATAGAAAAATGTGTAAATTTTGATTGCTTTATTTATTGTTGTATATTTGTAATTGAAATACTTGTACATATTCGTTACTTTACATAATTATGTATATTAAAATAGAAAAATGTGTAAATTTTGATTGCTTTATTTATTGTTGTATATTTGTAATTGAAATACTTGTACATTTTCGTTACTTTACTTAATTATGAATATTACAATAGAAAAATGTGTAGATTTTGGTTCCTTTATTTATTGTTGTATATTTGTAATTGAAATACTTGTACATTTTCGTTACTTTACTTAATTATGAATATTACAATAGAAAAATGTGTAAAGTTTGGTTCCTTTATTTGTTGTTGTATATTTGTAATTGAAATACTTGTACATTTTCGTTACTTTACTTAATTATGAATATTACAATAGAAAAATGTGTAAATTTTTGTTCCTTTATTTATTGTTGTATATTTGTAATTGAAATACTTGTACATTTTCGTTACTTTACTTAATTATGAATATTACAATAGAAAATGTGTAAATTTTGGTTCCTTTATTTATTGTTGTATATTTGTAATTGAAATACTTGTACATTTTCGTTACTTTACTTAATTATGTATATTACAATAGAAAAATGTGTAAATTTTGATTGCTTTATTTATTGTTGTATATTGGTAATTGAAATACTTGTATATTATCGTTACTTTACTTAATTATGTATATTACAATAGAAAAATGTGTAAATTTTGGTTCCTTTATTTATTGTTGTATATTTGTAATTGAAAGACTTGTACATTTTCGTTAATTTACTTAATTATGTATATTACAATAGAAAAATATGTAAATTTTGGTTCCTTTATTTATTGTTGTATATTTGTAATTGAAATACTTGTACATTTTCGTTACTTTACTTAATTATGTATATTACAATAGAAAAATGTGTAAATTTTGATTGCTTTATTTATTGTTGTATATTTGTAATTGAAATACTTGTACATTTTCGTTACTTTACTTAATTATGTATATTAAAAAAGAAAAATGTGTAAATTTTGATTGCTTTATTTATTGTTGCATATTTGTAATTGAAATACTTGTACATTTTCGTTACTTTACTAAATTATGTATATTACAATAGAAAAATGTGTGAATTTTGATTGCTTTATTTATTGTTGTATATTTGTAATTGAAATACTTGTACATTTTCGTTACTTTGCTTAATTATGTATATTACAATATAAAAGGTGTAAATTTTGATTGCTTTATTTATTGATGTATATTTGTAATTGAAATACATGTACATTTTCGTTACTTTACTTAATTATGTATATTACAATAGAAAAATGTGTAATTATTGGTTCCTTTATTTATTGTTGTATATTTGTAATTGAAATACTTGTACATTTTCGTTACTTTACTTAATTATGTATATTACAATAGAAAAATGTGTGAATTTTGATTGCTTTATTTATTGTTGTATATTTGTAATTGAAATACTTGTACATTTTCGTTACTTTACTTAATTATGAATATTACAATAGAAAATGTGTAAATTTTGGTTCCTTTATTTATTGTTGTATATTTGTAATTGAAATACTTGTACATTTTCGTTACTTTACTTAATTATGTATATTACAATAGAAAAATGTGTAAATTTTGATTGCTTTATTTATTGTTGTATATTGGTAATTGAAATACTTGTATATTATCGTTACTTTACTTAATTATGTATATTACAATAGAAAAATGTGTAAATTTTGGTTCCTTTATTTATTGTTGTATATTTGTAATTGAAAGACTTGTACATTTTCGTTAATTTACTTAATTATGTATATTACAATAGAAAAATATGTAAATTTTGGTTCCTTTATTTATTGTTGTATATTTGTAATTGAAATACTTGTACATTTTCGTTACTTTACTTAATTATGTATATTACAATAGAAAAATGTGTAAATTTTGATTGCTTTATTTATTGTTGTATATTTGTAATTGAAATACTTGTACATTTTCGTTACTTTACTTAATTATGTATATTAAAAAAGAAAAATGTGTAAATTTTGATTGCTTTATTTATTGTTGCATATTTGTAATTGAAATACTTGTACATTTTCGTTACTTTACTTAATTATGTATATTACAATAGAAAAATGTGTGAATTTTGATTGCTTTATTTATTGTTGTATATTTGTAATTGAAATACTTGTACATTTTCGTTACTTTACTTAATTATGTATATTACAATATAAAAGGTGTAAATTTTGATTGCTTTATTTATTGATGTATATTTGTAATTGAAATACATGTACATTTTCGTTACTTTACTTAATTATGTATATTACAATAGAAAAATGTGTAATTATTGGTTCCTTTATTTATTGTTGTATATTTGTAATTGAAATACTTGTACATTTTCGTTACTTTACTTAATTATGTATATTACAATAGAAAAATGTGTGAATTTTGATTGCTTTATTTATTGTTGTATATTTGTAATTGAAATACTTGTACATTTTCGTTACTTTACTTAATTATGTATATTACAATAGAAAATGTGTAAATTTTGATTGCTTTATTTATTGATGTATATTTGTAATTGAAATACATGTACATTTTCGTTACTTTACTTAATTATGTATATTACAATAGAAAAATGTGTAAATTTTGATTGCTTTATTTATTGTTGTATATTTGTAATTGAAATACTTGTACATATTCGTTACTTTACATAATTATGTATATTAAAATAGAAAAATGTGTAAATTTTGATTGCTTTATTTATTGTTGTATATTTGTAATTGAAATACTTGTACATTTTCGTTACTTTACTTAATTATGTATATTACAATAGAAAAATGTGTGAATTTTGATTGCTTTATTTATTGTTGTATATTTGTAATTGAAATACTTGTACATTTTCGTTACTTTACTTAATTATGCATATTACAATAGAAAAATGTGTAAATTTTGATTGCTTTATTTATTGATGTATATTTCTAATTGAAATACTTGTACATTTTCGTTACTTTACTTAATTATGAATATTACAATAGAAAAATGTGTAAATTTTGTTTCCTTTATTTATTGTTGTATATTTGTAATTGAAATACTTGTACATTTTCGTTACTTTACTTAATTATGTATATTACAATAGAAAAATGTGTAAATTTTGATTGCTTTATTTATTGTTGTATATTTGTAATTGAAATACTTGTACATTTTCGTTACTTTACTTAATTATGTATATTAAAAAAGAAACATGTGTAAATTTTGATTGCTTTATTTATTGTTGTATATTTGTAATTGAAATACTTGTACATTTTCGTTACTTTACTTAATTATGTATATTACAATAGAAAAATGTGTGAATTTTGATTGCTTTATTTATTGTTGTATATTTCTAATTGAAATACTTGTACATTTTCGTTACTTTACTTAATTATGTATATTACAATAGAAAAATGTGTAAATTTTGATTGCTTTATTTATTGATGTATATTTGTAATTGAAATAATTGTACATTTTCGTTACTTTACTTAATTATGTATATTACAAAAGAAAAATGTGTAAATTTTGGTTCCTTTATTTATTGTTGTATATTTGTAATTGAAATACTTGTACATTTTCGTTACTTTACTTAATTATGTATATTACAATAGAAAAATGTGTAAAGTTTGGTTCCTTTATTTATTGTTGTATATTTGTAACTGAAATACTTGTACATTTTCGTTACTTTACTTAATTATGAATATTACAATAGAAAAATGTGTAAATTTCGGTTCCTTTATTTATTGTTGTATATTTGTAATAGAAATACTTGTACATTTTCGTTACTTTACTTAATTATGTATATTACAATAGAAAAATGTGTAAATTTTGATTGCTTTATTTATTGTTGTATATTTGTAATTGAAATACTTGTACATTTTCGTTACTTTACATAATTATGTATATTAAAATAGAAAAATGTGTAAATTTTGATTGCTTTATTTATTGTTGTATATTTGTAATTGAAATACTTGTACATTTTCGTTACTTTACTTAATTATGAATATTACAATAGAAAAATGTGTAAATTTTGGTTCCTTTATTTATTGTTATATATTTGTAATTGAAATACTTGTACATTTTCGTTACTTTACTTAATTATGAATATTACAATAGAAAAATGTGTAAAGTTTGGTTCCTTTGTTTATTGTTGTATATTTGTAATTGAAATACTTGTACATTTTCGTTACTTTACTTAATTATGAATATTACAATAGAAAAATGTGTAAATTTTGGTTCCTTTATTTATTGTTGTATATTTGTAATTGAAATACTTGTACATTTTCGTTACTTTACATAATTATGAATATTACAATAGAAAAATGTGTGAATTTTGATTGCTTTATTTATTGTTGTATATTTGTTATTGAAATACTTGTACATTTTCGTTACTTTACTTAATTATGTATATTACAATAGAAAATGTTTAAATTTTGATTGCTTTATTTATTGATGTATATTTGTAATTGAAATACATGTACATTTTCGTTACTTTACTTAATTATGTATATTACAATAGAAAAATGTGTAATTATTGGTTCCTTTATTTATTGTTGTATATTTGTAATTGAAATACTTGTACATTTTCGTTACTTTACTTAATTATGTATATTACAATAGAAAAATGTGTGAATTTTGATTGCTTTATTTATTGTTGTATATTTGTAATTGAAATACTTGTACATTTTCGTTACTTTACTTAATTATGTATATTACAATAGAAAATGTGTAAATTTTGATTGCTTTATTTATTGATGTATATTTGTAATTGAAATACATGTACATTTTCGTTACTTTACTTAATTATGTATATTACAATAGAAAAATGTGTAAATTTTGATTGCTTTATTTATTGTTGTATATTTGTAATTGAAATACTTGTACATATTCGTTACTTTACATAATTATGTATATTAAAATAGAAAAATGTGTAAATTTTGATTGCTTTATTTATTGTTGTATATTTGTAATTGAAATACTTGTACATTTTCGTTACTTTACTTAATTATGTATATTACAATAGTAAAATGTGTAAAGTTTGGTTCCTTTATTTATTGTTGTATATTTGTAATTGAAATACTTGTACATTTTCGTTACTTTACTTAATTATGTATATTACAATAGAAAAATGTGTAAATTTTGATTGCTCTATTTATTGTTGTATATTTGTAATTGAAATACTTGTACATTTTCGTTACTTTACTTTACTTATGTATATTACAATAGAAAAATGTGTAAATTTTGATTGCTTTATTTATTGTTGTATATTTGTAATTGAAATACTTGTACATTTTCGTTACTTTACTTAATTATGTATATTACAAAAGAAAAATGTGTAAATTTTGATAGCTTTATTTATTGTTGTATATTTGTAATTGAAATACTTGTATATTATCGTTACTTTACTTAATTATGTATATTACAAGAGAAAAATGTGTAAATTTTGGTTCCTTTTTTTATTGTTGTATATTTGTAATTGAAATACTTGTACATTTTCGTTACTTTACTTAATTATGTATATTACAATAGAAAAATCTGTAAAGGTTGGTTCCTTTATATATTGTTGTATATTTGTAATTGAAATACTTGTTCATTTTCGTTACTTTACTTAATTATGTATATTACAATAGAAAAATGTGTAAATTTTGGTTCCTTTATTTATTGTTGTATATTTGTAATTGAAATACTTGTACATTTTCGTTACTTTACTTAATTATGTGTATTACAATAGAAAAATGTGTAAATTTTGATTGCTGTATTTATTGTTGTATATTTGTAATTGAAATATTTGTACATTTTCGTTACTTTACTTAATTATGTATATTAAAAAAGAAAAATGTGTAAATTTTGATTGCTTTATATATTGTTGTATATTTGTAATTGAAATACTTGTACATTTTCGTTACTTTACTTAATTATGTATATTACAATAGAAAAATGTGTGAATTTTGATTGCTTTATTTATTGTTGTATATTTATAATTGAAATACTTGTACATTTTCGTTACTTTACTTAATTATGTATATTACAATAGAAAAATGTGTAAATTTTGATTGCTTTATTTATTGTTGTATATTTGTAATTGAAATACTTGTACATTTTCGTTACTTTACTTAATTATGTATATTACAATAGAAAATGTGTAAATTTTGATTGCTTTATTTATTGATGTATATTTGTAATTGAAATACATGTACATTTTCGTTACTTTACTTAATTATGTATATTACAATAGAAAAATGTGTAAATTTTGATTGCTTTATTTATTGTTGTATATTTGTAATTGAAATACTTGTACATATTCGTTACTTTACATAATTATGTATATTAAAATAGAAAAATGTGTAAATTTTGATTGCTTTATTTATTGTTGTATATTTGTAATTGAAATACTTGTACATTTTCGTTACTTTACTTAATTATGTATATTACAATAGTAAAATGTGTAAAGTTTGGTTCCTTTATTTATTGTTGTATATTTGTAATTGAAATACTTGTACATTTTCGTTACTTTACTTAATTATGTATATTACAATAGAAAAATGTGTAAATTTTGATTGCTCTATTTATTGTTGTATATTTGTAATTGAAATACTTGTACATTTTCGTTACTTTACTTAATTATCTATATTACAATAGAAAAATGTGTAAATTTTGATTGCTTTATTTATTGTTGTATATTTGTAATTGAAATACTTGTACATTTTCGTTACTTTACTTAATTATGTATATTACAAAAGAAAAATGTGTAAATTTTGATAGCTTTATTTATTGTTGTATATTTGTAATTGAAATACTTGTATATTATCGTTACTTTACTTAATTATGTATATTACAAGAGAAAAATGTGTAAATTTTGGTTCCTTTTTTTATTGTTGTATATTTGTAATTGAAATACTTGTACATTTTGGTTACTTTACTTAATTATGTATATTACAATAGAAAAATCTGTAAAGGTTGGTTCCTTTATATATTGTTGTATATTTGTAATTGAAATACTTGTACATTTTCGTTACTTTACTTAATTATGTATATTACAATAGAAAAATGTGTGAATTTTGATTGCTTTATTTATTGTTGTATATTTATAATTGAAATACTTGTACATTTTCGTTACTTTACTTAATTATGTATATTACAATAGAAAAATGTGTAAATTTTGATTGCTTTATTTATTGTTGTATATTTGTAATTGAAATACTTGTACATTTTCGTTACTTTACTTAATTATGTATATTACAATAGAAAATGTGTAAATTTTGATTGCTTTATTTATTGATGTATATTTGTAATTGAAATACATGTACATTTTCGTTACTTTACTTAATTATGTATATTACAATAGAAAAATGTGTAAATTTTGATTGCTTTATTTATTGTTGTATATTTGTAATTGAAATACTTGTACATATTCGTTACTTTACATAATTATGTATATTAAAATAGAAAAATGTGTAAATTTTGATTGCTTTATTTATTGTTGTATATTTGTAATTGAAATACTTGTACATTTTCGTTACTTTACTTAATTATGTATATTACAATAGTAAAATGTGTAAAGTTTGGTTCCTTTATTTATTGTTGTATATTTGTAATTGAAATACTTGTACATTTTCGTTACTTTACTTAATTATGTATATTACAATAGAAAAATGTGTAAATTTTGATTGCTCTATTTATTGTTGTATATTTGTAATTGAAATACTTGTACATTTTCGTTACTTTACTTAATTATCTATATTACAATAGAAAAATGTGTAAATTTTGATTGCTTTATTTATTGTTGTATATTTGTAATTGAAATACTTGTACATTTTCGTTACTTTACTTAATTATGTATATTACAAAAGAAAAATGTGTAAATTTTGATAGCTTTATTTATTGTTGTATATTTGTAATTGAAATACTTGTATATTATCGTTACTTTACTTAATTATGTATATTACAAGAGAAAAATGTGTAAATTTTGGTTCCTTTTTTTATTGTTGTATATTTGTAATTGAAATACTTGTACATTTTGGTTACTTTACTTAATTATGTATATTACAATAGAAAAATCTGTAAAGGTTGGTTCCTTTATATATTGTTGTATATTTGTAATTGAAATACTTGTTCATTTTCGTTACTTTACTTAATTATGTATATTACAATAGAAAAATGTGTAAATTTTGGTTCCTTTATTTATTGTTGTATATTTGTAATTGAAATACTTGTACATTTTCGTTACTTTACTTAATTATGTGTATTACAATAGAAAAATGTGTAAATTTTGATTGCTTTATTTATTGTTGTATATTTGTAATTGAAATACTTGTACATTTTCGTTACTTTACTTAATTATGTATATTAAAAAAGAAAAATGTGTAAATTTTGATTGCTTTATATATTGTTGTATATTTGTAATTGAAATACTTGTACATTTTCGTTACTTTATTTAATTATGTATATTACAATAGAAAAATGTGTGAATTTTGATTGCTTTATTTATTGTTGTATATTTGTAATTGAAATACTTGTACATTTTCGTTACTTTACTTAATTATGTATATTACAATAGAAAAATGTGTAAATTTTGATTGCTTTATTTATTGTTGTATATTTGTAATTGAAATACTTGTACATTTTCGTTATTGACATAATTATGTATATTAAAATAGAAAAATGTGTAGATTTTGATTGCTTTATTTATTGTTGTATATTTGTAATTAAAATACTTGTACATTTTCGTTACTTTACTTAATTATGTATATTACAATAGAAAAATCTGTGAAGGTTGGTTCCTTTATATATTGTTGTATATTTGTAATTGAAATACTTGTTCATTTTCGTTACTTTACTTAATTATGTATATTACAATAGGAAAATGTGTAAATTTTGGTTCCTTTATTTATTGTTGTATATTTGTAATTGAAATACTTGTACATTTTCTTTACTTTACTTAATTATGTATATTACAATAGAAAAATGTGTAAAGGTTGGTTCCTTTATATATTGTTGTATATTTGTAATTGAAATACTTGTTCATTTTCGTTACTTTACTTAATTATGTATATTACAATAGAAAAATGTGTAAATTTTGGTTCCTTTATTTATTGTTGTATATTTGTAATTGAAATACTTGTACATTTTCTTTACTTTACTTAATTATGTATATTACAATAGAAAAATCTGTAAATTTTGGTTCCTTTATTTATTGTTGTATATTTGTAATTGAAATACTTGTACATTTTCGTTACTTTACTTAATTATGTATATTACACTAGAAAAATGTGAAATTTTCATTGCTTTATATATTGTTGTATATTTGTAATTGAAATACTTGTACATTTTCGTTACTTTACTTAATTATGTATATTACAATAGAAAAATGTGAAATTTTCATTGCTTTATTTATTGTTGTATATTTGTAATTGAAATACTTGTACATTTTCGTTACTTTACTTAATTATGAATATTACAAAAGAAAATGTGTAAATTTTGGTTCCTTTGTTTATTGTTGTATATTTGTAATTGAAATACTTGTACATTTTCGTTACTTTACTTAATTATGTATATTACAATAGAAAAATGTGTAAAGGTTGGTTCCTTTATATATTGTTGTATATTTGTAATTGAAATACTTGTTCATTTTCGTTACTTTACTTAATTATGTATATTACAATAGAAAAATGTGTAAATTTTGGTTCCTTTATTTATTGTTGTATATTTGTAATTGAAATACTTGTACATTTTCTTTACTTTACTTAATTATGTATATTACAATAGAAAAATCTGTAAATTTTGGTTCCTTTATTTATTGTTGTATATTTGTATTTGAAATACTTGTACATTTTCGTTACTTTACTTAATTATGTATATTACAATAGAAAAATCTGTAAATTTTGGTTCCTTTATTTATTGTTGTATATTTGTAATTGAAATACTTGTACATTTTCGTTACTCTACTTAATTATGTATATTACAATAGAAAAATGTGTAAATTTTGATTGCTTTATTTATTGTTGTATATTTGTAATTGAAATACTTCTACATTTTCGTTACTTTACTTAATTATGTATATTACAATAGAAAAATGTGTAAAGGTTGGTTCCTTTGTTTATTGTTGTATATTTGTAATTGAAATACTTGTACATTTTCGTTACTTTACTTAATTATGTATATTACAATAGAAAAATGTGTAAATTTTGGTTCCTTTATTTATTGTTGTATATTTGTAATTGAAATACTTGTACATTTTCGTTACTTTACTTAATTATGTATATTTCAATAAAAAAATGTGAAATTTTCATTGCTTTATTTATTGTTGTATATTTGTAATTGAAATACTTGTACATTTTCGTTACTTTACTTAATTATGTATATTACAATAGAAAAACGTGTAAAGTTTGGTTCCTTTATTTATTGAAGTATATTTGTAATTGAAATACTTGTACATTTTCGTTACTTTACTTAATTATGTATATTACAATAGAAAAACGTGTAAAGTTTGGTTCCTTTATTTATTGAAGTATATTTGTAATTGAAATACTTGTACATTTTCGTTACGTTACTTAATTATGAATATTACAAAAGAAAATGTGTAAATTTTGGTTCCTTTATTTATTGTTGTATATTTGTAATTGAAATACTTGTACATTTTCGTTACTTGACTTAATTATGTATATTACAATAGAAAAATGTGTAAAGTTTGGTTCCTTTATTTATTGTTGTATATTTGTAATTGAAATACTTGTACATTTTCGTTACTTTACTTAATTATGTATATTACAATAGAAAAATGTGTAAATTTTGATTGCTTTATTTATTGTTGTATATTTGTAATTGAAATACTTGTACATTTTCGTTACTTTACTTAATTATGTATATTAAAAAAGAAAAATGTGTAAATTTTGATTGCTTTATTTATTGTTGTATATTTGTAATTGAAATACTTGTACATTTTCGTTACTTTACTTAATTATGTATATTACAATAGAAAAATGTGTGAATTTTGATTGCTTTATTTATTGTTGTATATTTGTAAATGAAATACTTGTACATTTTCGTTACTTTACTTAATTATGTATATTACAATAGAAAAATGTGTAAATTTTGATTGCTTTATTTATTGTTGTATATTTGTAATTGAAATACTTGTACATTTTCGTTATTTACATAATTATGTATATTAAAATAGAAAAATGTGTAAATTTTGATTGCTTTATTTATTGTTGTATATTTGTAATTGAAATACTTGTACATTTTCGTTACTTTACTTAATTATGTATATTACAATAGAAAAATGTGAAATTTTCATTGCTTTATTTATTGTTGTATATTTGTAATTGAAATACTTGTACATTTTCGTTACTTTACTTAATTATGTATATTACAATAGAAAAACGTGTAAAGTTTGGTTCCTTTATTTATTGAAGTATATTTGTAATTGAAATACTTGTACATTTTCGTTACGTTACTTAATTATGAATATTACAAAAGAAAATGTGTAAATTTTGGTTCCTTTATTTATTGTTGTATATTTGTAATTGAAATACTTGTACATTTTCGTTACTTGACTTAATTATGTATATTACAATAGAAAAATGTGTAAAGTTTGGTTCCTTTATTTATTGTTGTATATTTGTAATTGAAATACTTGTACATTTTCGTTACTTTACTTAATTATGTATATTACAATAGAAAAATGTGTAAATTTTGATTGCTTTGTTTATTGTTGTATATTTGTAATTGAAATACTTGTACATTTTCGTTACTTTACTTAATTATGTATATTAAAAAAGAAAAATGTGTAAATTTTGATTGCTTTATTTATTGTTGTATATTTGTAATTGAAATACTTGTACATTTTCGTTACTTTACTTAATTATGTATATTACAATAGAAAAATGTGTGAATTTTGATTGCTTTATTTATTGTTGTATATTTGTAAATGAAATACTTGTACATTTTCGTTACTTTACTTAATTATGTATATTACAATAGAAAAATGTGTAAATTTTGATTGCTTTATTTATTGTTGTATATTTGTAATTGAAATACTTGTACATTTTCGTTATTTACATAATTATGTATATTAAAATAGAAAAATGTGTAAATTTTGATTGCTTTATTTATTGTTGTATATTTGTAATTGAAATACTTGTACATTTTCGTTACTTTACTTAATTATGTATATTACAATAGAAAAATGTGAAATTTTCATTGCTTTATTTATTGTTGTATATTTGTAATTGAAATACTTGTACATTTTCGTTACTTGACTTAATTATGTATATTACAATAAAAAAATGTGTAAAGATTGGTTCCTTTATTTATTGTTGTATATTTGTAATTGAAATCCTTGTACATTTACGTTACTTTACTTAATTATGAATATTACAATAGAAAAATGTGTAAATTTTGGTTCCTTTATTTATTGTTGTATATTCGTAATTGAAATACTTGTACATTTTCGTTACTTTACTTATGTATATTTCAATAGAAAAATGTGAAATTTTCATTGCTTTATTTATTGTTGTATATTTGTAATTAAAATACTTGTACATTTTCGTTACTTTACTTAATTATGTATATTACAATAGAAAAACGTGTAAAGTTTGGTTCCTTTATTTATTGATGTATATTTGTAATTGAAATACTTGTACATTTTCGTTACTTTACTTAATTATGAATATTACAATAGAAAAATGTGTACATTTTGGTTCCTTTATTTATTGTTGTATATTTGTAATTGAAATACTTGTACATTTTCGTTACTTTACTTAATTATGTATATTTCAATAGAAAAATGTGAAATTTTCATTGCTTTATTTATTGTTGTATATTTGTAATTTAAATACTTGTACATTTTCGTTACTTTACTTAATTATGTATATTACAATAGAAAAACGTGTAAAGTTTGGTTCCTTTATTTATTGAAGTATATTTGTAATTGAAATACTTGTACATTTTCGTTACTTTACTTAATTATGAATATTACAATAGAAAAATGTGTAAATTTTGGTTCCTTTATTTATTGTTGTATATTTGTAATTGAAATACTTGTACATTTTCGTTACTTTACTTAATTCTGTATATTACAATAGAAAATGTGTAGATTTTGGTTCCTTTATTTATTGTTGTATATTTGTAATTGAAATAATTGTACATTTTCGTTACTTTACTTAATTATGTATATTAAAATCGAAAAATGTGTAAATTTTGATTGCTTTATTTATAGTTGTATATTTGTAATTGAAATACTTGTACATTTTCCTTACTTTACTTAATTATGTATATTACAATAGAAAAACGTGTAAAGTTTGGTTCCTTTATTTATTGAAGTATATTTGTAATTGAAATACTTGTACATTTTCGTTACTTTACTTAATTATGTATATTACAATAGAAAAACGTGTAAAGTTTGGTTCCTTTATTTATTGAAGTATATTTGTAATTGAAATACTTGTACATTTTCGTTACGTTACTTAATTATGAATATTACAAAAGAAAATGTGTAAATTTTGGTTCCTTTATTTATTGTTGTATATTTGTAATTGAAATACTTGTACATTTTCGTTACTTGACTTTATTATGTATATTACAATAGAAAAATGTGTAAAGTTTGGTTCCTTTATTTATTGTTGTATATTTGTAATTGAAATACTTGTACATTTTCGTTACTTTACTTAATTATGTATATTACAATAGAAAAATGTGTAAATTTTGATTGCTTTATTTATTGTTGTATATTTGTAATTGAAATACTTGTACATTTTCGTTACTTTACTTAATTATGTATATTAAAAAAGAAAAATGTGTAAATTTTGATTGCTTTATTTATTGTTGTATATTTGTAATTGAAATACTTGTACATTTTCGTTACTTTACTTAATTATGTATATTACAATAGAAAAATGTGTGAATTTTGATTGCTTTATTTATTGTTGTATATTTGTAAATGAAATACTTGTACATTTTCGTTACTTTACTTAATTATGTATATTACAATAGAAAAATGTGTAAATTTTGATTGCTTTATTTATTGTTGTATATTTGTAATTGAAATACTTGTACATTTTCGTTATTTACATAATTATGTATATTAAAATAGAAAAATGTGTAAATTTTGATTGCTTTATTTATTGTTGTATATTTGTAATTGAAATACTTGTACATTTTCGTTACTTTACTTATGTATATTTCAATAGAAAAATGTGAAATTTTCATTGCTTTATTTATTGTTGTATATTTGTAATTAAAATACTTGTACATTTTCGTTACTTTACTTAATTATGTATATTACAATAGAAAAACGTGTAAAGTTTGGTTCCTTTATTTATTGATGTATATTTGTAATTGAAATACTTGTACATTTTCGTTACTTTACTTAATTATGAATATTACAATAGAAAAATGTGTACATTTTGGTTCCTTTATTTATTGTTGTATATTTGTAATTGAAATACTTGTACATTTTCGTTACTTTACTTAATTATGTATATTTCAATAGAAAAATGTGAAATTTTCATTGCTTTATTTATTGTTGTATATTTGTAATTGAAATACTTGTACATTTTCGTTACTTTACTTAATTATGTATATTACAATAGAAAAACGTGTAAAGTTTGGTTCCTTTATTTATTGAAGTATATTTGTAATTGAAATACTTGTACATTTTCGTTACTTTACTTAATTATGAATATTACAATAGAAAAATGTGTAAATTTTGGTTCCTTTATTTATTGTTGTATATTTGTAATTGAAATACTTGTACATTTTCGTTACTTTACTTAATTATGTATATTACAATAGAAAAATGTGTAAATTTTGATTGCTTTCTTTATTGTTGTATATTTGTAATTGAAATACTTGTACATTTTCTTTACTTTACTTAATTATGTATATTACAATAGAAAAATGTGAAATTTTCATTGCTTTATTTATTGTTGTATATTTGTAATTGAAATACTTGTACATTTTCGTTACTTTACTTAATTATGTATATTACAATAGAAAAATGTGAAATTTTCATTGCTTTATTTATTGTTGTATATTTGTAATTGAAATACTTGTACATTTTCGTTACTTGACTTAATTATGTATATTACAATAGGAAAATGTGTAAATTTTGGTTCATTTATTTATAGTTGTATATTTGTAATTGAAATACATTTACATTTTCGTTACTTTACTTAATTATGTATATTACAATAAAAAATGTGTAAAGTCTGGTTCCTTTATATATTGTTGTATATTTGTTATTGAAATACTTGTACATTTTCGTTACTTTACTTAATTATGTATATTACAATAGAAAAATGTGTAAATTTTGATTGCTTTATTTATTGTTGTATATTTGGAATTGAAATACTTGTACATTTTCGTTATTTACATAATTATGTATATTAAAATAGAAAAATGTGTAAATTTTGATTGCTTTATTTATTGTTGTATATTTGTAATTGAAATACTTGTACATTTTCGTTACTTTACTTAATTATGTATATTACAATAGAAAAATATGTAAATTTTGGTTCCTTTATTTATTGTTGTATATTTGTAATTGAAATACTTGTACATTTTCGTTACTTTACTTAATTATGTATATTACAATAGAAAAATGTGTAAATTTTGATTGCTTTCTTTATTGTTGTATATTTGTAATTGAAATACTTGAACATTTTCGTTACTTTACTTAATTATGTATATTACAATAGAAAAATGTGAAATTTTCATTGCTTTATTTATTGTTGTATATTTGTAATTGAAATACTTGTACATTTTCGTTACTTTACTTAATTATATATATTACAATAGAAAAATGTGAAATTTTCATTGCTTTATTTATTGTTGTATATTTGTAATTGAAATACTTGTACATTTTCGTTACTTTACTTAATTATGAATATTACAAAAGAAAATGTGTAAAGTTTGGTTCCTTTATTTATTGTTGTATATTTGTAATTGAAATACTTGTACATTTACGTTACTTTACTTAATTATGTATATTACAATAGAAAAATGTGTAAATTTTGGTTCCTTTATTTATTGTTGTATATTCGTAATTGAAATACTTGTACATTTTCGTTACTTTACTTATGTATATTTCAATAGAAAAATGTGAAATTTTCATTGCTTTATTTATTGTTGTATATTTGTAATTAAAATACTTGTACATTTTCGTTACTTTACTTAATTATGTATATTACAATAGAAAAACGTGTAAAGTTTGGTTCCTTTATTTATTGATGTATATTTGTAATTGAAATACTTGTACATTTTCGTTACTTTACTTAATTATGAATATTACAATAGAAAAATGTGTACATTTTGGTTCCTTTATTTATTGTTGTATATTTGTAATTGAAATACTTGTACATTTTCGTTACTTTACTTAATTATGTATATTTCAATAGAAAAATGTGAAATTTTCATTGCTTTATTTATTGTTGTATATTTGTAATTGAAATACTTGTACATTTTCGTTACTTTACTTAATTATGTATATTACAATAGAAAAACGTGTAAAGTTTGGTTCCTTTATTTATTGAAGTATATTTGTAATTGAAATACTTGTACATTTTCGTTACTTTACTTAATTATGAATATTACAATAGAAAAATGTGTAAATTTTGGTTCCTTTATTTATTGTTGTATATTTGTAATTGAAATACTTGTACATTTTCGTTACTTTACTTAATTCTGTATATTACAATAGAAAATGTGTAGATTTTGGTTCCTTTATTTATTGTTGTATATTTGTAATTGAAATACTTGTACATTTTCGTTACTTTACTTAATTATGTATATTACAATAGAAAAATGTGTAAATTTTGATTGCTTTCTTTATTGATGTATATTTGTAATTGAAATACTTGTACATTTTCGTTACTTTACTTAATTATGAATATTAAAATAGAAAAATGTGTAAATTTTGGTTCCTTTATTTATTGTTGTATATTTGTAATTGAAATACTTGTACATTTTCGTTACTTTACTTAATTATGTATATTACAATAGAAAAATATGTAAATTTTGGTTCCTTTATTTATTGTTGTATATTTGTAATTGAAATACTTGTACATTTTCGTTACTTTACTTAATTATGTATATTACAATAGAAAAATGTGTAAATTTTGATTGGTTTCTCTATTGTTGTATATTTGTAATTGAAATACTTGTACATTTTCGTTACTTTACTTAATTATGTATATTACAATAGAAAAATGTGTAAATTTTGATTGCTTTCTTTATTGTTGTATATTTGTAATTGAAATACTTGAACATTTTCGTTACTTTACTTAATTATGTATATTACAATAGAAAAATGTGAAATTTTCATTGCTTCATTTATTGTTGTATATTTGTAATTGAAATACTTGTACATTTTCGTTACTTTACTTAATTATATATATTACAATAGAAAAATGTGAAATTTTCATTGCTTTATTTATTGTTGTATATTTGTAATTGAAATACTTGTACATTTTC
Source organism: Acanthosepion lycidas (assembly GCA_963932145.1). Classification (NCBI taxonomy): domain Eukaryota; kingdom Metazoa; phylum Mollusca; class Cephalopoda; order Sepiida; family Sepiidae; genus Acanthosepion; species Acanthosepion lycidas. The sequence continues at coordinate 55,594,668 of OZ010615.1, forward strand.
GTTACTTTACTTAATTATGAATATTACAAAAGAAAATGTGTAAATTTTGGTTCCTTTATTTATTGTTGTATATTTGTAATTGAAATACTTGTACATTTTCGTTACTTTACTTAATTATGTATATTACAATAGAAAAATGTGTAAATTTTGATTGCTTTCTTTATTGTTGTATATTTGTAATTGAAATACTTGAACATTTTCGTTACTTTACTTAATTATGTATATTACAATAGAAAAATGTGAAATTTTCATTGCTTTATTTATTGTTGTATATTTGTAATTGAAATACTTGTACATTTTCGTTACTTTACTTAATTATATATATTACAATAGAAAAATGTGAAATTTTCATTGCTTTATTTATTGTTGTATATTTGTAATTGAAATACTTGTACATTTTCGTTACTTTACTTAATTATGAATATTACAAAAGAAAATGTGTAAATTTTGGTTCCTTTATTTATTGTTGTATATTTGTAATTGAAATACTTGTACATTTTCGTTACTTGACTTAATTATGTATATTACAATAGAAAAATGTGTAAAGTTTGGTTCCTTTATTTATTGTTGTATATTTGTAATTGAAATACTTGTACATTTACGTTACTTTACTTAATTATGAATATTACAATAGAAAAATGTGTAAATTTTGGTTCCTTTATTTATTGTTGTATATTCGTAATTGAAATACTTGTACATTTTCGTTACTTTACTTAATTATGAATATTACAATAGAAAAATGTGTAAATTTTGGTTCCTTTATTTATTGTTGTATATTTGTAATTGAAATACTTGTACATTTTCGTTACTTTACTTAATTCTGTATATTACAATAGAAAATGTGTAGATTTTGGTTCCTTTATTTATTGTTGTATATTTGTAATTGAAATAATTGTACATTTTCGTTACTTTACTTAATTATGTATATTAAAATCGAAAAATGTGTAAATTTTGATTGCTTTATTTATAGTTGTATATTTGTAATTGAAATACATTTACATTTTCGTTACTTTACTTAATTATGTATATTACAATAAAAAATGTGTAAAGTTTGGTTCCTTTATATATTGTTGTATATTTGTTATTGAAATACTTGTACATTTTCGTTACTTTACTTAATTATGTATATTACAATAGAAAAATGTGTAAATTTTGATTACTTTTTTTATTGTTGTATATTTGTAATTGAAATACTTGTACATTTTCGTTACTTTACTTAATTATGTATATTAAAAAAGAAAAATGTGTAAATTATGATTGCTTTATTTATTGTTGTATATTTGTAATTGAAATACTTGTACATTTTCGTTACTTTACTTAATTATGTATATTACAATAGAAAAATGTGTAAATTTTGATTGCTTTCTTTATTGATGTATATTTGTAATTGAAATACTTGTACATTTTCGTTACTTTACTTAATTATGAATATTAAAATAGAAAAATGTGTAAATTTTGGTTCCTTTATTTATTGTTGTATATTTGTAATTGAAATACTTGTACATTTTCGTTACTTTACTTAATTATGTATATTACAATAGAAAAATATGTAAATTTTGGTCCCTTATTTATTGTTGTATATTTGTAATTGAAATACTTGTACATTTTCGTTACTTTACTTAATTATGTATATTACAATAGAAAAATGTGTAAATTTTGATTGCTTTCTCTATTGTTGTATATTTGTAATTGAAATACTTGTACATTTTCGTTACTTTACTTAATTATGTATATTACAATAGAAAAATGTGTAAATTTTGATTGCTTTCTTTATTGTTGTATATTTGTAATTGAAATACTTGAACATTTTCGTTACTTTACTTAATTATGTATATTACAATAGAAAAATGTGAAATTTTCATTGCTTCATTTATTGTTGTATATTTGTAATTGAAATACTTGTACATTTTCGTTACTTTACTTAATTATATATATTACAATAGAAAAATGTGAAATTTTCATTGCTTTATTTATTGTTGTATATTTGTAATTGAAATACTTGTACATTTTCGTTACTTTACTTAATTATGAATATTACAAAAGAAAATGTGTAAATTTTGGTTCCTTTATTTATTGTTGTATATTTGTAATTGAAATACTTGTACATTTTCGTTACTTTACTTAATTATGTATATTACAATAGAAAAATGTGTAAATTTTGATTGCTTTCTTTATTGTTGTATATTTGTAATTGAAATACTTGAACATTTTCGTTACTTTACTTAATTATGTATATTACAATAGAAAAATGTGAAATTTTCATTGCTTTATTTATTGTTGTATATTTGTAATTGAAATACTTGTACATTTTCGTTACTTTACTTAATTATATATATTACAATAGAAAAATGTGAAATTTTCATTGCTTTATTTATTGTTGTATATTTGTAATTGAAATACTTGTACATTTTCGTTACTTTACTTAATTATGAATATTACAAAAGAAAATGTGTAAATTTTGGTTCCTTTATTTATTGTTGTATATTTGTAATTGAAATACTTGTACATTTTCGTTACTTGACTTAATTATGTATATTACAATAGAAAAATGTGTAAAGTTTGGTTCCTTTATTTATTGTTGTATATTTGTAATTGAAATACTTGTACATTTACGTTACTTTACTTAATTATGAATATTACAATAGAAAAATGTGTAAATTTTGGTTCCTTTATTTATTGTTGTATATTCGTAATTGAAATACTTGTACATTTTCGTTACTTTACTTAATTATGAATATTACAATAGAAAAATGTGTAAATTTTGGTTCCTTTATTTATTGTTGTATATTTGTAATTGAAATACTTGTACATTTTCGTTACTTTACTTAATTCTGTATATTACAATAGAAAATGTGTAGATTTTGGTTCCTTTATTTATTGTTGTATATTTGTAATTGAAATAATTGTACATTTTCGTTACTTTACTTAATTATGTATATTAAAATCGAAAAATGTGTAAATTTTGATTGCTTTATTTATAGTTGTATATTTGTAATTGAAATACATTTACATTTTCGTTACTTTACTTAATTATGTATATTACAATAAAAAATGTGTAAAGTTTGGTTCCTTTATATATTGTTGTATATTTGTTATTGAAATACTTGTACATTTTCGTTACTTTACTTAATTATGTATATTACAATAGAAAAATGTGTAAATTTTGATTGCTTTTTTTATTGTTGTATATTTGTAATTGAAATACTTGTACATTTTCGTTACTTTAAGTAATTATGTATATTAAAAAAGAAAAATGTGTAAATTATGATTGCTTTATTTATTGTTGTATATTTGTAATTGAAATACTTGTACATTTTCGTTACTTTACTTAATTATGTATATTACAATAGAAAAATGTGTAAATTTTGATTGCTTTCTTTATTGATGTATATTTGTAATTGAAATACTTGTACATTTTCGTTACTTTACTTAATTATGAATATTAAAATAGAAAAATGTGTAAATTTTGGTTCCTTTATTTATTGTTGTATATTTGTAATTGAAATACTTGTACATTTTCGTTACTTTACTTAATTATGTATATTACAATAGAAAAATATGTAAATTTTGGTTCCTTTATTTATTGTTGTATATTTGTAATTGAAATACTTGTACATTTTCGTTACTTTACTTAATTATGTATATTACAATAGAAAAATGTGTAAATTTTGATTGCTTTCTTTATTGTTGTATATTTGTAATTGAAATACTTGTACATTTTCGTTACTTTACTTAATTATGTATATTACAATAGAAAAATGTGTAAATTTTGATTGCTTTCTTTATTGTTGTATATTTGTAATTGAAATACTTGAACATTTTCGTTACTTTACTTAATTATGTATATTACAATAGAAAAATGTGAAATTTTCATTGCTTCATTTATTGTTGTATATTTGTAATTGAAATACTTGTACATTTTCGTTACTTTACTTAATTATATATATTACAATAGAAAAATGTGAAATTTTCATTGCTTTATTTATTGTTGTATATTTGTAATTGAAATACTTGTACATTTTCGTTACTTTACTTAATTATGAATATTACAAAAGAAAATGTGTAAATTTTGGTTCCTTTATTTATTGTTGTATATTTGTAATTGAAATACTTGTACATTTTCGTTACTTTACTTAATTATGTATATTACAATAGAAAAATGTGTAAATTTTGATTGCTTTCTTTATTGTTGTATATTTGTAATTGAAATACTTGAACATTTTCGTTACTTTACTTAATTATGTATATTACAATAGAAAAATGTGAAATTTTCGTTGCTTTATTTATTGTTGTATATTTGTAATTGAAATACTTGTACATTTTCGTTACTTTACTTAATTATATATATTACAATAGAAAAATGTGAAATTTTCATTGCTTTTATTATTGTTGTATATTTGTAATTGAAATACTTGTACATTTTCGTTACTTTACTTAATTATGAATATTACAAAAGAAAATGTGTAAATTTTGGTTCCTTTATTTATTGTTGTATATTTGTAATTGAAATACTTGTACATTTTCGTTACTTGACTTAATTATGTATATTACAATAGAAAAATGTGTAAAGTTTGGTTCCTTTATTTATTGTTGTATATTTGTAATTGAAATACTTGTACATTTCCGTTACTTTACTTAATTATGAATATTACAATAGAAAAATGTGTAAATTTTGGTTCCTTTATTTATTGTTGTATATTCGTAATTGAAATACTTGTACATTTTCGTTACTTTACTTATGTATATTTCAATAGAAAAATGTGAAATTTTCATTGCTTTATTTATTGTTGTATATTTGTAATTAAAATACTTGTACATTTTTGTTACTTTACTTTATTATGTATATTACAATAGAAAAACGTGTAAAGTTTGGTTCCTTTATTTATTGAAGTGTATTTGTAATTGAAATACTTGTACATTTTCGTTACTTTACTTAATTATGAATATTACAATAGAAAAATGTGTAAATTTTGGTTCCTTTATTTATTGTTGTATATTTGTAATTGAAATACATTTACATTTTCGTTACTTTACTTAATTATGTATATTACAATAGAAAATGTGTAAATTTTGGTTCCTTTATATATTGTTGTATATTTGTTATTGAAATACTTGTACATTTTCGTTACTTTACTTAATTATGTATATTACAATAGAAAAATGTGTAAATTTTGATTGCTTTTTTTATTGTTGTATATTTGTAATTGAAATACTTGTACATTTTCGTTACTTTACTTAATTATGTATATTAAAAAAGAAAAATGTGTAAATTATGATTGCTTTATTTATTGTTGTATATTTGTAATTGAAATACTTGTACATTTTCGTTACTTTACTTAATTATGTATATTACAATAGAAAAATGTGTAAATTTTGATTGCTTTCTTTATTGATGTATATTTGTAATTGAAATACTTGTACATTTTCGTTACTTTACTTAATTATGAACATTAAAATAGAAAAATGTGTAAATTTTGGTTCCTTTATTTATTGTTGTATATTTGTAATTGAAATACTTGTACATTTTCGTTACTTTACTTAATTATGTATATTACAATAGAAAAATGTGTAAATTTTGATTGCTTTATTTATTGTTGTATATTTGTAATTGAAATACTTGTACATTTTCGTTACTTTACTTAATTATGTATATTAAAAAAGAAAAATCTGTAAATTTTGATTGCTTTATTTATTGTTGTATATTTGTAATTGAAATACTTGTACATTTTCGTTACTTTACTTAATTATGTATATTACAATAGAAAAATGTGTAAATTTTGATTGCTTTTTTTATTGTTGTATATTTGTAATTGAAATACTTGTACATATCGTTACTTTACTTAACTATATATATTACAATAGAAAAATGTGTAAATTTTGGTTCCTTTATTTATTGTTGTATATTTGTAATTGAAATACTTATACATTTTCGTTACTTTACTTAATTATGTATATTACAATAGAAAAATGTGTAAATTTTGATTGCTTTTTTTATTGTTGTATATTTGTAAGTGAAATACTTGTACATTTTCGTTACTTTCCTTAATTATGTATATTAAAAAAGAAAAATGTGTAAATTTTGATTGCTTTATTTATTGTTGTATATTGGTAATGAAATACTTGTACATTTTCGTTACTTTACTTAATTATGTATATTACAATAGAAAAATGTGTGAATTTTGATTGCTTTATTTATTGTTGTATATTTGTAATTGAAATACTTGTACATTTTCGTTACTTTACTTAATTATGTATATTACAATAGAAAAATGTGTAAATTTTGATTGCTTTATTTATTGTTGTATATTTGTAATTGAAATACTTGTACATTTTCGTTACTTTACATAATTATGTATATTAAAATAGAAAAATGAGTAAATTGTGATTGTTTTATTTATTGTTGTATATTTGTAATTGAAATACTTGTACATTTTCGTTACTTTACTTAATTATGTATATTACAATAGAAAAATATGTAAATTTTGGTTCATTTATTTATTGTTGTATATTTGTAATTGAAATACTTGTACATTTTCGTTACTTTACTTAATTATGTATATTACAATAGAAAAATGTGTAAATTTTGATTGCTTTATTTATTGTTGTATATTTGTAATTGAAATACTTGTACATTTTCGTTACTTTACTTAATTATGTATATTACAATAGAAAAATGTGAAATTTTCATTGCTTTATTTATTGTTGTATATTTGTAATTGAAATACTTGTACATTTTCGTTACTTTACTTAATTATGAATATTACAAAAGAAAATGTGTAAATTTTGGTTCCTTTATTTATTGTTGTATATTTGTAATTGAAATACTTGTACATTTTCGTTACTTGACTTAATTATGTATATTACAATAGAAAAATGTGTAAAGTTTGGTTCCTTTATTTATTGTTGTATATTTGTAATTGAAATACTTGTACATTTTCGTTACTTTACTTAATTATGTATATTACAATAGAAAAATGTGAAATTTTCATTGCTTTATTTATTGTTGTATATTTGTAATTGAAATACTTGTACATTTTCGTTACTTTACTTAATTATGAATATTACAAAAGAAAATGTGTAAATTCTGGTTCCTTTATTTATTGTTGTATATTTGTAATTGAAATACTTGTACATTTTCGTTACTTGACTTAATTATGTATATTACAATAGAAAAATGTGTAAAGTTTGGTTCCTTTATTTATTGTTGTATATTTGTAATTGAAATACTTGTACATTTTCGTTACTTTAATTAATTATGTATATTACAATAGAAAAATGTGAAATTTTCATTGCTTTATTTATTGTTGTATATTTGTAATTGAAATACTTGTACATTTTCGTTACTTTACTTAATTATGAATATTACAAAAGAAAATGTGTAAATTTTGGTTCCTTTATTTATTGTTGTATATTTGTAATTGAAATACTTGTACATTTTCGTTACTTTACTTAATTATGTATATTTCAATAGAAAAATGTGAAATTTTCATTGCTTTATTTATTGTTGTATATTTGTAATTGAAATACTTGTACATTTTCGTTACTTTACTTAATTATGTATATTACAATAGAAAAATGTGTAAATTTTGATTGCTTTCTTTATTGATGTATATTTGTAATTGAAATACTTGTACATTTTCGTTACTTTACTTAATTATGAATATTAAAATAGAAAAATGTGTAAATTTTGGTTCCTTTATTTATTGTTGTATATTTGTAATTGAAATACTTGTACATTTTCGTTACTTTACTTAATTATGTATATTACAATAGAAAAATGTGTAAATTTTGATTGCTTTATTTATTGTTGTATATTTGTAATTGAAATACTTGTACATTTTCGTTACTTTACTTAATTATGTATATTAAAATAGAAAAATGTGTAAATTTTGGTTCCTTTATTTATTGTTGTATATTTGTAATTGAAATACTTGTACATTTTCGTTACTTTACTTAATTATGTATATTACAATAGAAAAATGTGTAAATTTTGATTGCTTTCTTTATTGATGTATATTTGTAATTGAAATACTTGTACATTTTCGTTACTTTACTTAATTATGAACATTAAAATAGAAAAATGTGTAAATTTTGGTTCCTTTATTTATTGTTGTATATTTGTAATTGAAATACTTGTACATTTTCGTTACTTTACTTAATTATGTATATTACAATAGAAAAATGTGTAAATTTTGATTGCTTTATTTATTGTTGTATATTTGTAATTGAAATACTTGTACATTTTCGTTACTTTACTTAATTATGTATATTAAAAAAGAAAAATGTGTAAATTATGATTGCTTTATTTATTGTTGTATATTTGTAATTGAAATACTTGTACATTTTCGTTACTTTACTTAATTATGTATATTACAATAGAAAAATGTGTAAATTTTGATTGCTTTCTTTATTGATGTATATTTGTAATTGAAATACTGGTACATTTTCGTTACTTTACTTAATTATGAATATTAAAATAGAAAAATGTGTAAATTTTGGTTCCTTTATTTATTGTTGTATATTTGTAATTGAAATACTTGTACATTTTCGTTACTTTACTTAATTATGTATATTACAATAGAAAAATGTGTAAATTTTGATTGCTTTATTTATTGTTGTATATTTGTAATTGAAATACTTGTACATTTTCGTTACTTTACTTAATTATGTATATTAAAAAAGAAAAATCTGTAAATTTTGATTGCTTTATTTATTGTTGTATATTTGTAATTGAAATACTTGTACATTTTCGTTACTTTACTTAATTATGTATATTACAATAGAAAAATGTGTAAATTTTGATTGCTTTTTTTATTGTTGTATATTTGTAATTGAAATACTTGTACATATCGTTACTTTACTTAACTATATATATTACAATAGAAAAATGTGTAAATTTTGGTTCCTTTATTTATTGTTGTATATTTGTAATTGAAATACTTATACATTTTCGTTACTTTACTTAATTATGTATATTACAATAGAAAAATGTGTAAATTTTGATTGCTTTTTTTATTGTTGTATATTTGTAAGTGAAATACTTGTACATTTTCGTTACTTTCCTTAATTATGTATATTAAAAAAGAAAAATGTGTAAATTTTGATTGATTTATTTATTGTTGTATATTGGTAATTGAAATACTTGTACATTTTCGTTACTTTACTTAATTATGTATATTACAATAGAAAAATGTGTGAATTTTGATTGCTTTATTTATTGTTGTATATTTGTAATTGAAATACTTGTACATTTTCGTTACTTTACTTAATTATGTATATTACAATAGAAAAATGTGTAAATTTTGATTGCTTTATTTATTGTTGTATATTTGTAATTGAAATACTTGTACATTTTCGTTACTTTACATAATTATGTATATTAAAATAGAAAAATGAGTAAATTGTGATTGTTTTATTTATTGTTGTATATTTGTAATTGAAATACTTGTACATTTTCGTTACTTTACTTAATTATGTATATTACAATAGAAAAATATGTAAATTTTGGTTCATTTATTTATTGTTGTATATTTGTAATTGAAATACTTGTACATTTTCGTTACTTTACTTAATTATGTATATTACAATAGAAAAATGTGTAAATGTTGATTGCTTTATTTATTGTTGTATATTTGTAATTGAAATACTTGTACATTTTCGTTACTTTACTTAATTATGTATATTACAATAGAAAAATGTGAAATTTTCATTGCTTTATTTATTGTTGTATATTTGTAATTGAAATACTTGTACATTTTCGTTACTTTACTTAATCATGAATATTACAAAAGAAAATGTGTAAATTTTGGTTCCTTTATTTATTGTTGTATATTTGTAATTGAAATACTTGTACATTTTCGTTACTTGACTTAATTATGTATATTACAATAGAAAAATGTGTAAAGTTTGGTTCCTTTATTTATTGTTGTATATTTGTAATTGAAATACTTGTAAATTTTCGTTACTTTACTTAATTATGTATATTACAATAGAAAAATGTGAAATTTTCATTGCTTTATTTATTGTTGTATATTTGTAATTGAAATACTTGTACATTTTCGTTACTTTACTTAATTATGAATATTACAAAAGAAAATGTGTAAATTTTGGTTCCTTTATTTATTGTTGTATATTTGTAATTGAAATACTTGTACATTTTCGTTACTTGACTTAATTATGTATATTACAATAGAAAAATGTGTAAAGTTTGGTTCCTTTATTTATTGTTGTATATTTGTAATTGAAATACTTGTACATTTTCGTTACTTTACTTAATTATGTATATTACAATAGAAAAATGTGAAATTTTCATTGCTTTATTTATTGTTGTATATTTGTAATTGAAATACTTGTACATTTTCGTTACTTTACTTAATTATGAATATTACAAAAGAAAATGTGTAAATTCTGGTTCCTTTATTTATTGTTGTATATTTGTAATTGAAATACTTGTACATTTTCGTTACTTGACTTAATTATGTATATTACAATAGAAAAATGTGTAAAGTTTGGTTCCTTTATTTATTGTTGTATATTTGTAATTGAAATACTTGTACATTTTCGTTACTTTAATTAATTATGTATATTACAATAGAAAAATGTGAAATTTTCATTGCTTTATTTATTGTTGTATATTTGTAATTGAAATACTTGTACATTTTCGTTACTTTACTTAATTATGAATATTACAAAAGAAAATGTGTAAATTTTGGTTCCTTTATTTATTGTTGTATATTTGTAATTGAAATACTTGTACATTTTCGTTACTTTACTTAATTATGTATATTTCAATAGAAAAATGTGAAATTTTCATTGCTTTATTTATTGTTGTATATTTGTAATTGAAATACTTGTACATTTTCGTTACTTGACATAATTATGTATATTACAATAGAAAAATGTGTAAAGTTTGGTTCCTTTATTTATTGTTGTATATTTGTAATTGAAATACTTGTACATTTTCGTTACTTGACTTAATTATGTATATTACAATAGAAAAATGTGTAAAGTTTGGTTCCTTTATTTATTGTTGTATATTTGTAATTGAAATACTTGTACATTTTCGTTACTTTACTTAATTATGAATATTACAATAGAAAATGTGTAAATTTTGGTTCCTTTATTTATTGTTGTATATTCGTAATTGAAATACTTGTACATTTTCGTTACTTTACTTAATTATGTATATTTCAATAGAAAAATGTGAAATTTTCATTGCTTTATTTATTGTTGTATATTTGTAATTAAAATACTTTTACATTTTCGTTACTTTACTTAATTATGTATATTACAATAGAAAAATGTGAAATTTTCATTGCTTTATTTATTGTTGTATATTTGTAATTGAAATACTTGTACATTTTAGTTAATTTACTTAATTATGAATATTACAAAAGAAAATGTGTAAATTTTGGTTCCTTTATTTATTGTTGTATATTTGTAATTGAAATACTTGTACATTTTCGTTACTTGACTTAATTATGTATATTACAATAGAAAAATGTGTAAAGTTTGGTTCCTTTATTTATTGTTGTATATTTGTAATTGAAATACTTGTACATTTTCGTTACTTTACTTAATTATGAATATTACAATAGAAAAATGTGTAAATTTTGGTTCCTTTATTTATTGTTGTATATTTGTAATTGAAATACTTGTACATTTTCGTTACTTTACTTAATTATGTATATTACAATAGAAAAATGTGAAATTTTCATTGCTTTATTTATTGTTGTATATTTGTAATTGAAATACTTGTACATTTTCGTTACTTTACTTAATTATGAATATTACAAATGAAAATGTGTAAATTTTGGTTCCTTTATTTATTGTTGTATATTTGTAATTGAAATACTTGTACATTTTCGTTACTTTACTTAATTATGTATATTTCAATAGAAAAATGTGAAATTTTGATTGCTTTATTTATTGTTGTATATTTGTAATTGAAATACTTGTACATTTTCGTTACTTGACATAATTATGTATATTACAATAGAAAAATGTGTAAAGTTTGGTTCCTTTATTTATTGTTGTATATTTGTAATTGAAATACTTGTACATTTTCGTTACTTGACTTAATTATGTATATTACAAGAGAAAAATGTGTAAAGTTTGGTTCCTTTATTTATTGTTGTATATTTGTAATTGAAATACTTGTACATTTTCGTTACTTTACTTAATTATGAATATTACAATAGAAAAATGTGTAAATTTTGGTTCCTTTATTTATTGTTGTATATTCGTAATTGAAATACTTGTATATTTTCGTTACTTTACTTAATTATGTATATTTCAATAGAAAAATGTGAAATTTTCATTGCTTTATTTATTGTTGTATATTTGTAATTAAAATACTTTTACATTTTCGTTACTTTACTTAATTATGTATATTACAATAGAAAAATGTGAAATTTTCATTGCTTTATTTATTGTTGTATATTTGTAATTGAAATACTTGTACATTTTGTTACTTTACTTAATTATGAATATTACAAAAGAAAATGTGTAAATTTTGGTTCCTTTATTTATTGTTGTATATTTGTAATTGAAATACTTGTACATTTTCGTTACTTGACTTAATTATGTATATTACAATAGAAAAATGTGTAAATTTTGGTTCCTTTATATATTGTTGTATATTTGTAATTGAAATACTTATACATTTTCGTTACTTTACTTAATTATGTATATTACAATAGAAAAATGTGTAAATTTTGATTGCTTTTTTTATTGTTGTATATTTGTAAGTGAAATACTTGTACATTTTCGTTACTTTCCTTAATTATGTATATTAAAAAAGAAAAATGTGTAAATTTTGATTGCTTTATTTATTGTTGTATATTGGTAATTGAAATACTTGTACATTTTCGTTACTTTACTTAATTATGTATATTACAATAGAAAAATGTGTGAATTTTGATTACTTTATTTATTGTTGTATATTTGTAATTGAAATACTTGTACATTTTCGTTACTTTACTTAATTATGTATATTACAATAGAAAAATGTGTAAATTTTGATTGCTTTATTTATAGTTGTATATTTGTAATTGAAATACTTGTACATTTTCGTTACTTTACATAATTATGTATATTAAAATAGAAAAATGAGTAAATTGTGATTGCTTTATTTATTGTTGTATATTTGTAATTGAAATACTTGTACATTTTCGTTACTTTACTTAATTATGAATATTACAAAAGAAAATGTGTAAATTTTGGTTCCTTTATTTATTGTTGTATATTTGTAATTGAAATACTTGTACATTTTCGTTACTTGACTTAATTATGTATATTACAATAGAAAAATGTGTAAAGTTTGGTTCCTTTATTTATTGTTGTATATTTGTAATTGAAATACTTGTACATTTTCGTTACTTTACTTAATTATGTATATTACAATAGAAAAATGTGAAATTTTCATTGCTTTATTTATTGTTGTATATTTGTAATTGAAATACTTGTACATTTTCGTTACTTTACTTAATTATGAATATTACAAAAGAAAATGTGTAAATTTTGGTTCCTTTATTTATTGTTGTATATTTGTAATTGAAATACTTGTACATTTTCGTTACTTGACTTAATTATGTATATTACAATAGAAAAATGTGTAAAGTTTGGTTCCTTTATTTATTGTTGTATATTTGTAATTGAAATACTTGTACATTTTCGTTACTTTACTTAATTATGTATATTACAATAGAAAAATGTGAAATTTTCATTGCTTTATTTATTGTATATTTGTAATTGAAATACTTGTACATTTTCGTTACTTTACTTAATTATGAATATTACAATAGAAAAATGTGTAAATTTTGGTTCCTTTATTTATTGTTGTATATTTGTAATTGAAATACTTGTACATTTTCGTTACTTTACTTAATTATGTATATTTCAATAGAAAAATGTGAAATTTTCATTGCTTTATTTATTGTTGTATATTTGTAATTGAAATACTTGTACATTTTCGTTACTTGACTTAATTATGTATATTACAATAGAAAAATGTGTAAAGTTTGGTTCCTTTATTTATTGTTGTATATTTGTAATTGAAATACTTGTACATTTTCGTTACTTGACTTAATTATGTATATTACAATAGAAAAATGTGTAAAGTTTGGTTCCTTTCTTTATTGTTGTATATTTGTAATTGAAATACTTGTACATTTTCGTTACTTTACTTAATTATGAATATTACAATAGAAAAATGTGTAAATTTTGGCCCCTATATATATTGTTGTATATTCGTAATTGAAATACTTGTACATTTTCGTTACTTTACTTTTGTATATTTCAATAGAAAAATGTGAAATTTTCATTGCTTTATTTATTGTTGTATATTTGTAATTGAAATACTTGTACATTTTCGTTACATTACTTAATTATGTATATTACAATAGAAAAACGTGTAAATTTGGTTCCTTTATTTACTGATGTATATTTGTAATTGAAATACTTGTACATTTTCGTTACTTTACTTAATTATGAATATTACAATAGAAAAATGTGTAAATTTTGGTTCCTTTATTTATTGTTGTATATTTGTAATTGAAATACTTGTACATTTTCGTTACTTTACTTAATTATGTATATTACAATAGAAAAATGTGAAATTTTCATTGCTTTATTTATTGTTGTATATTTGTAATTGAAATACTTGTACATTTTCGTTACTTTACTTAATTATGAATATTACAAAAGAAAATGTGTAAATTTTGGTTCCTTTATTTATTGTTGTATATTTGTAATTGAAATACTTGTACATTTTCGTTACTTGTCTTAATTATGTATATTACAATAGAAAAATGTGTAAAGTTTGGTTCCTTTATTTATTGTTGTATATTTGTAATTGAAATACTTGTACATTTTCGTTACTTTACTTAATTATGTATATTACAATAGAAAAATGTGTAAATTTTGGTTCCTTTATTTATTGTTGTATATTTGTAATTGAAATACTTGTACATTTTCGTTACTTTACTTAATTATGAATATTACAATAGAAAAATGTGTAAATTTTGGTTCCTTTATTTATTGTTGTATATTTGTAATTGAAATACTTGTACATTTTCGTTACTTTACTTAATTCTGTATATTACAATAGAAAATATGTAAATTTTGGTTCCTTTATTTATTGTTGTATATTTGTAATTGAAATAATTGTACATTTTCGTTACTTTACTTAATTATGTATATTAAAATCGAAAAATGTGTAAATTTTGTTTGCTTTATTTATAGTGTATATTTGTAATTGAAATACTTGTACATTTTCGTGACTTTACTTAATTATGTATATTACAATAGAAAAATGTGTAAATTTTGATTGCTTTTTTTATTGTTGTATATTTGTAATTGAAATACTTGTACATTTTCGTTACTTTACTTAATTATGTATATTAAAAAAGAAAAATATGTAAATTATGATTGCTTTATTTATTGTTGTATATTTGTAATTGAAATACTTGTACATTTTCGTTACTTTACTTAATTATGTATATTACAATAGAAAAATGTGTAAATTTTGATTGCTTTATTTATTGTTGTATATTTGTAATTGAAATACTTGTACATTTTCGTGACTTTACTTAATTATGTATATTACAATAGAAAAATATGTAAATTTTGATTGCTTTATTTATTGTTGTATATTTGTAATTGAAATACTTGTACATTTTCGTTACTTTACTTAATTATGTATATTACAAGAGAAAAATGTGTAAATTTTGATTGCTTTATTTATTGTTGTATATTTGTAATTGAAATACTTGTACATATCGTTACTTTACTTAATTATATATATTACAATAGAAAAATGTGTAAATTTTGGTTCCTTTATTTATTGTTGTATATTTGTAATTGAAATACTTATACATTTTCGTTACTTTACTTAATTATGTATATTACAATAGAAAAATGTGTAAATTTTGATTGCTTTTTTTATTGTTGTATATTTGTAATTGAAATACTTGTACATTTTCGTTACTTTCCTTAATTATGTATATTAAAAAAGAAAAATGTGTAAATTTTGGTTCCTTTATTTATTGTTGTATATTGGTAATTGAAATACTTGTACATTTTCGTTACTTTACTTAATTATGAATATTAAAATAGAAAAATGTGTAAATTTTGGTTCCTTTATTTATTGTTGTATATTTGTAATTGAAATACTTGTACATTTTCGTTACTTTACTTAATTATGTATATTACAATAGAAAAATGTGTAAATTTTGATTGCTTTATTTATTGTTGTATATTTGTAATTGAAATACTTGTACATTTTCGTGACTTTACTTAATTATGTATATTACAATAGAAAAATGTGTAAATTTTGATTGCTTTATTTATTGTTGTATATTTGTAATTGAAATACTTGTACATTTTCATTACTTTACTTAATTATGTATATTACAATAGAAAAATGTGTAAATTTTGATTGCTTTATTTATTGTTGTATATTTGTAATTGAAATACTTGTACATATCGTTACTTTACTTAATTATATATATTACAATAGAAAAATGTGTAAATTTTGGTTCCTTTATTTATTGTTGTATATTTGTAATTGAAATACTTATACATTTTCGTTACTTTACTTAATTATGTATATTACAATAGAAAAATGTGTAAAGTTTGATTGCTTTTTTTATTGTTGTATATTTGTAATTGAAATACTTGTACATTTTCGTTACTTTACTTAATTATGTATATTACAATAGAAAAATTTGTAAATTTTCATTGCTTTATTTATTGTTGTATATTTGTAATTGAAATACTTATACATTTTCGTTACTTTACTTAATTATGTATATTACAATAGAAAAACGTGTAAAGTTTGGTTCCTTTATTTATTGATGTATATTTGTAATTGAAATACTTGTACATTTTCGTTACTTTACTTAATTATGAATATTACAATAGAAAAATGTGTAAATTTTGGTTCCTTTATTTATTGTTGTATATTTGTAATTGAAATACTTGTACATTTTCGTTACTTTACTTAATTATGTATATTACAATAGAAAAATGTGTAAATTGTATTGCTTTATTTATTGTTGTATATTTGTAATTGAAATAATTGTACATTTTCGTTACTTTACTTAATTTTGTATATTAAAATCGAAAAATGTGTAAATTTTGATTGCTTTATTTATAGTTGTATATTTGTAATTGAAATACTTATACATTTTCGTTACTTTACTTAATTATGTATATTACAATAAAAAAATGTGTAAAGTTTGGTTCATTTATTTATTGTTGTATATTTGTAATTGAAATACTTGTACATTTTCGTTACTTTACTTAATTATGTATATTTCAATAGAAAAATGTGAAATTTTCATTGCTTTATTTATTGTTGTATATTTGTAATTGAAATACTTGTACATTTTCGTTACTTTACTTAATTATGTATATTACAATAGAAAAATGTGTAAATTTTGATTGCTTTTTTTATTGTTGTATATTTGTAATTGAAATACTTGTACATTTTCGTTACTTTACTTATGTATATTAAAAAAGAAAAAGGTGTAAATTATGATTGCTTTATTTATTGTTGTATATTTGTAATTGAAATACTTGTACATTTTCTTTACTTTACTTAATTATGTATATTACAATAGAAAAATGTGTAAATTTTGATTGCTTTCTTTATTGATGTATATTTGTAAGTGAAATACTTGTACATTTTCGTTACTTTACTTAATTATGAATATTAAAATAGAAAAATGTGTAAATTTTGGTTCCTTTATTTATTGTTGTATATTTGTAATTGAAATACTTGTACATTTTCTTTACTTTACTTAATTATGTATATTTCAATAGAAAAATGTGTAAATTTTGATTGCTTTATTTATTGTTGTATATTTGTAATTGAAATACTTGTACATTTTCGTTACTTTACTTAATTATGTATATTACAAGAGAAAAATGTGTAAATTTTGATTGCTCTATTTATTGTTGTATATTTGTAATTGAAATACTTGTACATTTTCGTTACTTTACTTAATTATGTATATTACAATAGAAAAATGTGTGAATTTTGATTGCTTTATTTATTGTTGTATATTTGTAATTGAAATACTTGTACATTTTCGTTACTTTACTTAATTATGTATATTACAATAGAAAAACGTGTAAAGTTTGGTTCCTTTATTTATTGATGTATATTTGTAATTGAAATACTTGTACATTTTCGTTACTTTACTTAATTATGAATATTACAATAGAAAAATGTGTAAATTTTGGTTCCTTTATTTATTGTTGTATATTTGTAATTGAAATACTTGTACATTTTCGTTACTTTACTTAATTATGTATATTACAATAGAAAAATGTGTAAATTTTTATTGCTTTATTTATTGTTGTATATTTGTAATTGAAATACTTGTACATTTTCGTTACTTTACTTAATTATGTATATTACAATAGAAAAATGTGTAAATTTTGATTGCTTTTTTTATTGTTGTATATTTGTAATTGAAATACTTGTACATTTTCGTTACTTTACTTATGTATATTAAAAAAGAAAAATGTGTAAATTATGATTGCTTTATTTATTGTTGTATATTTGTAATTGAAATACTTGTACATTTTCGTTACTTTACTTAATTATGTATATTACAATAGAAAAATGTGTAAATTTTGATTGCTTTCTTTATTGATGTATATTTGTAAGTGAAATACTTGTACATTTTCGTTACTTTACTTAATTATGAATATTAAAAAAGAAAAATGTGTAAATTTTGGTTCCTTTATTTATTGTTGTATATTTGTAATTGAAATACTTGTACATTTTCTTTACTTTACTTAATTATGTATATTACAATAGAAAAATGTGTAAATTTTGATTGCTTTATTTATTGTTGTATATTTGTAATTGAAATACTTGTACATTTTCGTTACTTTACTTAATTATGTATAT
The DNA here is from genome assembly GCA_963932145.1 of Acanthosepion lycidas. Classification (NCBI taxonomy): domain Eukaryota; kingdom Metazoa; phylum Mollusca; class Cephalopoda; order Sepiida; family Sepiidae; genus Acanthosepion; species Acanthosepion lycidas. Next base: position 55,613,593 of record OZ010615.1, read on the forward strand.
TACAATAGAAAAATGTGTAAATTTTGATTGCTTTATTTATTGTTGTATATTTGTAATTGAAATACTTGTACATTTTCGTTACTTTACTTAATTATGTATATTACAATAGAAAAACGTGTAAAGTTTGGTTCCTTTATTTATTGATGTATATTTGTAATTGAAATACTTGTACATTTTCGTTACTTTACTTAATTATGTATATTACAATAGAAAAATGTGTAAATTTTGATTGCTTTATTTATTGTTGTATATTCGTAATTGAAATACTTGTACATTTTCGTTACTTTACTTAATTATGTATATTACAATAGAAAAACGTGTAAATTTGGTTCCTTTATTTATTGATGTATATTTGTAATTGAAATACTTGTACATTTTCGTTACTTTACTTAATTATGAATGTTACAATAGAAAAATGTGTAAATTTTGGTTCCTTTATTTATTGTTGTATATTTGTATTTGAAATACTTGTACATTTTCGTTACTTTACTTAATTATGTATATTACAATAGAAAAACGTGTAAAGTTTGGTTCCTTTATTTATTGATGTATATTTGTAATTGAAATACTTGTACATTTTCGTTACTTTACTTAATTATGAATGTTACAATAGAAAAATGTGTAAATTTTGGTTCCTTTATTTATTGTTGTATATTTGTAATTGAAATACTTGTACATTTTCTTTACTTTACTTAATTATGTATATTTCAATAGAAAAATGTGAAATTTTCATTGCTTTATTTATTGTTGTATATTTGTAATTGAAATACTTGTACATTTTCGTTACTTTACTTAATTATGTATATTACAATAGAAAAACGTGTAAATTTGGTTCCTTTATTTATTGATGTATATTTGTAATTGAAATACTTGTACATTTTCGTTACTTTACTTAATTATGAATATTGCAATAGAAAAATGTGTAAATTTTGGTTCCTTTATTTATTGTTGTATATTTGTAATTGAAATACTTGTACATTCTCGTTACTTTACTTAATTATGTATATTACAATAGAAAAATGTGTAAATTTTATTGCTTTATTTATTGTTGTATATTTGTAATTGAAATAATTGTACATTTTCGTTACTTTACTTAATTATGTATATTAAAATCAAAAAATGTGTAAATTTTGATTGCTTTATATATAGTTGTATATTTGTAATTGAAATACTTATACATTTTCGTTACTTTACTTAATTATGTATATTACAATAAAAAAATGTGTAAAGTTTGGTTCCTTTATATATTGTTGTATATTTGTTATTGAAATACTTGTGCATTTTCGTTACTTTACTTAATTATGTATATTACAATTGAAAAATGTGTAAATTTTGATTGCTTTATTTATTGATGTATATTTGTAATTGAAATACTTGTACATTTTCGTTACTTTACTTAATTATGTATATTACAATAGAAAAATGTGTAAATTTTGATTGCTTTATTTATTGTTGTATATTTGTAATTGAAATACTTGTACATTTTCGTTACTTTACTTAATTATGTATATTACAATAGAAAAATGTGTAAATTTTGATTGCTTTTTTTATTGTTGTATATTTGTAATTGAAATACTTGTACATTTTCGTTACTTTACTTATGTATATTAAAAAAGAAAAATGTGTAAATTATGATTGCTTTATTTATTGTTGTATATTTGTAATTGAAATACTTGTACATTTTTGTTTCTTTACTTAATTATGTATATTACAATAGAAAAATGTGTAAATTTTGATTGCTTTATTTATTGTTGTATATTCGTAATTGAAATACTTGTACATTTTCGTTACTTTACTTAATTATGTATATTTCAATAGAAAAATGTGAAATTTTCATTGCTTTATTTATTGTTGTATATTTGTAATTAAAATACTTGTACATTTTCGTTACTTTACTTAATTATGTATATTACATAGAAAAACGTGTAAAGTTTGGTTCCTTTATTTATTGATGTATATTTGTAATTGAAATACTTGTACATTTTCGTTACTTTACTTAATTATGAATATTACAATAGAAAAATGTGTAAATTTTGGTTCCTTTATATATTGTTGTATATTTGTTATTGAAATACTTGTACATTTTCGTTACTTTACTTAATTATGTATATTACAATAGAAAAATGTGTAAATTTTGATTGCTTTATTTATTGTTGTATATTTCTAATTGAAATACTTGTACATTTTCGTTACTTTAATTACTTATGTATATTACAATAGAAAAATGTGTAAATTTTGATTGCTTTTTTTATTGTTGTATATTTGTAATTGAAATACTTGTACATTTTCGTTACTTTACTTAATTATGTATATTACAATAGAAAAATGTGTAAATTTTGATTGCTTTCTTTATTGATGTATATTTGTAATTGAAATATTTGTACATTTTCGTTACTCTACTTAATTATGAATATTAAAATAGAAAAATGTGTAAATTTTGGTTCCTTTATTTATTGTTGTATATTTGTAATTGAAATACTTGTACATTTTCGTTACTTTACTTAATTATGTGTATTATAATAGAAAAATGTGTAAATTTTGATTGCTTTATCTATTGTTGTATATTTGTAATTGAAATACTTGTACATTTTCGTTACTTTACTTAATTATGTATATTAAAAAAGAAAAATATGTAAATTTTGATTGCTTTATTTATTGTTGTATATTTGTAATTGAAATACTTGTACATTTTCGTTACTTTACTTAATTATGTATATTACAATAGAAAAATGTGTAAATTTTGATTGCTTTATTTATTGTTGTATATTTGTAATTGAAATACTTGTACATATCGTTACTTTACTTAATTATGTATATTACAATAGAAAAATGTGTAAATTTTGGTTCCTTTATTTATTGTTGTATATTTGTAATTGAAATACTTATACATTTTCGTTACTTTACTTAATTATGTATATTACAATAGAAAAATGTGTAAATTTTGATTGCTTTATTTATTGTTGTATATTTGTAATTGAAATACTTATACATTTTCGTTACTTTACTTAATTATGTATATTACAATAGAAAAATGTGTAAATTTTGGTTCCTTTATTTATTGTTGGATAATTGTAATTGAAATACTTATACATTTTCGTTACTTTACTTAATTATGTATATAACAATAGAAAAATGTGTAAATTTTGATTGCTTTATTTATTGTTGTATATTTGTAATTGAAATACTTATACATTTTCGTTACTTTACTTAATTATGTATATTACAATAGAAAAATGTGTAAATTTTGGTTCCTTTATTTATTGTTGTATATTTGTAATTGAAATACTTATACATTTTCGTTACTTTACTTAATTATGTATATTACAATAGAAAAATGTGTAAATTTTGGTTCCTTTATTTATTGTTGTATATTTGTAATTGAAATACTTATACATTTTCGTTACTTTACTTAATTATGTATATTACAATAGAAAAATGTGTAAATTTTGATTGCTTTATTTATTGTTGTATATTTGTAATTGAAATACTTATACATTTCCGTTACTTTACTTAATTATGTATATTAAAATAGAAAAATGTGTAAATTTTGATTGCTTTATTTATTGTTGTATATTTGTAATTGAAATACTTGTACATTTTCGTTACTTTACTTAATTATGTATATTACAATAGAAAAATGTGTAAATTTTGATAGGTTTATTTATTGTTGTATATTTGTAATTGAAATACTTGTACATTTTCGTTACTTTACTTAATTATGTATATTACAATAGAAAAATGTGTAAATTTTGGTTCCTTTATTTATTGTTGTATATTTGTAATTGAAATACTTGTACATTTTCGTTACTTTACTTAATTTTGTATATTACAATAGAAAAATGTGTAAATTTTGATTGCTTTATATATTGTAGTATATTTGTAATTGAAATACTTGTACATTTTCGTTACTTTACATAATTATGTATATTAAAATAGGAAAATGTGTAAAATTTGATTGCTTTATTTATTGTTGTATATTTGTAATTGAAATACTTGTACATTTTCGTTACTTTACTTAATTATGTATATTACAATAGAAAAATGTGAAATTTTCATTGCTTTATTTATTGTTGTATATTTGTAATTGAAATACTTGTACATTTTCGTTACTTTACTTAATTATGTATATTACAATAGAAAAATGTGTAAATTTTAATTGCTTTATTTATTGTTGTATATTTGTAATTGAAACACTTGTACATTTTCGTTACTTTACTTAATTATGAATATTACAATAGAAAAATGTGTAAATTTTGGTTCCTTTATGTATTGTTGTATATTTGTAATTGAAATACTTGCACATTTTCGTTACTTTACTTAATTATGTATATTACAATAGGAAAATGTGTAAATTTTGGTTACTTTATTTATTGTTGTATATTTGTAATTGAAATACTTGTACATTTTCGTTACTTTACTTAATTATGTATATTAAACTAGAAAAATGTGTAAATTTTGATTGCTTTATTTATTGTTGTATATTTGTAATTGAAATACTTGTACATTTTCGTTACTTTACTTAATTATGTATATTACAATAGAAAATGTGTAAATTTTGGTTCATTTATTTATTGTTGTATATTTGTAATTGAAATACTTGTACATTTTCGTTACTTTACTTAATTATATATATTACAATAGAAAAATGTGTAAATTTTAATTGCTTTATTTATTGATGTACATTTGTAATAGAAATACTTGTATATTTTCGTTACTTTACATAATTATGAATATTACAATAGAAAAATGTGTAAATTTTGGTTCCTTTATTTATTGTTGTATATTTGTAATTGAAATACTTGTACATTTTCGTTACTTTACTTAATTATGTATATTACAAGAGAAAAATGTGTAAATTTTGATTGCTTTTTTTATTGTTGTATATTTGTAATTGAAATACTTGTACATTTTCGTTACTTTACTTAATTATGTATATTAAAATAGAAAAATGTGTAAATTTTGATTGCTTTATTTATTGTTCTATATTTGTAATTGAAATACTTATACATTTTCGTTACTTTACTTAATTATGTATATTACAATAGAAAATGTGTAAATTTTCGTTCATTTATTTATTGTTGTATATTTGTAATTGAAATACTTGTACATTTTCGTTACTTTACTTTATTATGTATATTACAATAGAAAAATGTGTAAATTTAGATTGCTTTATATATTGATGTATATTTGTAATTGAAACACTTGTACATTTTCGTTACTTTACTTAATTATGAATATTACAATAGAAAAATGTGTAAATTTAGATTGCTTTATATATTGATGTATATTTGTAATTGAAATACTTGTACATTTTCGTTACTTTACTTAATTATGTATATTACAATAGAAAAATGTGTAAAGTTTGGTTCCTTTATGTATTGTTGTATATTTGTAATTGAAATACTTGCACATTTTCGTTACTTTACTTAATTATGTATATTACAATAGGAAAATGTGTAAATTTTGGTTACTTTATTTATTGTTGTATATTTGTAATTGAAATACTTGTACATTTTCGTTACTTTACTTAATTATGTATATTAAACTAGAAAAATGTGTAAATTTTGATTGCTTTATTTATTGTTGTATATTTGTAATTGAAATACTTGTACATTTTCGTTACTTTACTTAATTATGTATATTACAATAGAAAAATGTGTATATTTTTGTTCCTTTATTTATTGTTGTATATTTGTAAATGAAATACTTATACATTTTCGTTACTTTACTTAATTATGTATATTACAATAGAAAAATGTGTAAATTTTGATTGCTTTATTTATTGTTGTATATTTGTAATTGAAATACTTGTACATTTTAGTTACTTTACTTAATTATGTATATTACAATAGAAAAATGTGTAAATTTTGGTTCCTTTATTTATTGTTGTATATTTGTAATTGAAATACTTATACATTTTCGTTACTTTACTTAATTATGTATATTACAATAGAAAAATGTGTAAATTTTGATTGCTTTATTTATTGTTGTATATTTGTAATTGAAATACTTGTACATTTTCGTTACTTTACTTAATTATGTATATTACAATAGAAAATGTGTAAATTTTGGTTCATTTATTTATTGTTGTATATTTGTAATTGAAATACTTGTACATTTTCGTTACTTTACTTAATTATGAATATTACAATAGAAAAATGTGTAAATTTTGGTTACTTTTTTTATTGTTGTATATTTGTAAATGAAATACTTGTACATTTTCGTTACTTTACTTAATTATGTATATTACAATAGAAAAATGTGTAAATTTTGATTGCTTTATTTATTGTTGTATATTTGTAATTGAAATACTTGTACATTTTCGTTACTTTACTTAATTATGTATATTACAATAGAAAAAGGTGTAAATTTTAGTTCCTTTATTTATTGTTGTATATTTGTAATTGAATTACTTGTACATTTTCGTTACTTTACTTAATTATGTATATTACAATAGAAAAATGTGTAAATTGTGATAGCTTTATATATTGATGTATATTTGTAATTGAAATACTTGTACATTTTCGTTACTTTACTTAATTATGAATATTACAATAGAAAAATGTGTAAATTTTGGTTCCTTTATGTATTGTTGTATATTTGTAATTGAAATACTTGTACATTTTCGTTACTTTACTTAATTATGTATATTAAACTACAAAAATGTGTAAATTTTGTTTGCTTTATTTATTGTTGTATATTTGTAATTGAAATACTTATACATTTTCGTTACTTTGCTTAATTATGTATATTACAATAGAAAAATGTGTAAATTTTGATTGATTTGTTTATTGTTGTATATTTGTAATTGAAATACTTGTACATTTTAGTTACTTTACTTAATTATGTATATTACAATAGAAAAATGTGTACATTTTGGTTCCTTTATTTATTGTTGTATATTTGTAATTGAAATACTTATACATTTTCGTTACTTTACTTAATTATGTATATTACAATAGAAAAATGTGTAAATTTTGATTGCTTTATTTATTGTTGTATATTTGTAATTGAAATACTTGTACATTTTCGTTACTTTACTTAATTATGTATATTACAATAGAAAATGTGTAAATTTTGGTTCATTTATTTATTATTGTATATTTGTAATTGAAATACTTGTACATTTTCGTTACTTTACTTAATTATGAATATTACAATAGAAAAATGTGTAAATTTTGGTTACTTTATTTATTGTTGTATATTTGTAAATGAAATACTTGTACATTTTCGTTACTTTACTTAATTATGTATATTACAATAGAAAAATGTGTAAATTTTGATTGCTTTATTTATTGTTGTATATTTGTAATTGAAATACTTGTACATTTTCGTTACTTTACTTAATTATGTATATTAAACAAGAAAAATGTGTAAATTTTGATTGCTTTATTTATTGTTGTATATTTGTAATTGAAATACTTGTACATTTTTGTTACTTTACTTAATTATGTATATTACAATAGAAAAATGTGTAAATTTTGGTTCCTTTTTTTATTGTTGTATATTTGTAATTGAAATACTTGTACATTTTCGTTACTTTACTTAATTATGTATATTACAAGAGAAAAATGTGTAAATTTTGGTTCCTTTATATATTGTTGTATATTTGTAATTGAAATACTTATACATTTTCGTTACTTTACTTAATTATGTATATTACAATAGAAAAATAGGTAAATTTTGATTGCTTTCTTTATTGTTGTATATTTGTAATTGAAATACTTGTACATTTTAGTTACTTTAATTATGTATATTACAATAGAAAAATGTGTAAATTTTGGTTCCTTTATTTATTGTTGTATATTTGTAATTGAAATACTTATACATTTTCGTTACTTTACTTAAATATGTATATTACAATAGAAAAATGTGTAAATTTTGATTGCTTTATTTATTGTTGTATATTTGTAATTGAAATACTTGTACATTTTCGTTACTTTACTTAATTATGTATATTACAATAGAAAATGTGTAAATTTTGGTTCATTTATTTATTGTTGTATATTTGTAATTGAAATACTTGTACATTTTCATTACTTGACTTAATTCTGTATATTACAATAGAAAAATGTGTAAATTTTGATTGCTTTATTTATTGATGTATATTTGTAATTGAAATACTTGTACATTTTCGTTACTTTACTTAATTATGAATATTACAATAGATAAATGTGTAAATTTTGGTTTTTTTATTTATTGTTGTATATTTGTAATTGAAATACTTGTACATTTTCGTTACTTTACTTAATTATGTATATTACAATAAAAAATGTGTAAATTTTCATTGCTTTAATTTTTGTTGTATATTTGTAATTGAAATACTTGTACATTTTCGTTACTTTACTTAATTATGAATATTACAATAGAAAAATGAGTAAATTTGGGTTCCTTTATTTATTGTTGTATATTTGTAATTGAAATACTTGTACATTTTCGTTACTTTACTTAATTATGTATATTACAATAGAAAAATGTGTAAATTTTGATTGCTTTATTTATTGTTGTATATTTGTAATTGAAATACTTGTACATTTTCGTTACTTTACTTAATTATGTATATTAAAATAGAAAAATGTGTAAATTTGGATTGCTTTATTTATTGTTGTATATTTGTAATTGAAATACTTGTACATTTTCGTTACTTTACGTAATTATGTATATTAAAATAGAAAAATGTGTAAATTTTGATTGCTTTATTTATTGTTGTATATTTGTAATTGAAATACTTGTACATTTTAGTTACTTTACTTAATTATGTATATTACAATAGAAAAATGTGTAAATTTTGGTTCCTTTATTTATTGTTGTATATTTGTAATTGAAATACTTGTACATTTTCGTTACTTTACTTAATTATGTATATTACAAGTGAAAAATGTGTAAATTTTGGTTCCTTTATTTATTGTTGTATATTTGTAATTGAAATACTTGCACATTTTCGTTACTTTACTTAATTATGTATATTACAATAGAAAAATGTGTAAATTTTGATTGCTTTATATATTGATGTATATTTGTAATTGAAATGCTTGTACATTTTCGTAACTTTACTTAATTATGTATATTACAATAGAAAAATGTGTAAATTTTGGTTCCTTTATTTATTGTTGTATATTTGTAATTGAAATACTTGTACATTTTCGTTACTTTACTTAATTATGTATATTACAAGTGAAAAATGTGTAAATTTTGGTTCCTTTATTTATTGTTGTATATTTGTAATTGAAATACTTGTACATTTTCGTTACTTTACTTAATTATGTATATTACAATAGAAAAATGTGTAAATTTTGATTGCTTTATATATTGATGTATATTTGTAATTGAAATGCTTGTACATTTTCGTTACTTTAAATAATTATGAATATTACAATAGAAAAATGTGTAAATTTTGTTTCCTTTCTTTATTGTTGTATATTTTAATTGAAATACTTGTACATTTTCGTTACTTTACTTAATTATGTATATTACAATAGAAAAATGTGTAAATTTTGATTGCTTTATTTATTGTTGTATATTTGTAATTGAAATACTTGTACATTTTCGTTACTTTACTTAATTATGTATATTAAACTAGAAAAATGTGTAAATTTTGGTTCCTTTATTTATTGTTGTATATTTGTAATTGAAATACTTGTACATTTTCGTTACTTTACTTAATTATGTATATTACAAGAGAAAAATGTGTAAATTTTGGTTCCTTTTTTTATTGTTGTATATTTGTAATTGAAATACTTATACATTTTCGTTACTCTACTTAATTATGTATATTACAATAGAAAAATGTGTAAATTTTGATTGCTTTATTTATTGTTGTATATTTGTAATTGAAATACTTGTACATTTTAGTTACTTTACTTAATTATGTATATTACAATAGAAAAATGTGTAAATTTTGGTTCCTTTATTTATTATTGTATATTTGTAATTGAAAAACTTATACATTTTCGTTACTTTACTTAATTATGTATATTACAATAGAAAAATGTGTAAATTTTGGTTCCTTTATTTATTATTGTATATTTGTAATTGAAATACTTATACATTTTCGTTACTTTACTTAATTATGTATATTAAAATAGAAAAATGTGTAAATTTTGATTGCTTTATTTATTGTTGTATATTTGTAAATGAAATACTTGTATATTTTCGTTACTTTACTTAATTATGTATATTACAATAGAAAATGTGTAAATTTTCGTTCATTTATTTATTGTTGTATATTTGTAATTGAAATACTTGTACATTTTCTTTACTTTACTTAATTATGTATATTACAATAGAAAAATGTGTAAATTTTAGTTCCTTTATTTATTGTTGTATATTTGTAATTGAAATACTTGTACATTTTCGTTACTTTACTTAATTATGTATATTACAATAGAAAAATGTGTAAATTTTGATTGCTTTATATATTGATGTATATTTGTAATTGAAATACTTGTACATTTTCGTTACTTTACTTAATTATGAATATTACAATAGAAAAATGTTTAAATTTTGCTTCCTTTATGTATTGTTGTATATTTGTAATTGAAATACTTGTACATTTTCGTTACTTTACATAATTATGTATATTACAATAGAAAAATGTGTAAATTTTGATTGCTTTATTTATTTTTGTATGTTTGTAATTGAAATACTTGTATATTTTCGTTACTTTACTTAATTATGTATATTACAATAGAAAATGTGTAAATTTTCGTTCATTTATTTATTGTTGTATATTTGTAATTGAAATACTTGTACATTTTCGTTACTTTACTTAATTATGTATATTACAATAGAAAAATGTGTAAATTTTAGTTCCTTTATTTATTGTTGTATATTTGTAATTGAAATACTTGTACATTTTCGTTACTTTACTTAATTATGTATATTACAATAGAAAAATGTGTAAATTTTGATTGCTTTATATATTGATGTATATTTGTAATTGAAATACTTGTACATTTTCGTTACTTTACTTAATTATGAATATTACAATAGAAAAATGTGTAAATTTTGCTTCCTTTATGTATTGTTGTATATTTGTAATTGAAATACTTGTACATTTTCGTTACTTTACATAATTATGTATATTACAATAGAAAAATGTGTAAATTTTGCTTCCTTTATGTATTGTTGTATATTTGTAATTGACATACTTGTACATTTTCGTTACTTTACATAATTATGTATATTACAATAGAAAAATGTGTAAATTTTGATTGCTTTATATATTGATGTATATTTGTAATTGAAATACTTGTACATTTTCGTTACTTTACTTAATTATGAATATTACAATAGAAAAATGTGTAAATTTTGATTGCTTTATTTATTGTTGTATATTTGTAATTGAAATACTTGTACATTTTCGTTACTTTACTTAATTATGTATATTAAAATAGAAAAATGTGTAAATTTTGATTGCTTTATTTATTGTTGTATATTTGTAATTGAAATACTTGTATATTTTCGTTACTTTACTTAATTATGTATATTACAATAGAAAATGTGTAAATTTTCGTTCATTTATTTATTGTTGTATATTTGTAATTGAAATACTTGTACATTTTCGTTACTTTACTTAATTATGTATATTACAATAGAAAAATGTGTAAATTTTGATTGCTTTATATATTGATGTATATTTGTAATTGAAATACTTGTACATTTTCGTTACTTTACTTAATTATGAATATTACAATAGAAAAATGTGTAAATTTTGCTTCCTTTATGTATTGTTGTATATTTGTAATTGACATACTTGTACATTTTCGTTACTTTACATAATTATGTATATTACAATAGAAAAATGTGTAAATTTTGATTGCTTTATATATTGTTGTATATTTGTAATTGAAATACTTGTACATTTTCGTTACTTTACTTAATTATGTATATTAAACTAGAAAAATGTGTAAATTTTGATTGCTTTATTTATTGTTGTATATTTGTAATTGAAATACTTGTACATTTTCGTTACTTTACTTAATTATGTATATTACAATAGAAAAATGAGTAAATTTTGGTTCCTTTATTTATTGTTGTATATTTGTAATTGAAATACTTGTACATTTTCGTTACTTTACTTAATTATGTATATTACAAGAGAAAAATGTGTAAAGTTTGGTTCCTTTTTTTATTGTTGTATATTTGTAATTGAAATACTTATACATTTTCGGTACTTTACTTAATTATGTATATTACAATAGAAAAATGTGTAAATTTTGATTGCTTTATTTATTGATGTATATTTGTAATTGAAATACTTGTACATTTTCGTTACTTTACTTAATTATGAATATTACAATAGAAAAATGTGTAAATTTTAGTTCCTTTATTTATTGTTGTATATTTGTAATTTAAATACTTGTACATTTTCGTTACTTTACTTAATTATGTATATTACAATAGAAAAATGTGTAAATTTTGGTTTCTTTATTTATTGTTGTATATTTGTAATTGAAATACTTGTACATTTTCGTTACTTTACTTAATTATGTATATTACAAGAGAAAAATGTGTAAATTTTGGTTCCTTTATTTATTGTTATATATTTGTAATTGAAATACTTGTACATTTTCGTTACTTTACTTAATTATGTATATTACAATAGAAAAATGTGTAAATTTTGATTGCTTTATTTAATGTTGTATATTTGTAATTGAAATACTTGTACATTTTAGTTACTTTACTTAATTATGTATATTACAATAGAAAAATGTGTAAATTTTGGTTACTTATTTATTGTTGTATATTTGTAATTGAAAAACATATACATTTTCGTTACTTTACTTAATTATGTATATTACAATAGAAAAATGTGTAAATTTTGATTGCTTTATTTATTGTTGTATATTTGTAATTGAAATACTTGTACATTTTCGTTACTTTACTTAATTATGTATATTACAATAGAAAAATGTGTAAATTTTGGTTCCTTTATTTATTGTTGTATATTTGTAATTGAAATACTTATACATTTTCGTTACTTTACATAATTATGTATATTAAAATAGAAAAATGTGTAAATTTTGATTGCTTTATTTATTGTTGTATATTTGTAATTGAAATACTTGTATATTTTCGTTACTTTACTTAATTATGTATATTACAATAGAATATGTGTAAATTTTCGTTCATTTATTTATTGTTGTATATTTGTAATTGAAATACTTGTACATTTTCGTTACTTTACTTAATTATGTATATTACAATAGAAAAATGTGTAAATTTTAGTTCTTTTATTTATTGTTGTATATTTGTAATTGAAATACTTGTACATTTTCGTTACTTTACTTAATTATGTATATTACAATAGAAAAATGTGTAAATTTTGATTGCTTTATATATTGATGTATATTTGTAATTGAAATACTTGTACATTTTCGTTACTTTACTTAATTATGAATATTACAATAGAAAAATGTGTAAATTTTGCTTCCTTTATGTATTGTTGTATATTTGTAATTGAAATCCTTGTACATTTTCGTTACTTTACATAATTATGTATATTACAATAGAAAAATGTGTAAATTTTGATTGCTTTATTTATTTTTGTATGTTTGTAATTGAAATACTTGTATATTTTCGTTACTTTACTTAATTATGTATATTACAATAGAAAATGTGTAAATTTTCGTTCATTTATTTATTGTTGTATATTTGTAATTGAAATACTTGTACATTTTCGTTACTTTACATAATTATGTATATTACAATAGAAAAATGTGTAAATTTTAGTTCCTTTATTTATTGTTGTATATTTGTAATTGAAATACTTGTACATTTTCGTTACTTTACATAATTATGTATATTACAATAGTAAAATGTGTAAATTTTGATTGCTTTATTTATTGTTGTATATTTGTAATTGAAATACTTGTACATTTTCGTTACTTTACTTAATTATGTATATTAAACTAGAAAAATGTGTAAATTTTGATTGCTTTATTTATTGTTGTATATTTGTAATTGAAATACTTGTACATTTTCGTTACTTTACTTAATTATGTATATTACAAGTGAAAAATGTGTAAATTTTGGTTCCTTTATTTATTGTTGTATATTTGTTATTGAAATGCTTGTACATTTTCGTTACTTTACTTAATTATGTATATTACAATAGAAAAATTTGTAAATTTTGATTGCTTTATATATTGATGTATATTTGTAATTGAAATGCTTGTACATTTTCGTTACTTTACTTAATTATGAATATTACAATAGAAAAATGTGTAAATTTTGGTTCCTTTATTTATTGTAGTATATTTGTAATTGAAATACTTGTACATTTTCGTTACTTTACTTAATTATGTATATTACAATAGAAAAATGTGTAAATTTTGATTGCTTTATTTATTGTTGTATATTTGTAATTGAAATACTTGGACATTTTCGTTACTTTACTTAATTATGTATATTAAACTAGAAAAATGTGTAAATTTTGGTTCCTTTATTTATTGTTGTATATTTGTAATTGAAATACTTGTACATTTTCGTTACTTTACTTAATTATGTATATTACAAGAGAAAAATGTGTAAATTTTGGTTCCTTTATTTATTGTTGTATATTTGTAATTGAAATACGTATACATTTTCGTTACTCTAATTAATTATGTATATTACAATAGAAAAATGTGTAAATTTTGATTGCTTTATTTATTGTTGTATATTTGTAATTGAAATACTTGTACATTTTAGTTACTTTACTTAATTATGTATATTACAATAGAAAAATGTGTAAATTTTGGTTCCTTTATTTATTATTGTATATTTGTAATTGAAAAACTTATACATTTTCGTTACTTTACTTAATTATGTATATTACAATAGAAAAATGTGTAAATTTTGATTGCTTTATTTATTGTTGTATATTTGTAATTGAAATACTTGTACATTTTCATTACTTTACTTAATTATGTATATTACAATAGAAAAATGTGTAAATTTTGGTTCCTTTATTTATTGTTGTATATTTGTAATTGAAATACTTATACATTTTCGTTACTTTACTTAATTATGTATATTAAAATAGAAAAATGTTTAAATTTTGATTGCTTTATTTATTGTTGTATATTTGTAATTGAAATACTTGTACATTTTCGTTACTTTACTTAATTATGTATATTACAATAGAAAAATGGGTAAATTTTGGTTCCTTTATTTATTGTTGTATATTTATAATTGAAATACTTGTACATTTTCGTTACTTTACTTAATTATGTATATTACAAGAGAAAAATGTGTAAATTTTGGTTCCTTTATTTATTGTTATATATTTGTAATTGAAATACTTGTACATTTTCGTTACTTTACTTAATTATGTATATTACAATAGAAAAATGTGTAAATTTTGATTGCTTTATTTAATGTTGTATATTTGTAATTGAAATACTTGTATATTTTAGTTACTTTACTTAATTATGTATATTACAATAGAAAAATGTGTAAATTTTGGTTCCTTTATTTATTGTTGTATATTTGTAATTGAAATACTTATACATTTTCGTTACTTTACTTAATTATGTATATTACAATAGAAAAATGTGTAAATTTTGATTGCTTTATTTATTGTTGTATATTTGTAATTGAAATACTTGTACATTTTCGTTACTTTAGTTAATTATGTATATTACAATAGAAAATGTGTAAATTTTGGTTCATTTATTTATTGTTGTATATTTGTAATTGAAATACTTGTACCTTTTCCTTACTTTACTTAATTATGTATATTACAATAGAAAAATGTGTAAATTTTGATTGCTTTATTTATTGATTTATATTTGTAATTGAAATACTTGTACATTTTCGTTACTTTACATAATTATGAATATTACAATAGAAAAATGTGTAAATTTTGGTTCCTTTATTTATTGTTGTATATTTGTATTTTAAATACTTGTACATTTTAGTTACTTTAATTAATTATGTTTATTACAATAGAAAAATGTGTAAATTTTATTTCCTTTATTTATTGTTGTATATTTGTAATTGAAATACTTATACATTTTCGTTACTTTACTTAAATATGTATATTAAAATAGAAAAATGTGTAAATTTTGATTGCTTTATTTATTGTTGTATATTTATATTTGAAATACTTGTACATTTTCGTTACTTTACTTAATTATGTATATTACAATAGAAAAATGTGTAAATTTTGGTTCCTTTATTTATTGTTGTATATTTGAAATTCAAATACTTGTACATTTTCGTTACTTTACTTAATTATGTATATTACAATAGAAAAATGTGTAAATTTTGATTGCTTTATTTATTGTTGTATATTTGTAATTGAAATACTTGTACATTTTAGTTACTTTAATTAATTATGTTTATTACAATAGAAAAATGTGTAAATTTTATTTCCTTTATTTATTGTTGTATATTTGTAATTGAAATACTTATACATTTTCGTTACTTTACTTAAATATGTATATTACAATAGAAAAATGTGTAAATTTTGATTGCTTTATTTATTGTTGTATATTTGTAATTGAAATACTTGTACATTTTCGTTACTTTACTTAATTATGTATATTACAATAGAAAATGTGTAAAGTTTGGTTCATTTATTTATTGTTGTATATTTGTAATTGAAATACTTGTACATTTTCGTTACTTTACTTAAATATGTATATTACAATAGAAAAATGTGTAAATTTTGATTGCTTTATTTATTGTTGTATATTTGTAATTGAAATACTTGTACATTTTCGTTACTTTACTTAATTATGTATATTACAATAGAAAATGTGTAAAGTTTGGTTCATTTATTTATTGTTGTATATTTGTAATTGAAATACTTGTACATTTTCGTTACTTTACTTAATTATGTATATTACAATAGAAAAATGTGTAAATTTTGATTGCTTTATTTATTGTTGTATATTTGTAATTGAAATACTAGTACATTTTCGTTACTTTACTTAATTATATATATTAAACTAGAAAAATGTGTAAATTTTGATTGCTTTATTTATTGTTGTATATTTGTAATTGAAATACTTGTACATTTTAGTTAATTTAATTAATTATGTTTATTACAATAGAAAAATGTGTAAATTTTGGTTCCTTTATTTATTGTTGTATATTTGTAATTGAAATACTTATACATTTTCGTTACTTTACTTAATTATGTATATTACAAGAGAAAAATGTGTAAAGTTTGGTTCCTTTTTTTATTGTTGTATATTTGTAATTGAAATACTTATACATTTTCGTTACTTTACTTAATTATGTATATTACAATAGAAAAATGTGTAAATTTTGATTGCTTTATTTATTGTTGTATATTTGTAATTGAAATACTTGTACATTTTAGTTACTATACTTAATTATGTATATTACAATAGAACAATGTGTAAATTTTGATTGCTTTATTTATTGATGTATATTTGTAATTGAAATACTTATACATTTTCGTTACTTTACTTAATTATGTATATTAAAATAGAAAAATGTTTAAATTTTGATTGCTTTATTTATTGTTGTATATTTGTAATTGAAATACTTGTACATTTTCGTTACTTTACTTAATTATGTATATTACAATAGAAAAATGTGTAAATTTTGGTTCCTTTATTTATTGTTGTATATTTATAATTGAAATACTTGTACATTTTCGTTACTTTACTTAATTATGTATATTACAAGAGAAAAATGTGTAAATTTTGGTTCCTTTATTTATTGTTATATATTTGTAATTGAAATACTTGTACATTTTCGTTACTTTACTTAATTATGTATATTACAATAGAAAAATGTGTAAATTTTGATTGCTTTATTTAATGTTGTATATTTGTAATTGAAATACTTGTATATTTTAGTTACTTTACTTAATTATGTATATTACAATAGAAAAATGTGTAAATTTTGGTTCCTTTATTTATTGTTGTATATTTGTAATTGAAATACTTATACATTTTCGTTACTTTACTTAATTATGTATATTACAATAGAAAAATGTGTAAATTTTGATTGCTTTATTTATTGTTGTATATTTGTAATTGAAATACTTGTACATTTTCGTTACTTTAGTTAATTATGTATATTACAATAGAAAATGTGTAAATTTTGGTTCATTTATTTATTGTTGTATATTTGTAATTGAAATACTTGTACCTTTTCGTTACTTTACTTAATTATGTATATTACAATAGAAAAATGTGTAAATTTTGATTGCTTTATTTATTGATTTATATTTGTAATTGAAATACTTGTACATTTTCGTTACTTTACATAATTATGAATATTACAATAGAAAAATGTGTAAATTTTGGTTCCTTTATTTATTGTTGTATATTTGTATTTTAAATACTTGTACATTTTAGTTACTTTAATTAATTATGTTTATTACAATAGAAAAATGTGTAAATTTTATTTCCTTTATTTATTGTTGTATATTTGAAATTCAAATACTTGTACATTTTCGTTACTTTACTTAATTATGTATATTACAATAGAAAAATGTGTAAATTTTGATTGCTTTATTTATTGTTGTATATTTGTAATTGAAATACTTGTACATTTTAGTTACTTTAATTAATTATGTTTATTACAATAGAAAAATGTGTAAATTTTATTTCCTTTATTTATTGTTGTATATTTGTAATTGAAATACTTATACATTTTCGTTACTTTACTTAAATATGTATATTACAATAGAAAAATGTGTAAATTTTGATTGCTTTATTTATTGTTGTATATTTGTAATTGAAATACTTGTACATTTTCGTTACTTTACTTAATTATGTATATTACAATAGAAAATGTGTAAATTTTGGTTCATTTATTTATTGTTGTATATTTGTAATTGAAATACTTGTACATTTTCGTTACTTTACTTAAATATGTATATTACAATAGAAAAATGTGTAAATTTTGATTGCTTTATTTATTGTTGTATATTTGTAATTGAAATACTTGTACATTTTCGTTACTTTACTTAATTATGTATATTACAATAGAAAATGTGTAAAGTTTGGTTCATTTATTTATTGTTGTATATTTGTAATTGAAATACTTGTACATTTTCGTTACTTTACTTAATTATGTATATTACAATAGAAAAATGTGTAAATTTTGATTGCTTTATTTATTGTTGTATATTTGTAATTGAAATACTAGTACATTTTCGTTACTTTACTTAATTATATATATTAAACTAGAAAAATGTGTAAATTTTGATTGCTTTATTTATTGTTGTATATTTGTAATTGAAATACTTGTACATTTTAGTTAATTTAATTAATTATGTTTATTACAATAGAAAAATGTGTAAATTTTATTTCCTTTATTTATTGTTGTATATTTGTAATTGAAATACTTATACATTTTCGTTACTTTACTTAAATATGTATATTACAATAGAAAAATGTGTAAATTTTGATTGCTTTATTTATTGTTGTATATTTGTAATTGAAATACTTGTACATTTTCGTTACTTTACTTAATTATGTATATTACAATAGAAAATGTGTAAATTTTGGTTCATTTATTTATTGTTGTATATTTGTAATTGAAATACTTGTACATTTTCGTTACTTTACTTAAATATGTATATTACAATAGAAAAATGTGTAAATTTTGATTGCTTTATTTATTGTTGTATATTTGTAATTGAAATACTTGTACATTTTCGTTACTTTACTTAATTATGTATATTACAATAGAAAATGTGTAAAGTTTGGTTCATTTATTTATTGTTGTATATTTGTAATTGAAATACTTGTACATTTTCGTTACTTTACTTAATTATGTATATTACAATAGAAAAATGTGTAAATTTTGATTGCTTTATTTATTGTTGTATATTTGTAATTGAAATACTAGTACATTTTCGTTACTTTACTTAATTATATATATTAAACTAGAAAAATGTGTAAATTTTGATTGCTTTATTTATTGTTGTATATTTGTAATTGAAATACTTGTACATTTTAGTTAATTTAATTAATTATGTTTATTACAATAGAAAAATGTGTAAATTTTGGTTCCTTTATTTATTGTTGTATATTTGTAATTGAAATACTTATACATTTTCGTTACTTTACTTAATTATGTATATTACAAGAGAAAAATGTGTAAAGTTTGGTTCCTTTTTTTATTGTTGTATATTTGTAATTGAAATACTTATACATTTTCGTTACTTTACTTAATTATGTATATTACAATAGAAAAATGTGTAAATTTTGATTGCTTTATTTATTGTTGTATATTTGTAATTGAAATACTTGTACATTTTAGTTACTATACTTAATTATGTATATTACAATAGAACAATGTGTAAATTTTGATTGCTTTATTTATTGATGTATATTTGTAATTGAAATACTTGTACATTTTCGTTACTTTACTTAATTATGAATATTACAATAGAAAAATGTGTAAATTTTGGTTCCTTTATTTATTGTTGTATATTTGTAATTGAAATATTGTACATTTTCGTTACTTTACTTAATTATGTATATTACAAGAGAAAAATGTGTAAATTTTGGTTCCTTTATTTATTGTTGTATATTTGTAATTGAAATACTTATACATTTTCGTTACTTTACTTAATTATGTATATTACAAGAGAAAAATGTGTAAATTTTGATTGCTTTATTTATTGTTGTATATTTGTAATTGAAATACTAGTACATTTTAGTTACTTTACTTAATTATATTTATTAAACTAGAAAAATGTGTAAATTTTGATTGCTTTATTTATTGTTGTATATTTGTAATTGAAATACTTGTACATTTTAGTTACTTTAATTATGTTTATTACAATAGAAAAATGTGTAAATTTTATTTCCTTTATTTATTGTTGTATATTTGTAATTGAAATACTTGTACATTTTCGTTACTTTACTTAATTATGTATATTACAATAGAAAAGTTTGTACATTTTTGTTACATTATTTAATCATGCACACTTGCAATTGAAAAGTGTACATTTTGGTTAATGTGCGTATTTATGCATACTTGCAATTGAAATACATGAAGATATTGGTTACTAAAATTAATTATACATATATTAAAGCCAAACATTTGCAAATTTTGGTTACTTTCTTTATTTTTGTATATTTGCAATTGAAATAATTGTACATTTTGGTTACTTTACTTAATTATGTATATTACAATAGAAAAATGTGTAAATTTTGATTGCTTTATTTATTTTTGTTTATTTGCAATTGAAATACTTGTACATTTTCGTTACTTTACTTAATTATGTATATTACAATAGAAAAATGTGTACATTTTTGTTACATTATTTAATAATGCATATTTGCAATTGAAAAGTGTACATTTTGGTAAATTTGCGTATTTATGCATACTTGCAATTGAAATACATTAAGATCTTGCTTACTAAACTTAATTATACATATATTAAAGCCAAAACTTTGCAAATTTTGGTTACTTTATTTATTTTTGTGTATTTGCAATTGAAATACTTGTAGATTTCGGTTACATTACTTAATTATGTATATTAGAATAAAAAAATGGGTAAATTTTGATTGCTTTATTTATTTTTGTTTATTTGCAATTGAAATACTTGTACATTTTTGTTACTTTACTTAATTATGTATATTACAAAGAAATATTTGTACATTTTTGTTACATTATTTAATAATGCATATTTGCAATAGAAAAGTGTACATTTTGGTTAATTTGCGTGTTTATGCATAATTGCAATTGAAATACTTTTAGATCTTGTTTACTAAACTTAATTATACATATATTAAAGCCAAAAATTTGCAAATTTTGGTTACTTTATTTATTTTTGTATATTTTCAATTGAAATAATTGTACATTTTGGTTACTTTACTTAATTATGTATATTACAATAGAAAAATGTGTAAATTTTGATTGCTTTATTTATTTTTGTTTATTTGCAATTGAAATACTTGTACATTTTCGTTACTTTACTTAATTATGTATATTACAATAGAAAAATGTGTAAATTTTGATTGCTTTTTTTATTGTTCTTTATTTGCAATTAAAATACTTGTACATTTTCGTTACTTTACTTAATTATATATATTACAATAGAAAAATTTGTACATTTTTGTTACATTATTTAATAATGCATATTTGCAATTGAAAAGTGTACATTTTGGTTAATTTGCGTATTTATGCATATTTGCAATTGAAATACTTTTAGAACTTGGTTACTAAACTTAATTATAGATATATTAAAGGCAAAAATTTTCAAATTTCTGTAACTTTATTTATTTTTGTATATTTGCAATTGAAATAATTGTACATTTTGGTTACTTTACTTAATTATGTATATTACAAGAGAAAAATGTGTAAATTTTGTTTCCTTTATTTATTGTTGTTTATTTGCAATTGAAATACTTGTACATTTTCGTTACTTTACTTAATTATATATATTACAATAGAAAAATTTATACATTTTTTTACATTATTTAATAATGCATATTTGCAATTGAAAAGTGTACATTTCGGTTAATTTGCGTATTTATGCATATTTGCAATTGAAATACTTTTAGATCTTGGTTACTAAAATTAATTATACATATATTAAAGCCAAAAATTTGCAAATTTTGGTTACTTTATTTATTTTTGTATATTTGCAATTGAAATACTTGTAGATTTTGGTTACATTACTTAATTATGTATATTAGAATAGAAAAATGTGTAAATTTTGATTGCTTTATTTATTTTTGTATAATTGCAATTGAAATAAATGTAGATTTTGGTTACTTTACTTAATTATGTATATTACAATAGAAAAAATGTGTAAATTTTGATTGATTTATTTATTTTTGTTTATTTGCCATTGAAATACTTGTACATTTTCGTTACTTTACTTAATTATGTATATTACAATAGAAAAATTTTTACATTTTTGTTACATTATTTAAAAATGCATATT
Organism: Acanthosepion lycidas; assembly: GCA_963932145.1. Classification (NCBI taxonomy): domain Eukaryota; kingdom Metazoa; phylum Mollusca; class Cephalopoda; order Sepiida; family Sepiidae; genus Acanthosepion; species Acanthosepion lycidas. The sequence continues at coordinate 55,636,475 of OZ010615.1, forward strand.
TGCAATTGAAAAGTGTACATTTTGGTTAATTTGCGTATTTATGCATATTTGCAATTGAAATACTTTTAGATCTTGGTTACTAAACTTAATTATACATATATTAAAGCCAAAAATTTGCAAATTTTGGTTACTTTATTTATTTTTGTATATTTGCAATTAAAAAATTGTAGATTTTGCTTACTTTACTTAATTATGTATATTACAATAGAAAAATTTGTAAATTTTGATTGCTTTATTTATTTTTGTTTAATTGCAATTGAAATACTTGTACATTTTCGTTACTGCACTTAATTATGTATATTACAATAGAACAATTTGTACATTTTTGTTACATTATATAATAATGCATATTTGGAATTGAAAAGTGTACATTTTGGTTAATTTGCGTATTTATGCATATTTGAAATTGAAATACTTTTAGATCTATGTTACGATACTTAATTATACATATATTAACGCCAAAAATTTGAAAATTTTGCTTACTTTATTTATTTTTGTATATTTGCAATTGAAATACTTGTAGATTTTGGTTACATTACTTAATTATGTATATTAGAATAGAAAAATGTGTAAATTTTGATTGCTTTATTTATTTTTGTTTATTTGCAATTGAAATACTTGTACATTTTCGTTACTTTACTTAATTATGTATATTACAATAGAAATATTTGTACATTTTTGTTACATTATATAATAATGCATATTTGCAATTGATAATTGTACATTTTGGTTAATTTGCGTATTTATGCATATTTGCAATTCAAATACTTTTAGATCTTGGTTACTAAACTAAATTATACATATATTAAAGCCCAAAATTTGCAAATTTTGGTTACTTTATTTATTTTTGTATATTTGCAATTGAAATAATTGTAGATTTTGGTTACTTTACTTAATTATGTATATTACAATAGAAAAAATGGGTAAATTTTGATTGATTTATTTATTTTTGTTTATTTGCCATTGAAATATTTGTACATTTTCGTTACTTTACTTAATTATGTATATTACAATAGAAAAATTTGTACATTTTTGTTACATTATTTAATAATTCATATTTGCAATAGAAAAGTGTACATTTTGGTTAATTTGCGTATTTATGCATATTTGCAATTGAAATATTTTAGATCTTGGTTACTAAACTTAATTATACATATATTTAAGCCCAAAATTTGCAAATTTTGGTTACTTTATTTATTTTTGTATATTTGCAATTGAAATAATTGTAGATTTTGGTTACTTTACTTAATTATGTATATTACAATAGAAAAATGGGTAAATTTTGATTGATTTATTTATATTTGTTTATTTGCAATTGAAATACTTGTACATTTTCGTTACTTTACTTAATTATGTATATTACAATAGAAATATTTGTACATTTTTATTACATTATTTATTAATGCATATTTGCAATTGAAAAGTGTACATTTTGGTTAATTTGCGTATTTATGCATATTTGCAATTGAAATATTTTAGATCTTGGTTACTAAACTTAATTATACATATATTAAAGCCCAAAATTTGCAAATTTTGGTTACTTTATTTATTTTTGTATATTTGCAATTGAAATAATTGTACATTTTGGTTACTTTACTTAATTATGTATATTACAATAGAAAAATGTGTAAATTTTGATTGCTTTATTATTTTTGTTTAATTGCAATTGAAATACTTGTACATTTTCGTTACTTTACTTAATTATATATATTACAATAGAAAAATTTGTACATTTTTGTTACATTATTTAATAATGCATATTTGCAATTGAAAAGTGTACATTCTGGTTAATTTGCGTATTTATGCATATTTGCAATTGAAATACTTTTAGATCTTGGTTACTAAACTTAATTATACTTATATTAAAGACAAAAATTTTCAAATTTCTGTTGCTTTATTTATTTTTGTATATTTGCAATTGAAATAATTGTACATTTTGGTTACTTTATATAATTATGTATATTACAATAGAAAAATGTGTAAATTTTGATTTCTTTATTTATTTTTGTTTATTTGCAATTCATATACTTGTACATTTTCGTACCTTTACTTAATTATGTATATTACAATAGAAAAATTTTTACATTTTTGTTACATTATTTAATAATGCATATTTGCAATTGAAAAGTGTACATTTTGGTAAATTTGCGTATTTATGCATATTTGCAATTGAAATACTTTTAGATCTTGGTTACTAAACTTAATTATACATATATTTAAGCCAACAATTTGCAAATTTTGGTAACTTTATTTATTTTTGTATATTTGCAATTGAAATAATTGTAGATTTTGTTTACTTTACTTAATTATGTATATTACAATAGAAAAATGTGTAAATTTGGTTGCTTTATTTATTTTTGTTTATTTGCAATTGAAATACTTGTACATTTTCGTTACTTTACTTAGTTATGTATATTACAATAGAAAATTTTGTACATTTTTGTTACATTATTTAATAATGCATATTTGCAATTGAAAAGTGTACATTCTGGTTAATTTGCGTATTTATGCATATTTGCAATTGAAATACTTTTAGATCTTGGTTACTAAACTAAATTATACATATATTAAAGCCCAAAATTTGCAAATTTTGGTTACTTTATTTATTTTTGTATATTTGCAATTGATATAATTGTAGATTTTGGTTACTTTACTTAATTATGTATATTACAATAGAAAAAATGTGTAAATTTTGATTGATTTATTTATTTTTGTTTATTTGCCATTGAAATACTTGTACATTTTCGTTACTTTACTTAATTATGTATATTACAATAGAAAAATTTGTACATTTTTGTTACATTATTTAATAATTCATATTTGCAATTGAAAAGTGAACATTTTGGTTAATTTGCGTATTTATGCATATTTGCAATTGAAGTACTTTTAGATCTTGGTTACTAAACTAAATTATACATATATTAAAGCCCAAAATTTGCAAATTTTGGTTACTTTATTTATTTTTGTATATTTGCAATTGAAATAATTGTAGATTTTCGTTACTTTACTTAATTATGTATATTACAATAGAAAAATTTGTACATTTTTGTTACATTAATTAATAATGCATATTTGCAATTGAAAAGTGTACATTTTGGTAAATTTGCGTATTTATGCATACTTGCAATTGAAATACATTAAGATATTGGTTACTAAACTTAATTATACATATATTAAAGCCCAAACTTTGCAAATTTTGGTTAATTTATTTATTTTTGTATATTTGCAATTGAAATAATTGTACATTTTGGTTACTTTACTTAATTATGTATATTACAATAGAAAAAATGTGTAAATTTTGATTGATTTATTTATTTTTGTTTATTTGCCATTGAAATACTTGTACATTTTCGTTACTTTACTTAATTATATTTAATACAATAGAAAAATTTGTACATTTTTGTTACATTATTTAATAATGCATATTTGCAATTGAAAAGTGTACATTTTGGTAAATTTGCGTATTTATGCATACTTGCAATTGAAATACATTAAGATATTGGTTACTAAACTTAATTATACATATATTAAAGCCCAAACTTTGCAAATTTTGGTTACTTTATTTATTTTTGTATATTTGCAATTGAAATAATTGTAGATTTTGGTTACTTTACTTAATTATGTATATTACAATAGAAAAAATGTGTAAATTTTGATTGCTTTATATATTTTTGTTTATTTGCAATTGAAATACTTGTACATTTTCGTACTTTTACTTAATTATGTATATTACAATAGAAAAATTTGTACATTTTTTTTACATTATTTAATAATGCATATTTGCAATTGAAAAGTGTACATTCCGGTTAATTTGCGTATTTATGCATATTTGCAATTGAAATACTTTTAGATCTTGGTTACTAAACTTAATTATACATATAATAAAGCCAAAAATTTGCAAATTTTTGTTACTTTATTTATTTTTGCATATTTGCAATTGAAATACTTTTAGATCTTGGTTACTAAACTTAATTATACATATAATAAAGACAAAAATTTTCAAATTTCTCTTACTTTATTTATTTTTGTATATTTGCAATTGAAATAATTGTACATTTCGGTTACTTTATATAATTATGTATATTACAATAGAAAAATGTGTAAATTTTGATTTCTTTATTTATTTTTGTTTATTTGCAATTGAAATACATGTACATTTTCGTACCTTTACTTAATTATGTATATTACAATAGAAAAATTTGTACATTTTTGTTACATTATTTAATAATGCATATTTGCAATTGAAAAGTGTACATTTTGGTAAATTTGCGTATTTATGCATACTTGCAATTAAAAAACATTTAGATATTGGTTACTAAACTTAATTATACATATAATAAAGCCAAAAATTTGCAAATTTTTGTTACTTTATTTATTTTTGCATATTTGAAATTGAAATACTTGTAGATTTTGGTTACATTACTTAATTATGTATATCAGAATAGAAAAATGTGTAAATTTTGATTGCTTTATTTATTTTTGTTTATTTACAATTGAAATACTTGTACATTTTTGTTACTTTACTTAATTATGTATATTACAATAGAAAAATTTGTACATTTTTGTTACATTATATAATAATGCATATTTGCAATTTAAAAGTATACATTTTAGTTAATTTGCGTATTTACGCATATTTGCAATTGAAATACTTTTAGATCTTGGTTACTTAACTTAATTATACATATATTAAAGCAAAAAATTTGCAAATTTTGGTTACTTTATCTATTTTTGTATATTTGCAATTGAAATAATTGTACATTTTGGTTACTTTACTTAATTACGTATATTACAATAGAAAATGTGTAAATTTTGATTGCTTTATTTATTTTTATTTATTTGCAATTGAAATACTTGTACATTTTCGTTACTTTACTTAATTATGTATATTACAATAGAAAAATTTGTACATTTTTGTTACATTTTATAATAATGCATATTTGCAATTGAAAAGTGTACATTTTGGTTAATTTGCGTATTTATGCATATTGGAAATTGAAATACTTTTAGATCTTGGTTACTAAACTTAATTATACATATATTTAAGCCAACAATTTGCAAATTTTGTTAACTTTATTTATTTTTGTATATTTGCAATTGAAATAATTGGTTACTAAAATTAATTATACATATATTAAAGCCAAAAATTTGCAAATTTTGATTACTTTATTTATTTTTGTATATTTGCAATTGAAATAATTGTATATTTTGGTTTATTTACTTAATTATATATATTACAATAGAAAAATGTGTAAATTTTGATTGCTTTATTTATTTTTGTTTATTTGCAATTGAAATACTTGTACATTTTCTTTACTTTACTTAATTATGTATATTACAATAGAAAAGTTTGTACATGTTTGTTACATTATTTAATAATGCATATTTGCAATTGAAAAGTGTACATTTTGGTTAATTTGCGTATTTATGCATATTTGCAATTGAAATACTTTTAGATCTTGGTTACTAAACTTAATTATACATATATTAAACCAAAAATTTGCAAATTTTGGTTACTTTATTTATTTTTGTATATTTGCAATTGAAATAATTGTACATTTTCGTTACTTTACTTAATTATGTATATTAAAATAGAAAAATTTGTACATTTTTCTTACTTTTTATAATAATGCATATTTGCAATTGAAAAGTGTACATTTTGGTTAATTTGCGTATTTATGCATATTTGCAATTCAAATACTTTTAGATCTTGGCTACTAAACTAAATTAAACATATATTAAAGACAAAAATTTTCAAATTTCTGTTACTTTATTTATTTTTGTATATTTGCAATTGAAATAATTGTAGATTTTGGTTACATTACTTAATTATGTATATTACAATAGAAAAATGTGTAAATTTCGATTGCTTTATTTATTTTTGTTTATTTGCAATTGAAATACTTGTACATTTTCGTACCTTTACTTAATTATGTATATTACAATAGAAAAATTTGTACATTTTTGTTACATTATTTAATAATGCATATTTGCAATTGAAAAGTGTACATTTTGGTAAATTTGCGTATTTATGCATACTTGCAATTGAAATGCATTTAGATATTGGTTACTAAACTTAATTATACATATATTAAAGCCCAAACTTTGCAAATTTTTGTTACTTTATTTATTTTTGTATATTTGCAATTGAAATACTTGTAGATTTTGGTTACATTACTTAATTATGTATATTAGAATAGAAACATGTGTAAATTTTGATTGCTTTATTTATTTTTGTTTATTTGCAATTGAAATACTTGTACATTTTCGTTACTTTTCTTAATTATGTATATTACAATAGGAAAAATGTGAAATTTTCATTGCTTTATTTATTGTTGTATATTTGTAATTGAAATACTTGTACATTTTCGTTACTGTACTTAATTATGTATATTACAATAGAAAAATTTGTACATTTTTGTTACAGTATATAATAATGCATATTTGCAATTGAAAAGTGTACATTTTGATTAATTTGCGTATTTATGCATATTTGCAATTGAAATACTTTTAGATCTTGGTTACTAAACTTAATTATACATATATTAAAGCCAAAAATTTGAAAATTTTGTTAACTTTATTTATTTTTGTATATTTGCAATTGAAATAATTGGTTACTAAACTTAATTATACATATATTTAAGCCAACAATTTGCAAATTTTGGTAACTTTATTTATTTTTGTATATTTGCAATTGAAATAATTGGTTACTAAACTTAATTATACATATATTTAAGCCAACAATTTGCAAATTTTGGTAACTTTATTTATTTTTGTATATTTGCAATTGAAATAATTGGTTACTAAACTTAATTATACATATATTTAAGCCAACAATTTGCAAATTTTGGTAACTTTATTTATTTTTGTATATTTGCAATTGAAATAATTGTAGATTTTCGTTACTTTACTTAATTATGTATATTACAATAGAAAAATTTGTACATTTTTATTACATTATTTAATAATGCATATTTGCAATTGAAAAGTGTACATTTTGGTAAATTTGCGTATTTTTGCATATTTGCAATTGAAATACTTTTAGATCTTGGTTACTAAACTTAATTATACATATATTAACGCCAAAAATTTGCAAATTTTGGTTACTTTATTTATTTTTGTATATTTGCAATTGAAATACTTGTAGATTTTGGTTACATTACTTAATTATGTATATTACAATAGAAAAATGTGTAAATTTTGATTGCTTTATTTATTTTTGTTTATTTGCAATTGAAATACTTGTACATTTTCGTTACTTTATTTAATTATGTATATTACAATAGAAATATTTGTACATTTTTGTTACAGTATTTAATAATGCATATTTGCAATTGATAAGTGTACATTCTGGTTAATTTGCGTATTTATGCATATTTGCAATTGCAATACTTTTAGATCTTGGTTACTAAACTTAATTATACATATATTAAAGCCAAAAATTTGCAAATTTTGGTTACTTTATTTATTTTTGTATATTTGCAATTGAAATAATTGTAGATTTTGTTACTTTACTTAATTATGTATATTACAATAGAAAAATCTGTAAATTTTGATTGCTTTATTTATTTTTGTTTAATTGCAATTGAAATACTTGTACATTTTCGTTACTTTACTTAATTATGTATATTACAATAGAAAAGTTTGTACATTTTTGTTACATTATTTAATAATGCATATTTGCAATTGAAAAGTGTACATTTTGGTAAATTTGCGTATTTATGCATATTTGCAATTTAAATACTTTTAGATCTTGGTTACTAAAATTAATTATACATATATTAAAGCCAAAAATTTGCAAATTTTGATTACTTTATTTATTTTTGTATATTTGCAATTGAAATAATTGTATATTTTGGTTTATTTACTTAATTATATATATTACAATAGAAAAATGTGTAAATTTTGATTGCTTTATTTATTTTTGTTTATTTGCAATTGAAATACTTGTACATTTTCTTTACTTTACTTAATTATGTATATTACAATAGAAAAGTTTGTACATGTTTGTTACATTATTTAATAATGCATATTTGCAATTGAAAAGTGTACATTTTGGTTAATTTGCGTATTTATGCATATTTGCAATTGAAATACTTTTAGATCTTGGTTACTAAACTTAATTATACATATATTAAACCAAAAATTTGCAAATTTTGGTTACTTTATTTATTTTTGTATATTTGCAATTGAAATAATTGTACATTTTCGTTACTTTACTTAATTATGTATATTAAAATAGAAAAATTTGTACATTTTTCTTACTTTTTATAATAATGCATATTTGCAATTGAAAAGTGTACATTTTGGTTAATTTGCGTATTTATGCATATTTTCAATTGAAATACTTTTAGATCTTGGTTACTAAACTAAATTAAACATATATTAAAGACAAAAATTTTCAAATTTCTGTTACTTTATTTATTTTTGTATATTTGCAATTGAAATAATTGTAGATTTTGGTTACATTACTTAATTATGTATATTACAATAGAAAAATGTGTAAATTTCGATTGCTTTATTTATTTTTGTTTATTTGCAATTGAAATACTTGTACATTTTCGTACCTTTACTTAATTATGTATATTACAATAGAAAAATTTGTACATTTTTGTTACATTATTTAATAATGCATATTTGCAATTGAAAAGTGTACATTTTGGTAAATTTGCGTATTTATGCATACTTGCAATTGAAATGCATTTAGATATTGGTTACTAAACTTAATTATACATATATTAAAGCCCAAACTTTGCAAATTTTTGTTACTTTATTTATTTTTGTATATTTGCAATTGAAATACTTGTAGATTTTGGTTACATTACTTAATTATGTATATTAGAATAGAAACATGTGTAAATTTTGATTGCTTTATTTATTTTTGTTTATTTGCAATTGAAATACTTGTACATTTTCGTTACTTTTCTTAATTATGTATATTACAATAGGAAAAATGTGAAATTTTCATTGCTTTATTTATTGTTGTATATTTGTAATTGAAATACTTGTACATTTTCGTTACTGTACTTAATTATGTATATTACAATAGAAAAATTTGTACATTTTTGTTACAGTATATAATAATGCATATTTGCAATTGAAAAGTGTACATTTTGGTTAATTTGCGTATTTATGCATATTTGCAATTGAAATACTTTTAGATCTTTGTTACGAAACTTAATTATACATATATTAAAGCCAAAAATTTCCAAATTTTGGTTACTTTATTTATTTTTGTATATTTGCAATTGAAATAATTGTAGATTTTGGTTTATTTACTTAATTATATATATTACAATAGAAAAATGTGTAAATTTTGATTGCTTTATTTATTTTTGTTTATTTGCAATTGAAATACTTGTACATTTTCGTACCTTTACTTAATTATGTATATTACAATAGAAAAATTTGTACATTTTTGTTACATTATTTAATAATGCATATTTGCAATTGAAAAGTGTACATTTTGGTAAATTTGCGTATTTATGCATACTTGCAATTGAAATGCATTTAGATATTGGTTACTAAACTTAATTATACATATATTAAAGCCCAAACTTTGCAAATTTTTGTTACTTTATTTATTTTTGTATATTTGCAATTGAAATACTTGTAGATTTTGGTTACATTACTTAATTATGTATCTTAGAATAGAAACATGTGTAAATTTTGATTGCTTTATTTATTTTTGTTTATTTGCAATTGAAATACTTGTACATTTTCGTTACTTTTCTTAATTATGTATATTACAATAGGAAAAATGTGAAATTTTCATTGCTTTATTTATTGTTGTATATTTGTAATTGAAATACTTGTACATTTTCGTTACTGTACTTAATTATGTATATTACAATAGAAAAATTTGTACATTTTTGTTACAGTATATAATAATGCATATTTGCAATTGAAAAGTGTACATTTTGGTTAATTTGCGTATTTATGCATATTTGCAATTGAAATACTTTTAGATCTTTGTTACGAAACTTAATTATACATATATTAAAGCCAAAAATTTCCAAATTTTGGTTACTTTATTTATTTTTGTATATTTGCAATTGAAATAATTGTAGATTTTGGTTTATTTACTTAATTATATATATTACAATAGAAAAATGTGTAAATTTTGATTGCTTTATTTATTTTTGTTTATTTGCAATTGAAATACTTGTACATTTTCGTTACTTTACTTAATTATGTATATTACAATAGAAAAATTTGTACATTTTTGTTACATTTTATAATAATGCATATTTGCAATTGAAAAGTGTACATTTTGATTAATTTGCGTATTTATGCATATTGGAAATTGAAATACTTTTAGATCTTGGTTACTAAACTTAATTATACATATATTTAAGCCAACAATTTGCAAATTTTGTTAACTTTATTTATTTTTGTATATTTGCAATTGAAATAATTGGTTACTAAACTTAATTATACATATATTTAAGCCAACAATTTGCAAATTTTGGTAACTTTATTTATTTTTGTATATTTGCAATTGAAATAATTGTAGATTTTCGTTACTTTACTTAATTATGTATATTACAATAGAAAAATTTGTACATTTTTATTTCATTATTTAATAATGCATATTTGCAATTGAAAAGTGTACATTTTGGTAAATTTGCGTATTTTTGCATATTTGCAATTGAAATACTTTTAGATCTTGGTTACTAAACTTAATTATACATATATTAACGCCAAAAATTTGCAAATTTTGGTTACTTTATTTATTTTTGTATATTTGCAATTGAAATACTTGTAGATTTTGGTTACATTACTTAATTATGTATATTACAATAGAAAAATGTGTAAATTTTGATTGCTTTATTTATTTTTGTTTATTTGCAATTGAAATACTTGTACATTTTCGTTACTTTATTTTATTATGTATATTACAATAGAAATATTTGTACATTTTTGTTACAGTATTTAATAATGCATATTTGCAATTGATAAGTGTACATTCTGGTTAATTTGCGTATTTATGCATATTTGCAATTGCAATACTTTTAGATCTTGGTTACTAAACTTAATTATACATATATTAAAGCCAAAAATTTCCAAATTTTGGTTACTTTATTTATTTTTGTATATTTGCAATTGAAATAATTGTAGATTTTGTTACTTTACTTAATTATGTATATTACAATAGAAAAATCTGTAAATTTTGATTGCTTTATTTATTTTTGTTTAATTGCAATTGAAATACTTGTACATTTTCGTTACTTTACTTAATTATGTATATTACAATAGAAAAGTTTGTACATTTTTGTTACATTATTTAATAATGCATATTTGCAATTGAAAAGTGTACATTTTGGTAAATTTGCGTATTTATGCATATTTGCAATTTAAATACTTTTAGATCTTGGTTACTAAAATTAATTATACATATATTAAAGCCAAAAATTTGCAAATTTTGATTACTTTATTTATTTTTGTATATTTGCAATTGAAATAATTGTATATTTTGGTTTATTTACTTAATTATATATATTACAATAGAAAAATGTGTAAATTTTGATTGCTTTATTTATTTTTGTTTATTTGCAATTGAAATACTTGTACATTTTCTTTACTTTACTTAATTATGTATATTACAATAGAAAAGTTTGTACATGTTTGTTACATTATTTAATAATGCATATTTGCAATTGAAAAGTGTACATTTTGGTTAATTTGCGTATTTATGCATATTTGCAATTGAAATACTTTTAGATCTTGGTTACTAAACTTAATTATACATATATTAAACCAAAAATTTGCAAATTTTGGTTACTTTATTTATTTTTGTATATTTGCAATTGAAATAATTGTACATTTTCGTTACTTTACTTAATTATGTATATTAAAATAGAAAAATTTGTACATTTTTCTTACTTTTTATAATAATGCATATTTGCAATTGAAAAGTGTACATTTTGGTTAATTTGCGTATTTATGCATATTTTCAATTGAAATACTTTTAGATCTTGGTTACTAAACTAAATTAAACATATATTAAAGACAAAAATTTTCAAATTTCTGTTACTTTATTTATTTTTGTATATTTGCAATTGAAATAATTGTAGATTTTGGTTACATTACTTAATTATGTATATTACAATAGAAAAATGTGTAAATTTCGATTGCTTTATTTATTTTTGTTTATTTGCAATTGAAATACTTGTACATTTTCGTACCTTTACTTAATTATGTATATTACAATAGAAAAATTTGTACATTTTTGTTACATTATTTAATAATGCATATTTGCAATTGAAAAGTGTACATTTTGGTAAATTTGCGTATTTATGCATACTTGCAATTGAAATGCATTTAGATATTGGTTACTAAACTTAATTATACATATATTAAAGCCCAAACTTTGCAAATTTTTGTTACTTTATTTATTTTTGTATATTTGCAATTGAAATACTTGTAGATTTTGGTTACATTACTTAATTATGTATATTAGAATAGAAACATGTGTAAATTTTGATTGCTTTATTTATTTTTGTTTATTTGCAATTGAAATACTTGTACATTTTCGTTACTTTTCTTAATTATGTATATTACAATAGGAAAAATGTGAAATTTTCATTGCTTTATTTATTGTTGTATATTTGTAATTGAAATACTTGTACATTTTCGTTACTGTACTTAATTATGTATATTACAATAGAAAAATTTGTACATTTTTGTTACAGTATATAATAATGCATATTTGCAATTGAAAAGTGTACATTTTGGTTAATTTGCGTATTTATGCATATTTGCAATTGAAATACTTTTAGATCTTTGTTACGAAACTTATTTATACATATATTAAAGCCAAAAATTTCCAAATTTTGGTTACTTTATTTATTTTTGTATATTTGCAATTGAAATAATTGTAGATTTTGGTTACTTTACTTAATTATGTATATTACAATAAAAAAATGTGTAAATTTTGATTGCTTTATTTATTTTTGTTTATTTGCAATTGAAATACTTGTACATTTTCTTTACTTTACTTAATTATGTATATTACAATAGAAAAGTTTGTACATGTTTGTTACATTATATAATAATGCATATTTGCAATTGAAAAGTGTACATTTTGGTTAATTTGCGTATTTATGCATATTTGCAATTGAAATACTTTTAGATCTTGGTTACTAAACTTAATTATACATATATTAAAGCCAAAAATTTGCAAATTTTGGTTACTTTATTTATTTTTGTATATTTGCAATTGAAATAATTGTATATTTTGGTTTATTTACTTAATTATATATATTACAATAGAAAAATGTGTAAATTTTGATTGCTTTATTTATTTTTGTTTATTTGCAATTGAAATACTTGTACATTTTCTTTACTTTACTTAATTATGTATATTACAATAGAAAAGTTTGTACATGTTTGTTACATTATATAATAATGCATATTTGCAATTGAAAAGTGTACATTTTGGTTAATTTGCGTATTTATGCATATTTGCAATTGAAATACTTTTAGATCTTGGTTACTAAACTTAATTATACATATATTAAAGACAAAAATTTGCAAATTTTCGTTTTTTTTATTTATTTTTGTATATTTGCAATTGAAATAATTGTATATTTTGGTTTATTTACTTAATTATGTATATTACAATAGGAAAATGTGTAAATTTTGATTGCTTTATTTATTTTTGTTTATTTACAACTGAAATACTTGTACATTTTCGTTACTTTACTTAATTATGTATATTACAATAGAAATATTTGTACATTTTTGTTACATTATATAATAATGCATATTTGCAATTGAAAAGTGTACATTTTGGTTAATTTGCGTATTTATGCATATTTGCAATTGAAATACTTTTAGATCTTGGTTACTAAACTTAATTATACATATATTAAAGCCAAAAATTTGCAAATTTTGGTTACTTTATTTATTTTTGTATATTTGCAATTGAAATAATTGTAGATTTTGGTTACTTTACTTAATTATGTATATTACAATAGAAAAATCTGTAAATTTTGATTGCTTTATGTATTTTTGTTTATTTGCAATTGAAATACTTGTACATTTTCGTTACTTTACTTAATTATGTATATTACAATAGAAAAATTTGTACATTTTTGATACATTATTTAATAATGCATATTTGCAATTGAAAAGTGTACATTTTGGTTAATTTGCGTATTTATGCATATTTGCAATTGAAATACTTTTAGATCTCGGTTACTAAACTTAATTATGCATATATTAAAGCCAAAAATTTGCAAATTTTGGTTACTCTATTTTTTTTTGTATATTTGCAATTGAAATAATTGTAGATTTTGGTTACTTTACTTAATTATGTATATTACAATAGAAAAATGTGTAAATTTTGATTACTTTATTTATTTTTGTTTGCAATTGAAATACTTGTACATTTTCGTTACTTTACTTAATTATGTATATTACAATAGAAAAATTTGTACATTTTTGATACATTATTTAATAATGCATATTTGCAATTGAAAAGTGTACATTTTGGTTAATTTGCATATTTATACATATTTGCAATTGACATACTTTTAGATCTTGGTTACTAAACTTAATTATACATATATTAAAGCCAAAAATTTGCAAATTTTGGTTACTTTATTTATTTTTTATATTTGCAATTGAAATAATTGTACATTTTGGTTACTTTACTTAATTATTTATATTACAATAGAAAAATGTGTAAATTTTGATTGCTTTATTTATTTTTGTTTGTAATTGAAATACTTGTACATTTTCGTTACTTTACTTAATTATGTATATTACAATAGAAAAATTTGTACATTTTTGATACATTATTTAATAATGCATATTTGCAATTGAAAAGTGTACATTTTGGTTAATTTGCGTATTTATGCATATTTGCAATTGACATACTTTTAGATCTTGGTTACTAAACTTAATTATACATATATTAAAGCCAAAAATTTGCAAATTTTGGTTACTTTATTTATTTTTTATATTTGCAATTGAAATAATTGTACATTTTGGTTACTTTACTTAATTATGTATATTACAATAGAAAAATGTGTAAATTTTGATTGCTTTATTTATTTTTGTTTAATTGCAATTGAAATAATTGTACATTTTCGTTACTGTACTTAATTATGTATATTCCAATAGAAAAATTTGTACATTTTTGTTACATTATATAATAATGCATATTTGCAATTGAAAAGTGTACATTTTGGTTAATTTTGCATATTTATGCATATTTGCAATTGAAATACTTTTAGATCTTGGTTACTAAACTTAATTATACATATATTAAAGCCAAAAATTTGCAAATTTTGGTTACTTTATTTATTTTTGTATATTTGCAATTGAAATAATTGTAGATTTTGGTTACTTTACTTAATTATGTATATTACAATAGAAAAATGTGTAAATTTTGATTGCTTTATGTATTTTTGTTTATTTGCAATTGAAATACTTGTACATTTTCGTTACTTTACTTAATTATGTATATTACAATAGAAAAATTTGTACATTTTTGATACATTATTTAATAATGCATATTTGCAATTGAAAAGTGTACATTTTGGTTAATTTGCGTATTTATGCATATTTGCAATTGACATACTTTTAGATCTTGGTTACTAAACTTAATTATACATATATTAAAGCCAAAAATTTGCAAATTTTGGTTACTTTATTTATTTTTTATATTTGCAATTGAAATAATTGTACATTTTGGTTACTTTACTTAATTATGTATATTACAATAGAAAAATGTGTAAATTTTGATTGCTTTATTTATTTTTGTTTAATTGCAATTGAAATAATTGTACATTTTCGTTACTGTACTTAATTATGTATATTCCAATAGAAAAATTTGTACATTTTTGTTACATTATATAATAATGCATATTTGCAATTGAAAAGTGTACATTTTGGTTAATTTTGCATATTTATGCATATTTGCAATTGAAATACTTTTAGATCTTGGTTACTAAACTTAATTATACATATATTAAAGCCAAAAATTTGCAAATTTTGGTTACTTTATTTATTTTTGTATATTTGCAATTGAAATAATTGTAGATTTTGGTTACTTTACTTAATTATGTATATTACAATAGAAAAATGTGTAAATTTTGATTGCTTTATGTATTTTTGTTTATTTGCAATTGAAATACTTGTACATTTTCGTTACTTTACTTAATTATGTATATTACAATAGAAAAATTTGTACATTTTTGTTACATTATTTAATAATGCATATTTGCAATTGAAAAGTGTACATTTTGGTTAATTTGCGTATTTATGCATATTTGCAATTGAAATACTTTTAGATCTTCGTTACTAAAGTTAATTATACATATATTAAAGCCAAAAATTTGAAAATTTTGGTTACTTTATTTATTTTTTATATTTGCAATTGAAATAATTGTAGATTTTGGTTACTTTACTTAATTATGTATATTACAATAGAAAAATGTGTAAATTTTGATTGCTTTATTTATTTTTGTTTAATTGCAATTGAAATAATTGTACATTTTCGTTACTCTACTTAATTATGTATATTACAATAGAAAAATTTGTACATTTTTGTTACATTATTTAATAATGCATATTTGCAATTGAAATGTGTACATTTTGATTAATTTGCGTATTTATGCATATTTGCAATTGAAATACTTTTAGATCTTCGTTACTAAAGTTAATTATACATATATTAAAGCCAAAAATTTGAAAATTTTGGTTACTTTATTTATTTTTTATATTTGCAATTGAAATAATTGTAGATTTTGGTTACTTTACTTAATTATGTATATTACAATAGAAAAATGTGTAAATTTTGATTGCTTTATTTATTTTTGTTTAATTGCAATTGAAATAATTGTACATTTTCGTTACTCTACTTAATTATGTATATTACAATAGAAAAATTTGTACATTTTTGTTACATTATTTAATAATGCATATTTGCAATTGAAATGTGTACATTTTGATTAATTTGCGTATTTATGCATATTTGCAATTGAAATACTTTTAGATCTTCGTTACTAAAGTTAATTATACATATATTAAAGCCAAAAATTTGAAAATTTTGGTTACTTTATTTATTTTTTATATTTGCAATTGAAATAATTGTAGATTTTGGTTACTTTACTTAATTATGTATATTACAATAGAAAAATGTGTAAATTTTGATTGCTTTATTTATTTTTGTTTAATTGCAATTGAAATAATTGTACATTTTCGTTACTCTACTTAATTATGTATATTACAATAGAAAAATTTGTACATTTTTGTTACATTATTTAATAATGCATATTTGCAATTGAAATGTGTACATTTTGATTAATTTGCGTATTTATGCATATTTGCAATTGAAATACTTTTAGATCTTCGTTACTAAAGTTAATTATACATATATTAAAGCCAAAAATTTGAAAATTTTGGTTACTTTATTTATTTTTTATATTTGCAATTGAAATAATTGTAGATTTTGGTTACTTTACTTAATTATGTATATTACAATAGAAAAATGTGTAAATTTTGATTGCTTTATTTATTTTTGTTTAATTGCAATTGAAATAATTGTACATTTTCGTTACTCTACTTAATTATGTATATTACAATAGAAAAATTTGTACATTTTTGTTACATTATTTAATAATGCATATTTGCAATTGAAATGTGTACATTTTGATTAATTTGCGTATTTATGCATATTTGCAATTGAAATACTTTTAGATCTTCGTTACTAAAGTTAATTATACATATATTAAAGCCAAAAATTTGAAAATTTTGGTTACTTTATTTATTTTTTATATTTGCAATTGAAATAATTGTAGATTTTGGTTACTTTACTTAATTATGTATATTACAATAGAAAAATGTGTAAATTTTGATTGCTTTATTTATTTTTGTTTAATTGCAATTGAAATAATTGTACATTTTCGTTACTCTACTTAATTATGTATATTACAATAGAAAAATTTGTACATTTTTGTTACATTATTTAATAATGCATATTTGCAATTGAAATGTGTACATTTTGATTAATTTGCGTATTTATGCATATTTGCAATTGAAATACTTTTAGATCTTCGTTACTAAAGTTAATTATACATATATTAAAGCCAAAAATTTGAAAATTTTGGTTACTTTATTTATTTTTTATATTTGCAATTGAAATAATTGTAGATTTTGGTTACTTTACTTAATTATGTATATTACAATAGAAAAATGTGTAAATTTTGATTGCTTTATTTATTTTTGTTTAATTGCAATTGAAATAATTGTACATTTTCGTTACTCTACTTAATTATGTATATTACAATAGAAAAATTTGTACATTTTTGTTACATTATTTAATAATGCATATTTGCAATTGAAATGTGTACATTTTGGTTAATTTGCGTATTTATGCATATTTGCAATTGACATACTTTTAGATCTTGGTTACTAAACTTAATTATACATATATTAAAGCCAAAAATTTGAAAATTTTGGTTACTGTATTTATTTTTGTATATTTGCAATTGAAATAATTGTAGATTTTTGTTACTTTGCTTAATTATGTATATTACAATAGAAAAATATGTAAATTTTGATTGCTTTATTTATTTTGGTTTATTTGCCATTGAAATACTTGTACATTTTCGTTACTTTACTTAATTATGTATATTACAATAGAAAAATTTGTACATTTTTGATACATTATTTAATAATGCATATTTGCAATTGAAAAGTGTACATTTTGGTTAATTTTGCATATTTATGCATATTTGCAATTGAAATACTTTTAGATCTTGGTTACTAAACTTAATTATACATATATTAAAGACAAAAATTTGCAAATTTTCGTTTTTTTTATTTATTTTTGTATATTTGCAATTGAAATAATTGTATATTTTGGTTTATTTACTTAATTATATATATTACAATAGAAAAATGTGTAAATTTTGATTGCTTTATTTATTTTTGTTTATTTGCAATTGAAATACTTGTACATTTTCTTTACTTTACTTAATTATGTATATTACAATAGAAAAGTTTGTACATGTTTGTTACATTATTTAATAATGCATATTTGCAATTGAAAAGTGTACATTTTGGTTAATTTGCGTATTTATGCATATTTGCAATTGAAATACTTTTAGATCTCGGTTACTAAACTTAATTATACATATATTAAAGACAAAAATTTGCAAATTTTCGTTTTTTTTATTTATTTTTGTATATTTGCAATTGAAATAATTGTATATTTTGGTTTATTTACTTAATTATATATATTACAATAGAAAAATGTGTAAATTTTGATTGCTTTATGTATTTTTGTTTATTTGCAATTGAAATACTTGTACATTTTCGTTACTTTACTTAATTATGTATATTACAATAGAAAAATTTGTACATTTTTGATACATTATTTAATAATGCATATTTGCAATTGAAAAGTGTACATTTTGGTTAATTTGCGTATTTATGCATATTTGCAATTGAAATACTTTTAGATCTCGGTTACTAAACTTAATTATGCATATATTAAAGCCAAAAATTTGCAAATTTTGGTTACTCTATTTTTTTTTGTATATTTGCAATTGAAATAATTGTAGATTTTGGTTACTTTACTTAATTATGTATATTACAATAGAAAAATGTGTAAATTTTGATTACTTTATTTATTTTTGTTTGCAATTGAAATACTTGTACATTTTCGTTACTTTACTTAATTATGTATATTACAATAGAAAAATTTGTACATTTTTGATACATTATTTAATAATGCATATTTCAATTGAAAAGTGTACATTTTGGTTAATTTGCATATTTATACATATTTGCAATTGACATACTTTTAGATCTTGGTTACTAAACTTAATTATACATATATTAAAGCAAAAAATTTGCAAATTTTGGTTACTTTATTTATTTTTTATATTTGCAATTGAAATAATTGTACATTTTGGTTACTTTACTTAATTATTTATATTACAATAGAAAAATGTGTAAATTTTGATTGCTTTATTTATTTTTGTTTGTAATTGAAATACTTGTACATTTTCGTTACTTTACTTAATTATGTATATTACAATAGAAAAATTTGTACATTTTTGATACATTATTTAATAATGCATATTTGCAATTGAAATTGTACATTTTGGTTAATTTGCGTATTTATGCATATTTGCAATTGAAATACTTTTAGATCTTGGTTACTAAACTTAATTATACATATATTAAAGCCAAAAATTTGCAAATTTTGGTTACTTTATTTATTTTTTATATTTGCAATTGAAATAATTGTAGATTTTGGTTACTTTACTTAATTATGTATATTACAATAGAAAAATGTGTAAATTTTGATTGCTTTATTTATTTTTGTTTAATTGCAATTGAAATAATTGTACATTTTCGTTACTCTACTTAATTATGTATATTACAATAGAAAAATTTGTACATTTTTGTTACATTATTTAATAATGCATATTTGCAATTGAAATGTGTACATTTTGATTAATTTGCGTATTTATGCACATTTGCAATTGAAATACTTTTAGATCTTCGTTACTAAAGTTAATTATACATATATTAAAGCCAAAAATTTGAAAATTTTGGTTACTGTATTTATTTTTGTATATTTGCAATTGAAATAATTGTAGATTTTTGTTACTTTGCTTAATTATGTATATTACAATAGAAAAATATGTAAATTTTGATTGCTTTATTTATTTTTGTTTATTTGCCATTGAAATACTTGTACATTTTCGTTACTTTACTTAATTATGTATATTACAATAGAAGAATTTGTACATTTTTGTTACATTATTTAATAATGCATATTTGCAATTGAAAAGTGTACATTTTGGTTAATTTGCGTATTTATGCATATTTGCAATTGAAATACTTTTAGATCTCGGTTACTAAACTTAATTATGCATATATTAAAGCCAAAAATTTGCAAATTTTGGTTACTCTATTTTTTTTTGTATATTTGCAATTGAAATAATTGTAGATTTTGGTTACTTTACTTAATTATGTATATTACAATAGAAAAATGTGTAAATTTTGATTACTTTATTTATTTTTGTTTGCAATTGAAATACTTGTACATTTTCGTTACTTTACTTAATTATGTATATTACAATAGAAAAATTTGTACATTTTTGATACATTATTTAATAATGCATATTTGCAATTGAAAAGTGTACATTTTGGTTAATTTGCGTATTTATGCATATTTGCAATTGAAATACTTTTAGATCTCGGTTACTAAACTTAATTATGCATATATTAAAGCCAAAAATTTGCACATTTTGGTTACTCTATTTTTTTTTGTATATTTGCAATTGAAATAATTGTAGATTTTGGTTACTTTACTTAATTATGTATATTACAATAGAAAAATGTGTAAATTTTGATTGCTTTATTTATTTTTGTTTGTAATTGAAATACTTGTACATTTTCGTTACTTTACTTAATTATGTATATTACAATAGAAAAATTTGTACATTTTTGTTACATTATTTAATAATGCATATTTGCAATTGAAATTGTACATTTTGGTTAATTTGCGTATTTATGCATATTTGCAATTGACATACTTTTAGATCTTGGTTACTAAACTTAATTATACATATATTAAAGCCAAAAATTTGAAAATTTTGGTTACTTTATTTATTTTTTATATTTGCAATTGAAAT
Organism: Acanthosepion lycidas; assembly: GCA_963932145.1. NCBI lineage: Eukaryota > Metazoa > Mollusca > Cephalopoda > Sepiida > Sepiidae > Acanthosepion > Acanthosepion lycidas. Next base: position 55,658,143 of record OZ010615.1, read on the forward strand.
AATTGTAGATTTTGTTTACTTTACTTAATTATGTATATTACAATAGAAAAATGTGTCAATTTTGATTGCTTTATTTATTTTTGTTTAATTGCAATTGAAATAATTGTACATTTTCGTTACTCTACTTAATTATGTATATTACAATAGAAAAATTTGTACATTTTTGTTACATTATTTAATAATGCATATTTGCAATTTAAATGTGTACATTTTGATTAATTTGCGTATTTATGCATATTTGCAATTGAAATACTTTTAGATCTTCGTTACTAAAGTTAATTATACATATATTAAAGCCAAAAATTTGAAAATTTTGGTTACTGTATTTATTTTTGTATATTTGCAATTGAAATAATTGTAGATTTTTGTTACTTTGCTTAATTATGTATATTACAATAGAAAAATATGTAAATTTTGATTGCTTTATTTATTTTTGTTTATTTGCCATTGAAATACTTGTACATTTTCGTTACTTTACTTAATTATGTATATTACAATAGAAGAATTTGTACATTTTTGTTACATTATTTAATAATGCATATTTGCAATTGAAAAGTGTACATTTTGGTTAATTTGCGTATTTATGCATATTTGCTATTGAAATACTTTTAGATCTCGGTTACTAAACTTAATTATGCATATATTAAAGCCAAAAATTTGCAAATTTTGGTTACTCTATTTTTTTTTTGTATATTTGCAATTGAAATAATTGTAGATTTTGGTTACTTTACTTAATTATGTATATTACAATAGAAAAATGTGTAAATTTTGATTACTTTATTTATTTTTGTTTGCAATTGAAATACTTGTACATTTTCGTTACTTTACTTAATTATGTATATTACAATAGAAAAATTTGTACATTTTTGATACATTATTTAATAATGCATATTTGCAATTGAAATGTGTACATTTTGGTTAATTTGCGTATTTATGCATATTTGCAATTGACATACTTTTAGATCTTGGTTACTAAACTTAATTATACATATATTACAGCCAAAAATTTGCAAATTTTGGTTACTTTATTTATTTTTTATATTTGCAATTGAAATAATTGTAGATTTTGGTTACTTTACTTAATTATGTATATTACAATAGAAAAATGTGTAAATTTTGATTGCTTTATTTATTTTTGTTTAATTGCAATTGAAATAATTGTACATTTTCGTTACTCTACTTAATTATGTATATTACAATAGAAAAATTTGTACATTTTTGTTACATTATTTAATAATGCATATTTGCAATTGAAATGTGTACATTTTGATTAATTTGCGTATTTATGCATATTTGCAATTGAAATACTTTTAGATCTTCGATACTAAAGTTAATTATACATATATTAAAGCCAAAAATTTGAAAATTTTGGTTACTGTATTTATTTTTGTATATTTGCAATTGAAATAATTGTAGATTTTTGTTACTTTGCTTAATTATGTATATTACAATAGAAAAATATGTAAATTTTGATTGCTTTATTTATTTTTGTTTATTTGCCATTGAAATACTTGTACATTTTCGTTACTTTACTTAATTATGTATATTACAATAGAAGAATTTGTACATTTTTGTTACATTATTTAATAATGAATATTTGCAATTGAAAAGTGTACATTTTGGTTACTTTGCATATTTATGCTTATTTGCAATTGAAATACTTTTAAATCTTGGTTACTAAACTTAATTATAATTATATGAAAGCCAAAAATGTGTAAATTTTGGTTACTTTATTTATTTTTGTATATTTGCAATTGAAATACTTGTAGATTTTCATTACTTTACTTAATTATGTATCATTGCAATTGAAATATATGTACATTTGGTCACTTAACTTATTTTTGTATATTTGTAATTGAAATACTTGTAGTTTTTGGTTACTTTCCTTAATCATGTATATTACAATTGAAAAATTTGTACATTCTAATTACATTACTTAATCATGCATATTTTCAAGTGAAAACATGTACATTTGGTTACTTTACATATTTTTGCATATTTGCAATTGAAATACTTTTAGATCTTGGTTACTAAACTTAATTATGAATATTTTCATGTGAAAAATGTGTCAATTTTGGTTACTTTAGTTATTTTTTGTATATTTGTAATTGAAAAATTTGTACCTTTTTTTACGTTACTAAATTATGAATATTTGCAGTTGAAAATGAGTACATATTGGTTACATTACTTAATTATACATATTTTCATGTGAAAAACATGTACATTTTGATTACTTTACTTATTCTTGTTATTTGCAATTGAAATACTTGTAGATTTTCGTTACTTTCCTTAATAATGTATATTACAATTGAAAAATTTGAACATTTTTCTTACATTATTTAATAATGTATATTTGCAATTGAAAAGTGTACATTTTGGTTATTTTACATATTGATACATATTTTCAATTGAAATACTTTTAGATCTTGGTTACTAAACTTAATTATGAATATTTTTAAGTGAAAAATATGTAAATTTTGGTTACTTTAATTATTTTTGTATATTTGCAATTGAAAAATGTGTACATTTATTTACATTACTAAATTATGAATATTTGCAGTTGAAAATGAGTACATTTTGGTTATATGACTTAATTATACTTATTTTCAATTTAAAAATGTGTATATTTTGGTTATTTTACTTACATTTGTATATTTGCAAATGAAATACATGTAGATTTAAATACTTTACTTAATTATGTATAATTGTAGAGAAAATTCTGTACATTTTGATTATATTATAATAATTATGAATATTTGCAATTGACAAATGAGTACATTTTGTTTACTATACTCTGTTTTTATACTTACAAATGTAATACTTGTAGATTTTGGTTGCTTTACTTAATTATGCATGTTTGCAATTGATAAATTTGTATGTTTTGGTTACATTACATAATTATGCATATTTGCAATTGAAAAATGTGTACATTTTGTGCACTTTACTTTTTTTGTATATTTGCAATTGAAATACTTGTAGATTTTGGTTACTAAACTTAATTACATATATTTGCAATTGAAATATATTTACATTTCAGTGACATTACTTAATTATGAATATTTGCAATTGAAAAAGGTTTACAATTTCGTCACGTTATTTAATTATGAATGTTTTCAATTGAAAAATCTGTACATTTTGGTTACTTTTTTTATTTTTGTATAATTGCAATTGAAATACTTGTAGCTTTTGATTACTTAATTATGTATATCTACAATTGAAAAATGTGTACCTTTTAGTTACATTACTAAATTATGAATATTTGCAGTTGAAAAATTTGTATATTTTGGTTACATTACTTAATTATGAATATTTTCAATTAAAAAGTATGCACATTTCAGTCATTTTAATTATTTTTTGTATTTGCAATTGAAATACATGTAGATTTTGGATACTTTACTTAATTATGTATACTTGCAATAGAAAAATCTGTACATTTTGGTTATATTACATAATTATGAATATTTGCAATTGAAAAATCAGTATATTTTGGTTATATTACTTAATTATTTTTTATTTGCATATAAGCTCTTTAGCGCTAGAGGGTATCGTCAGTGATGTTCTGAATTGGGTCATTGGGCAGTTTCGGGTCTTTCAAACATCATACTCCCCCTCACCAAGTTCGCCCCCATTTAGAGTCTCTGATGCACCCCCATCTAAATTAACAGCCTTCAGACACTGACTTATATTAGGCAAAACCATATCCCTGTCACACATTTGTTTGGAAGTTGACCAACATCCAATTGCAATGGTATGAGCTCTATTTAAGTTCCTTACAGGGCATTTTTAATTTTCTTTTTTTTTATGTGGATAATCGTCGGATACTTGGAAGGTAATTATGTGTTTTCCAGTTTTTTTTCTTTTTTTCCTTTTTTCAAGTTTTGTCTACTCAACTGATAATTACTGTTAGTAAAGAAAAAATAAATAAATAAAAATAAAACAATAAAATAAAAAATAAAAAAAGATGCAAACTTAAAATAATTAGAAAGTTACATTTTTATTACAATTAAATTACGACTTATGCAGCATGTTAAAATGAAAATAAATATATAAATAAATGTTGTTTAAAACATGTTGAATGAATAAACTTAGAAAATTCAATTAAGTCTGTCGATTAATGTGGTAAAATTAACGTGTGAGATTAACAAATAAAATTAAATTTACGATTTTGATCATTATGCAAAAAAAAAAAGAAAAAAGGCAGGAAGAGGGGTGAACAATGTTGCTAAGTCATTTAACAAGAATTAGTCACAAATAATTATAATTCACATATACTCACATATTTCGTGACAGAAAAGGAAAAAGAGATAAAATGAAAGTCAAAAGAATTCTATTAAGAAATAAAGAACGAAAATGGGGGAAAATTATCAGAAAAAATTACCCTTTTGAAATTTACCATGTCGTGCCTTTATTCTGGATGTTGAATATCGAAAATCACAGTTAATATGCAATGTACCCCTACCAACATTTAATTCAACGAGTATAAAAAATATATTTTCAATTGAAAAATGTGTATATTTTGATTACTTTACTTATTTTCATAAATTTGCAAATGACATGCTTGTAGATTTTGGTTGCTTTATTTATGTCTAAATTGCAATTGAAAAATTTGTACATTTTGGTTATTTTACTTATTTTTGTATATTTGCAATTGAAATACATGTAAATTTTGGATACTTTACTTAATTATGTATACTTGCAAAGAAAATTCTGTACATTTTGGTTATATTACATAATTATGAATATCTGCAATTGAAAAATGTGTACATTTTGCGTAACTTGTTTCTGTATATTTGCAATAGAAATACATGTAGATTTTGGTTGCTTTAATTATGTATATTTGCAATTGAAATACATTTTCGTTACATTACTTAATTATGAATATTTGCAATTGAAATATATGTACACTTTGGTTACTTTACTTATTTATGAATATTTGCAATTAAAATATATATACATTTTCATTGTTATGACTATTTTCAATTGAAACATACTAACATTTAGGATATTTTCTGTATATTTTCAATAGAAAAATATGTATATTTTCTTTAATTTACTTATTTGTACATATTTTCAATTCAAACATAATTACCTTTAGGTTATTTCATTCATTTATGCATATTTTCAATTCAAACATAATTTGCTTTTGGCTATTTCATTTATTTACGCATATTTTCAATTCAAACGTAATATCCTTTTCGTTATTTCATTAATTTATGCATATTTTCAATTCAAACATAATTTCCTATTGGTTATTTCATTTATTTATGCATATTTTCAGTTCAAACGTAATTTCCTTTCGGTTATCTCATTTATTTATGCATATTTTCAATTCAAACATAATTCCTTTTGGTTATTTCGTTTTTTACGCATACTTTCAATTCAAACATAATTTCCTTTTGGTTATTTCATTTATTTATGCATATTTTCAATTTAAACATAATTTCCTTTTGGTTATTTCATTTATTTATGCATATTTTCAATTCAAACATAATTCCTTTTGGTTATTTCGTTTCTTTATGCATACTTTCAATTCAAACATTATTTCCTTTCGGTTATTTCATATATTTATGCATTTTTTCAAATCAAAAATAATTTCCTTTCGGTTCTTTCAATTATTTATGCATATTTTCAATTCAAATATAATTTGCTTTTGGTTATTTCATTTATTTATGCATAAATTATTTCCTTTTGGAAACTTTTAATTCAAACAGAATTTCCTTTCGGTTATTTCATTTATTTATGCATATTTTCAATACAAACATAATTTACTTTTGGTTATTTCATTTATTTATGCATATTTTCAATTCAAAAATAATTTCCTTTTGGTTATTTCATTTATTTATGCATATTTTCAATTCAAACATAATTCCTTTTGGTTATTTCGTTTCTTTATGCATACTTTCAATTCAAATATAATTTCCTTTTGGTTATTTCATTTATTTATGCATATTTTCAATTCAAACATAAAACCTATTGGTTATTTCATTTATTTATGCATATTTTCAATTCAAACATAATTTCCTTTTGGTTATTTCCTTTATTTATGCATATTTTCAATTCAAACATAATTTGCTTTGGATTATTTCATTTATTTATGCATATTTTCAATTCAAACGAAATATCATTTTCCTTATTTCATTTATTTATGCATGTTTTCAATTCAAACATAATTCCTTCTGGTTATTTCATTTATTTATGCATACTTTCAATTCAGACATAATTTCCTTTTGGATATTTCATTTATTTATGCATATTTTCAAATCAAACATAATTTCCATTCGGTTATTTCATTTATTTATGCATATGTTCAATTCAAATATAATTTGCTTCTGGTTATTTCATTTATTTATGCATATTTTCAATTCAAACATAATTTCCTTTTGGTTATTTCATTTATTTGTACATATTTTCAATTCAAACGTAATTTGCTTTTGGTTATTTCATTTATTTATGCATATTTTCAATTCAAACATAAGAGCTTTTTGTTATTTCATTTATTTATGCATATTTTCAATTCAAACGAAATATCATTTTCGTTATTTCATTTATTTATGCATATTTTCCATTCAGACATAATTTCCTTTTGGATATTTCATTTATTTATGCATAATTTCAAATCAAACATAATTTCCATTCGGTTATTTCATTTATTTACGCATATTTTCAATTCAAACATAATTTGCTTCCGGTTATTTCATTTATTTATGCATATTTTCAATTCAAACGAAATATCATTTTCTTTATTTCATTTATTTATGCATATTTTCAATTCAAACATAAAATTCCTTTTGGTTATTGCAATTATTTATGCCTATTTTCAATTCAAACATAATTTCCTTTTGGTTATTTCATTTATTTATGCATGTTTTCAATTCAAACATAATTTGCTTTTGGTTATTTCAATTATTTATGCATATTTTGAATTCAAACATAATTCCTTTTGGTTATTTCGTTTCTTTACGCATACTTTCAATTCAAACATAATTTCCTTTTGGTTATTTCATTTATTTATGCATATTTTCAATTCAAACATAATTTCCTGTTTGTTATTTCATTTATTTATGCATATTTTCAATTTAAACATAATTACCTTTCGGTTATTTCATTTATTTATGCATATTTTCAATTCAAATATAATTTGCTTTTGGTTATTTCATTTATTTATGCATATTTTCAATGCAAACATATTTCCTTTTGATTATTTCATTTATTTATTCATACTTTCAATTCAAACATAATTCTATTTGGTTATTTCATTTATTTATGCATGTTTTCAATTCAAACATAATTTGCTTTTGGTTATTTCAATTATTTATGCATATTTTGAATTCAAACATAATTCCTTTTGGTTATTTCGTTTCTTTACGCATACTTTCAATTCAAACGTAATATCCTTTTCGTTATTTCATTAATTTATGCATATTTTCAATTCAAACATAATTTCCTATTGGTTATTTCATTTATTTATGCATATTTTCAGTTCAAACGTAATTTCCTTTCGGTTATCTCATTTATTTATGCATATTTTCAATTCAAACATAATTCCTTTTGGTTATTTCGTTTTTTACGCATACTTTCAATTCAAACATAATTTCCTTTTGGTTATTTCATTTATTTATGCATATTTTCAATTTAAACATAATTTCCTTTTGGTTATTTCATTTATTTATGCATATTTTCAATTCAAACATAATTCCTTTTGGTTATTTCGTTTCTTTATGCATACTTTCAATTCAAACATTATTTCCTTTCGGTTATTTCATATATTTATGCATTTTTTCAAATCAAAAATAATTTCCTTTCGGTTCTTTCAATTATTTATGCATATTTTCAATTCAAATATAATTTGCTTTTGGTTATTTCATTTATTTATGCATAAATTATTTCCTTTTGGAAACTTTTAATTCAAACAGAATTTCCTTTCGGTTATTTCATTTATTTATGCATATTTTCAATACAAACATAATTTACTTTTGGTTATTTCATTTATTTATGCATATTTTCAATTCAAAAATAATTTCCTTTTGGTTATTTCATTTATTTATGCATATTTTCAATTCAAACATAATTCCTTTTGGTTATTTCGTTTCTTTATGCATACTTTCAATTCAAATATAATTTCCTTTTGGTTATTTCATTTATTTATGCATATTTTCAATTCAAACATAAAACCTATTGGTTATTTCATTTATTTATGCATATTTTCAATTCAAACATAATTTCCTTTTGGTTATTTCCTTTATTTATGCATATTTTCAATTCAAACATAATTTGCTTTGGATTATTTCATTTATTTATGCATATTTTCAATTCAAACGAAATATCATTTTCCTTATTTCATTTATTTATGCATGTTTTCAATTCAAACATAATTCCTTCTGGTTATTTCATTTATTTATGCATACTTTCAATTCAGACATAATTTCCTTTTGGATATTTCATTTATTTATGCATATTTTCAAATCAAACATAATTTCCATTCGGTTATTTCATTTATTTATGCATATGTTCAATTCAAATATAATTTGCTTCTGGTTATTTCATTTATTTATGCATATTTTCAATTCAAACATAATTTCCTTTTGGTTATTTCATTTATTTGTACATATTTTCAATTCAAACGTAATTTGCTTTTGGTTATTTCATTTATTTATGCATATTTTCAATTCAAACATAAGAGCTTTTTGTTATTTCATTTATTTATGCATATTTTCAATTCAAACGAAATATCATTTTCGTTATTTCATTTATTTATGCATATTTTCCATTCAGACATAATTTCCTTTTGGATATTTCATTTATTTATGCATAATTTCAAATCAAACATAATTTCCATTCGGTTATTTCATTTATTTACGCATATTTTCAATTCAAACATAATTTGCTTCCGGTTATTTCATTTATTTATGCATATTTTCAATTCAAACGAAATATCATTTTCTTTATTTCATTTATTTATGCATATTTTCAATTCAAACATAAAATTCCTTTTGGTTATTGCAATTATTTATGCCTATTTTCAATTCAAACATAATTTCCTTTTGGTTATTTCATTTATTTATGCATGTTTTCAATTCAAACATAATTTGCTTTTGGTTATTTCAATTATTTATGCATATTTTGAATTCAAACATAATTCCTTTTGGTTATTTCGTTTCTTTACGCATACTTTCAATTCAAACATAATTTCCTTTTGGTTATTTCATTTATTTATGCATATTTTCAATTCAAACATAATTTCCTGTTTGTTATTTCATTTATTTATGCATATTTTCAATTTAAACATAATTACCTTTCGGTTATTTCATTTATTTATGCATATTTTCAATTCAAATATAATTTGCTTTTGGTTATTTCATTTATTTATGCATATTTTCAATGCAAACATATTTCCTTTTGATTATTTCATTTATTTATTCATACTTTCAATTCAAACATAATTCTATTTGGTTATTTCATTTATTTATGCATAAATTATTTCCTTTTGGAAACTTTCAATTCAAACAGAATTTCCTTTCGGTTATTTCATTTATTTATGCATATTTTCAATACAAACATAATTTACTTTTGGTTATTTCATTTATTTATGCATATTTTCAATTCAAAAATAATTTCCTTTTGGTTATTTCATTTATTTATGCATATTTGCAATTCAAACATAATTTGCTTTTGGTTATTTCATTTATTTATGCATATTTTCAATTCAAACATAATTTGCTTTTGGTTATTTCATTTATTTATGCATATGTTCAATTACATCATAATTTCCTTTTGGTAATTTCTTTTATTTATGCATATTTTCAATACAAACAATTTCCTTTTGGTTATTTCATTTATTTATGAATATTTTCAATTCAAACATTATTTCTTTCGGTTATTTCATTTATTTATGCATATTTTCTATTCAAACATAATTTCCTTTTGGTTATTTCATTTATTTATGCATATTTTCAATTCAAACATAATTTCCTTTTGGTTATTTCATTTATTTATGCATATTTTCAATTCAAACATAATTTCCTTTTGGTTATTTGCTTTATTTATGCATATTTTCAATTCAAACATAATTTGCTTCTGGTTATTTCATTTATTTATGCATATTTTCAAATCAAACGTAATATCATTTTCTTTATTTCGTTTATTTATGCATATTTTCAATTCAAACATAAAATTCCTTTTGGTTATTGCATTTATTTATGCCTATTTTCAATTCAAACATAATTTCCTTTTTGTTATTTCATTTATTTATGCATATTTTCAATTCAAACATAATTTCCTTTTGGTTCTTTCATTTATTTATACATATTTTCAATTCAAACATAATTTGCTTTTGGTTATTTCATTTATTTATGCATATTTTCAATTCAAACGAAATATCATTTTCTTTATTTCATTTATTTATGCATATTTTCAATTCAAACATAATATTCCTTTTCGTTATTTCATTTATTTAAGAATATTTTCAATTCAAACATGATTTCCTTTTGGTTATTTCATTTATTTATGCATATTTTCAATTGAAATATAATTTCCTTTCGGTTATTTCATTTATTTATGCATATTTTCAATTCAAACATAATTTCCATTTGGTTATTTCATTTATTTATGCATATTTTCAATTCAAACATAATTTGCTTTTGGTTATTTCATTTATTTATGCATATTTTCAATTCAAACGAAATATCATTTTCCTTTATTTCATTTATTTATGCATATTTTCAATTCAAACATAATATTCCTTTTCGTTATTTCATTTATTTAAGCATATTTTCAATTCAAACATAATTTCCTTTTGGTTATTTCATTTATTTATGCATATTTTCAATTCAAACATAATTTGCTTTTGGTTATTTCATTTATTTATGCATACTTTCAATTCCAACATAATTTCCTTTTGGTTATTTCATTTATTTATAGATATTCTCAATTCAAACGTAATTTGCTTTTGGTTAATTCATTTATTTATGCATATTTTCAATTCAAACATAATTTGCTTTTGGTTATTTCATTTATTTATGCATATTTTCAATTCAAACATAATTTCCTTTTGGTTATTTCCTTTATTTATGCATGTTTGCAATTCAAACATAATTTGCTTTTGGTTATTTCAATTATTTATGCATATTTTCAATTCAAACATAATTCCTTTTGGTTATTTCGTTTCTTTACGCATACTTTCAATTCAAACATAATTTCCTTTTCGTTATTTCATTTATTTATGCATATTTTCAATTCAAACATAATTTCCTGTTTGTTATTTCATTTATTTATGCATATTTTCAATTTAAACATAATTACCTTTCGGTTATTTCATTTATTTATGCATATTTTCAATTCAAACATAATTCCTTTTGGTTATTTCGTTTCTTTATGCATACTTTCAATTCAAACATAATTTGCTTTTGGTTATTTCATATATTTATGCATATTTTCAATTCAAACATAATTTCCTTTCGGTTATTTCATTTATTTATGCATATTTTCAATTCAAACATAATTTCCTAATGGTTATTTCATTTATTTATGCATTTTTTCAATTCAAAAATAATTTCCTTTCGGTTCTTTCAATTATTTATGCATATTTTCAATTCAAATATAATTTGCTTTTGGTTATTTCATTTATTTATGCATATTTTCAATTCAAACGTAATATCCTTTTCGTTATTTCATTCATTTATGCATATTTTCAATTCAAATATAATTTGCTTTTGGTTATTTCATTTATTTATGCATATTTTCAATGCAAACATATTTCCTTTTGATTATTTCATTTATTTATTCATACTTTCAATTCAAACATAATTCTATTTGGTTATTTCATTTATTTATGCATAAATTATTTCCTTTTGGAAACTTTCAATTCAAACAGAATTTCCTTTCGGTTATTTCATTTATTTATGCATATTTTCAATACAAACATAATTTACTTTTGGTTATTTCATTTATTTATGCATATTTTCAATTCAAAAATAATTTCCTTTTGGTTATTTCATTTATTTATGCATATGTTCAATTACATCATAATTTCCTTTTGGTAATTTCTTTTATTTATGCATATTTTCAATTCAAACATAATTTCCTTTTGGTTCTTTCATTTATTTATGCATGTTTGCAATTCAAACATAATTTGCTTTTGGTTATTTCAATTATTTATGCATATTTTCAATTCAAACATAATTCCTTTTGGTTATTTCGTTTCTTTACGCATACTTTCAATTCAAACATAATTTCCTTTCGGTTATTTCATTTATTTATGCATATTTTCAATTCAAACATAATTTCCTGTTTGTTATTTCATTTATTTATGCATATTTTCAATTTAAACATAATTCCTTTTGGTTATTTCGTTTCTTTATGCATACTTTCAATTCAAACATAATATCCTTTTGGTTATTTCATTTATTTATGAATATTTTCAATTCAAACATAAAACCTATTAGTTATTTCATTTATTTATGCATGTTTTCAATTCAAACATAATTTCCTTTTGGTTATTTCCTTTATTTATGCATATTTTCAATTCAAACATAATTTGCTTTGGATTATTTCATTTATTTATGCATATTTTCAATTCAAACGAAATATCATTTTCGTTATTTGATTTATTTATGCATATTTTCAATTCAAACATAATTCCTTCTGGTTATTTCATTTATTTATGCATATTTTCAATTCAAACATAATTTGCTTCTGGTTATTTCATTTATTTATGCATATTTTCAAATCAGACGAAATATCATTTTCTTTATTTCGTTTATTTATGCATATTTTCAATTCAAACATAAAATTCCTTTTGGTTATTGCATTTAATTATGGCTATTTTCAATTCAAACATAATTTCCTTTTGGTTATTTCATTTATTTATGCATATTTTCAATTATACATAATTTCCTTTCGGTTATTTCATTAATTTATACATATTTTCAATTCAAACATAATTTGCTTTTGGTTATTTCATTTATTTATGCATATTTTCAATTCAAACATAAGAGCTTTTGGTTATTTCATTTATTTATGCATATTTTCAAGTCAAACATAATTTCCTTTTGGTTATTTCATTTATTTATGCATATTTTCAATTCAAACATAATTTACTTTCGGTTATTTCATTTATTTATGCATATTTTCAATTCAAACGTAATTTGCTTTTGGTTATTTCATTTATTTATGCATATTTTCAATTCAAACATAAGAGCTTTTGGTTATTCCATTTATTTATGCATATTTTCAATTCAAACATAACTTCCTTTCGGTTATTTCATTTATTAATGCATATTTTCAATTCAAACATAATTTGCTTTGGGTTATTTCATTTATTTATGCATATTTTCAATTCAAACGAAATATAATTTTCGTTATTTCATTTATTTATGCATATTTTCAATTCAAACATAATTCCTTCTGGTTATTTCATTTATTTATGCATATTTTCAAATCAAACATAATTTTCATTCGGTTATTTCAATTATTTATGCATATTTTCAATTCAAACATAATTTCCTTTTGGTTATTTCCTTTATTTATGCATATTTTCAATTCAAACATAATTTGCTTCTGGTTATTTCATTTATTTATGCATATTTTCAAATCAAACGTAATATCATTTTCTTTATTTCGTTTATTTATGCATATTTTCAATTCAAACATAAAATTCCTTTTGGTTATTGCATTTATTTATGCCTATTTTCAATTCAAACATAATTTCTTTTTGGTTATTTCATTTATTTATGCATATTTTCAATTCAAACATAATTTCCTTTTGGTTCTTTCATTTATTTATGCATGTTTGCAATTCAAACATAATTTGCGTTTGGTTATTTCAATTATTTATGCATATTTTCAATTCAAACATAATTCCTTTTGGTTATTTCGTTTCTTTACGCATACTTTCAATTCAAACATAATTTCCTTTCGGTTATTTCATTTATTTATGCATATTTTCAATTCAAACATAATTTCCTGTTTGTTATTTCATTTATTTATGCATATTTTCAATTCAAACATAATTTCCTTTCGGTTATTTCATTTATATATGCATATTTTCAATTCAAACATAATTTCCTTTCGTTTATTTCATTTATTTATGCATATTTTCACTTCAAACATAATTTCCTTTCGGTTATTTCATTTATTTATGCATATTTTCAATTCAAACATAATTTCCTTTCGTTTATTTCATTTATTTATGTATATTTTCACTTCAAACATAATTTCCTTTCGTTTATTTCATTTATTTATGCATATTTTCATTTCAAACATAATTTCCTTTCGGTTATTTCATTTATTTATGCATATTTTCAATTCAAACATAATTTCCTTTCGTTTATTTCATTTATTTATGCATATTTTCATTTCAAACATAATTTCCTATCGGTTATTTCATTTATTTTTGCATATTTTCAATTCAAACATAATTTCCTTTCGTTTATTTCATTTATTTATGCATATTTTCCCTTCAAACATAATTTCCTTTTGGTTATTTAATTTATTTATGCATATTTTCATTTCAAACATAATTTCCTTTCGGTTATTTCATTTATTTATGCATATTTTCAATTCAAACATAATTTCCTTTCGTTTATTTCATTTATTTATGCATATTTTCAATTCAAACATAATTTCCTTTCGGTTATTTCATTTATATATGCATATTTTCAATTGAAACATAATTTCCCTTCGGTTATTTCATTTATTTATGCATATTTTCAATTCAAACATAATTTCCTTTCGGTTATTTCATTTATATATGCATATTTTCAATTCAAACATAATTTCCTTTCGTTTATTTCATTTATTTATGCATATTTTCACTTCAAACATAATTTCCTTTCGGTTATTTCATTTATTTATGCATATTTTCAATTCAAACATAATTTCCTTTCGTTTATTTCATTTATTTATGTATATTTTCACTTCAAACATAATTTCCTTTCGTTTATTTCATTTATTTATGCATATTTTCATTTCAAACATAATTTCCTTTCGGTTATTTCATTTATTTATGCATATTTTCAATTCAAACATAATTTCCTTTCGTTTATTTCATTTATTTATGCATATTTTCATTTCAAACATAATTTCCTATCGGTTATTTCATTTATTTTTGCATATTTTCAATTCAAACATAATTTCCTTTCGTTTATTTCATTTATTTATGCATATTTTCCCTTCAAACATAATTTCCTTTTGGTTATTTCATTTATTTATGCATATTTTCAATTCAAACATAATTTCCTTTCGTTTATTTCATTTATTTATGCATATTTTCATTTCAAACATAATTTCCTTTCGGTTATTTCATTTATTTATGCATATTTTCAATTCAAACATAATTTCCTTTTGGTTATTTAATTTATTTATGCATATTTTCAATTCAAACATAATTTCCTATCGGTTATTTCATTTATTTATGCATATTTTCAATTCAAACATAATTTCCTATCGGTTATTTCATTTATTTATGCATATTTTCAATTCAAACATAATTTCCTTTCGGTTATTTCATTTATTTATGCATATTTTCAATTCAAACATAATTTCCTTTTGGTTATTTCATTTATTTATGCATATTTTCAATTCAAACATAATTTCCTTTGGATCATTTCATTTATTTATGCATATTTTAAATTCAAACATAATTTGCTTTTGGTTATTTCATTTATTTATGCATATTTTCCATTCAAACATAATTTCCTTTTGGTTATTTCATTTATTTATGGATATTTTCCATTCAAACATAATTTCCTTTTCGTTATTTCATTCATTTATGCATATTTTCAATTCGAAAATAATTTCCATTCGGTTATTTGTTTCATTTATGCATATCTTCAATTCAAACATAATTTGCTTTCGGTTATTTCTTTTATTTATGCATATTTTCAATTCAAACATAAGTTCCTTTTGGTTATTTCATTTATTTATGCATATTTTCAATACATACATTATTCCTTTTGATTATTTCATTTATTTATTCATGCTTTCAATTCAAACATAATTCCTTTTGGTTATTTCATTTGTTTATGCATACTTTCAATTCAAACATAGTTTCCTTTTGGTTATTTCATTTATTTATGCATATTTTCTATTCAAACATAATTTCTTTTTGATAATTTCATTTACTTATGCATATTTTCAATTCAAACATAATTTGCTTTGGGTTATTTCGTTTATTTCTGCATATTTTCAATTCAAACATAATTTACTTTTGTTTATTTCATTCATTTATGCATATTTTCAATTCAAACATAAATTGCTTTGGGTTATTTCATTTATTTATGCCTATTGTCAATTCAAACATAATTTGCTTTTGGTTATTTCATTTATTTATTCATATTTTCAATTCAAACTTAATTTTCTTTCGGTTATTTCATTTATTTATGCATATTTTCTATTCAAACATAATTTCTTTTTGACTATTTCATTTATTTATGCATATTTCCAATTCAATCATAATTTGCTTTTGGTTATTTGGTTTATTTATGCATATTTTCAATTCAAACATAATTTTCTTTTGGTTATTTCGTTTATTTATGCATATTTTCAATTCTAAAATAATTTGCTTTTGGTTATTTCATTATATTTTTGAATATTTTATATTCAAACATAATTTGCTTTGGGTTATTTCGTTTATTTATGCATATTTTCAATTCAAACATAATTTACTTTTGTTTATTTCATTCATTTATGCATATTTTCAATTCAAACATAATTTGCTTTTCGTTATTTCATTTATTTAGCATCTTTTCAATACAAAAATAATTTCCTTTTGGTTATTTCATTTATTTATGCATATTTTCGATTCAATCATATTTTGCTTTTGGTTATTTCATTTATTTATGCATATTTTCAATTCAAACATAATTTCCTTTTGGTTATTTCATTTATTTATGCATTTTGTCAATACAAACATAATTTCCTTTTGGTTATTTCATTTATTTATGCAGATTTTCAATTCAAACGTAATTTGCTTTCGGTTAGTCCATTTATTTATGCATCTTTTCAATTCAAACATAATTTACTTTTGGTTATTTCATTCATTTATGCATATTTTAAATTCAAAAATAATTTCCTTTTGGTTATTTCATTCATTTATGCATATTTAGAATTCAAATATAATTCGCTTTCGGTTATTTCGTTTATTTATGTAAATTTTCAATTCAAACATAATTTGATTTTGGTTATTTCATTCACTTATGCATATTTTAAATACAAAATAATTTGCTTCGGTTATTTCATTTATTTATGCAGATTTTCAATTCAAACATAATTTCCTTTTGGATATTTCATTTATTTATGCATATTCTCAATTCATACATTATTCCTTTTCGTTATTTCATTTATTTATTTTTGCTTTCAATTCAAACTTAATTCGTTTTGGTTCTTTCATTTATTTATGCATACTTTCAATTCAAACATAATTTGCTTTTGGTTATTTCTTTTATTTATGTATATTTTCAATTCATACATTATTCCTTTTGATTATTTCATTTATTTATTCATGCTTTCAATTCAAACATAATTCCTTTTGGTTATTTCATTTATTCATGCATATTTTCAATATAAACATAATTTCCTTTCAGTTATTTCATTTATTTATGCCTATTTTCAATTCAAACATAATTTGCTTTTGGTTATTTCATTTATTTATGCATGTTTTCCATTCAAACATAATTTCCTTTTGATTATTTCATTCAGTTATGCATATTGTCGATGTAAAAAAAAATTTCCTTTTGGTTATTTGTTTCATTTATGCATATTTTCAATTCTAACATAATTTGCTTTTGGTTATTTCTTTTATTAATGCATATTTTCAATTCAAACATAGTTTGCTTTTGGTTATTTCATTCATTTATGCATATATTCAATTCAAACATAATTTGCTTGTGGTTATTTCGTTTATTTATGCATATTTTCAATTCAAAAATAATTTTGTTTTGGTTATTTCATTCATTTATGGACATTTTCATTTCAAACATAATTCGCTTTTCGTTATTTCGTTTATTGATGCATATTTTCAATTCAAACGGAATTTGCTTTTGGTTATTTCTTTTATTTTGCATATTTTCAATTCAATCATAATTTGCTTTTGGTTATTTCATTCATTTATGTATATTTTCAATTCAAACATAATTTGCTTTTGGTTATTTCATTAATTTATGTATATTTTCACTTCTAACATAATTTCCTTTCGGTTATTTCATTCATTTATGCATATTTTGAATTCAAGCATAATTTCCTTTTGTTTATTTCATTTATTTATGCATATTTTCAATTCAAACATAATTTGTTTTTGGTTATTTCGTTTATTTATGCATATTTTCAATTCAAACATAATTTCCTTTTGGTTATTTTTTTTATTTATGCATATTTTTAATTCAAACATAATTTGCTTTTGGTTATTTTGTTTATTTATGAATATATTCAATTCAATCATAATTTACTTTTGGTTATTTCGTTTATTTATGCATATTTTGAATTCAAGCATAATTTCCTTTTGTTTATTTCATTCATTTATGCATATTTTAAATTCAAGCATAATTTCCTTTTGGTTATTTCATTCATTTATGCTTATTTTCAATTCAAACATAATTTGCTTCTGGGTATTTCGTTTATTTATGCATATTTTCAATTCAAACATAATTTGCTTTTGTTTATTTGGTTTATTTATGCATATTTTCAATTCAAACATAATTTGCTTTTGGTTATTTCGTTTATTTATGCATATTTTCACTTCAATCATAATTTGCTTTTGTTTATTTCGTTTATTTATGCATATTTTCAATTCAAGCATAATTTCCTTTTGGTTATTTCATTCATTTATGCTTATTTTCAATTCAAGCATAATTTGCTTTTGGTTATTTCGTTTATTTATGCATATTTTCAATTCAATCATAATTTGTTTTTGTTTATTTCGTTTATTTATGCATATTTTCAATTCAAGCATAATTTCTTTTCGGTTATTTCATTCATTTATGCTTATTTTCAATTCAAACATAATTTGCTTTTGGTTATTTCATTCATTTTTGCATATTCAGAATTCAAACATAATTTGCTTTCGGTTATTTCATTTATTTATTCATATTTTCAATTCAAACATAATTTGCTTCTGGTTATTTCATTCATTTATTCATATTTTCAATTCAAACATAATTTGCTTCTGGATATTTCATTTATTTATGCATATTTTCTATTCAAACATAATTTGCTTTTGGTTATTTCATTCATTTATTCATATTTTCAATTCAAACATAATTTGCTTTTGTTTATTTCATTCATTTATGCATATTTTCAATTCAAACATAATTTGCTTTTGGTTATTTCATTCATTTGTGCATATTCTTAATTCGAATATAATTTGCTTTCGGTTATTTCGCTTATTTATGCATATTTTCAATTCAAACATAATTTGCTTTTGGTTATTTCGTTTATTCATGCATATTTTGAATTCAAGCATAATTTGCTTTTGGTTATTTCATTCCTTTATGCATATTTTCAATTCAAACATAATTTGCTTTTGATTATTTCGTTTATTTATGCATATTTTCAATTCAATCATAATTTGCTTTTGTTTATTTCGTTTATTTATGCATATTTTCAATTATACATAATTTGCTTTTGGTTATTTCATTCATTTATGCATATTTAGAATTTAAACATAATTTGCTTCTGGTTATTTCATTTATTTATGCATATTTTCAATTCAAACATAACTTGCTTTTGGTCATTTCGTTTATTTAAGCATATTTTCCCTTCAAACATAATTTGCTTTTGTTTATTTCTTTTATTTATGCATATTTTCAATTCAAACATAATTTGCTTTTGTTTATTTGGTTTATTTATGCATATTTTCAATTCAAACATAATTTGCTTTTGGTTATTTCGTTTATTTATACATATTTTCAATTCAATCATAATTTGCTTTTGTTTATTTCGTTTATTTATGCATATTTTCAATTCAAACATAATTTGCTTTTGATTATTTCATTCATTTATGCATATTTAGGATTAAAACATAATTTGCTTTTGGTTATTTCATTTATTTCTTCATATTTTCAATTCAAACATAATTTGCTTCTGGTTATTTCATTTATTTATGCATATTTTCAATTCAAACATAATTTGCTTTTGGTTATTTCGTTTATTTGTGCATATTTTCCCTTCAAACATAATTTGCTTTTGTTTATTTCGTTTATTTATGCATATTTTCAATTCAAACATAATTTGCTATTGTTATTTCATTTATTTATGCATATTTTCCATTCAAACATAATTTGCTTTTGGTTATTTCATTCATTTATTCATATTTTCAATTCAAACATAATTTGCTTTTGGTTATTTCATTCATTTATGTATATTTTCAATTCAAACATAATTTGCTTCCGGTTATTTCATTTATTTATACATATTTTAAATTCAAACATAATTTCCTTTTGGTTATTTCGTTTATTTATGCATATTTTCAATTCAAACATAATTTCCTTTTGGTTATTTCGTTTATTTATGCATATTTTCAATTCTATCATAATTTGCTTTTGGTTATTTCGTTTATTTATACATATTTTCAATTCAAAAATAATTTCCTTTTAGTTATTTCATTCTTTTATGCATATTTTCCATTCAAACATAATTTGCTTTTGGTTATTTCGTTTATTTATGCGTATTTTCAATTCAAACATAATTTCCTTTTGGTTATTTCGTTTATTTATGCATATTTTCAATTCAATCATAATTTGCTTTTGGTTATTTCGTTTATTTATGCGTATTTTCAATTCAAACATAATTTCCTTTCGGTTATTTCGCTTATTTATGCATATTTTCAATTTAATCATAATTTTCTTTTGTTTATTTCATTTATTTATGCATATTTTCAATTCAAACATAACTTGCTTTTGGTTATTTCGTTTATTTAAGCATATTTTCCCTTCAAACATAATTTGCTTTTGTTTATTTCTTTTATTTATGCATATTTTCAATTCAAACATAATTTGCTTTTGTTTATTTGGTTTATTTATGCATATTTTCAATTCAAACATAATTTGCTTTTGGTTATTTCGTTTATTTATACATATTTTCAATTCAATCATAATTTCCTTTTGTTTATTTCGTTTATTTATGCATATTTTCAATTCAAACATAATTTCCTTTCGCTTATTTCTCTTATTTATGCATATTTTCAATTCAATCATAATTTGCTTTTGTTTATTTCGTTTATTTATGCATATTTTCAATTCAAACATACTTTGCTATTGGTTTTTTCATTTATTTATGCATATTTTCCATTCAAACATAATTTGTTTTGGTTATTTCATTCATTTATTCATATTTTCAATTCAAACATAATTTGCTTTTGGTTATTTCATTCATTTATGTATATTTTCAATTCAAACATAATTTGCTTCCGGTTATTTCATTCATTTATACATATTTTCAATTCAAACATAATTTCCTTTTGGTTATTTCGTTTATTTATGCATATTTTCAATTCAATCATAATTTGCTTTTGGTTATTTCATTTATTTATGCATATTTTCCATTCAAACATAATTTGTTTTGGTTATTTCATTCATTTATTCATATTTTCAATTCAAACATAATTTGCTTTTGGTTATTTCATTCATTTATGTATATTTTCAATTCAAACATAATTTGCTTCCGGTTATTTCATTCATTTATACATATTTTCAATTCAAACATAATTTCCTTTTGGTTATTTCGTTTATTTATGCATATTTTCAATTCAAACATAATTTCCTATTGGTTATTTCGTTTATTTATGCATATTTTCAATTCAATCATAATTTGCTTTTGGTTATTTCGTTTATTTATGCATATTTTTAATTCAAACAGAATTTCCTTTTGGTTATTTCGTTTATTTAAGCATATTTTCAATTCAATCATAATTTGCTTTTGTTTATTTCGTTTATTTATGAATATTTTCAATTCAAACATAATTTGCTATTGGTTATTTCATTTATTTATGCATATTTTCCATTCAAACATAATTTGCTTTTGGTTATTTCATTCATTTATTCATATTTTCAATTCAAACATAATTTACTTTTGGTTATTTCATTCATTTATGTATATTTTCAATTCAAACATAATTTGCTTCCGGTTATTTCATTCATTTATACATATTTTCAAATCAAACATAATTTCCTTTTGGTTATTTCGCTTATTTATGCATATTTTCAATTCAAACATAATTTCCTTTTGGTTATTTCGTTTATTTATGCATATTTTCAATTCAAACATAATTTACTTTTGGTTATTTCATTTATTTATTCATATTTTTAATTCAAACCTAATTTCCTTTTAGTTATTTCATTCTTTTATGCATATTTTCCACTCAACCATAATTTGCTTTTGGTTATTTCGTTTATTTATGCATATTTTCAATTCAAACATAATTTCCTTTCGGTTATTTCGCTTATTTATGGATATTTTCAATTCAAACATAATTTGCTCTTGGTTATTTCGTTTATTTGTGCATATTTTCCCTTCAAACATAATTTGCTTTTGTTTATTTCGTTTATTTATGCATATTTTCAATTCAAACATAATTTGCTATTGGTTATTTCATTTATTTATGCATATTTTCAATTCAAACATAATTTGCTTTTGGTTATTTCATTCATTTATTCATATTTTCAATTCAAACATAATTTGCTTCCGGTTATTTCATTCATTTATACATATTTTCAAATCAAACATAATTTCCTTTTGGTTATTTCGCTTATTTATGCATATTTTCAATTCAAACATAATTTACTTTTGGTTATTTCGTTTATTTATGCATATTTTCAATTCAATCATAATTTGCTTTTGGTTATTTCGTTTATTTATGCATATTTTCAATTCAAACATAATTTCCTTTCGGTTATTTCGCTTATTTATGGATATTTTCAATTCAAACATAATTTGCTTTTGGTTATTTCGTTTATTTGTGCATATTTTCCCTTCAAACATAATTTGCTTTTGTTTATTTCGCTTATTTATGCATATTTTCAATTCAAACATAATTTACTTTTGCTTATTTCATTTATTTATTAATATTTTTAATTCAAACATAATTTCCTTTTAGTTATTTCATTCTTTTATGCATATTTTCCATTCAACCATAATTTGCTTTTGGTTATTTCGCTTATTTATGCGTATTTTTAATTCAAACATAATTTGCTTTTGGTTATTTCATTTATTTATTCATATTTTTAATTCAAACATAATTTCCTTTTAGTTATTTCATTCTTTTATGCATATTTTCCATTCAAACATAATTTGCTTTTGGTTATTTCGTTTATTTATGCGTATTTTTAATTCAAACATAATTTGCTTTCGGTTATTTCGCTTATTTATGCATATTTTCAATTCAAACATAATTTACTTTAGGTTATTTCATTTATTTATTCATATTTTTAATTCAAACATAATTTCCTTTTAGTTATTTCATTCTTTTATGCATATTTTCCATTCAATCATAATTTGCTTTTGGTTATTTCGTTTATTTATGCGTATTTTTAATTCAAACATAATTTGCTTTCGGTTATTTCGCTTATTTATTCATATTTTCAATTCAAACATAATTTACTTTTGGTTATTTCATTTATTTATTCATATTTTTAATTCAAACATAATTTACTTTTAGTTATTTCATTCTTTTATGCATATTTTCCATTCAAACATAATTTGCTTTTGGTTATTTCGTTTATTTATGCGTATTTTTAATTCAAACATAATTTCCTTTCGGTTATTTCGCTTATTTATGCATATTTTCAATTCAAACATAATTTACTTTTGGTTATTTCATTTATTTATTCATATTTTTTATTCAAACATAATTTCCTTTTAGTTATTTCATTCTTTTATGCATATTTTCCATTCAAACATAATTTGCTTTTGGTTATTTCGTTTATTTATGCGTATTTTTAATTCAAACATAATTTGCTTTCGGTTATTTCGCTTATTTATGCATATTTTCAATTCAAACATAATTTACTTTTGGTTATTTCATTTATTTATTCATATTTTTAATTCAAACATAATTTCCTTTTAGTTATTTCATTCTTTTATGCATATTTTCCATTCAAACATAATTTGCTTTTGGTTATTTCGTTTATTTATGCGTATTTTTAATTCAAACATAATTTGCTTTCGGTTATTTCGCTTATTTATGCATATTTTCAATTCAAACATAATTTATTTTTGGTTATTTCATTTATTTATTCATATTTTTAATTCAAACAATTTACTTTTAGTTATTTCATTCTTTTATGCATATTTTCCATTCAAACATTATTTGCTTTTGGTTATTTCGTTTATTTATGCGTATTTTTAATTCAAACATAATTTCCTTTCGGTTATTTCGCTAATTTATGCATATTTTCAATTCAAACATAATTTACTTTTGGTTATTTCATTTATTTATTCATATTTTTAATTCAAACATAATTTCCTTTTAGTTATTTCATTCTTTTATGCATATTTTCCATTCAAACATAATTTGCTTTTGGTTATTTCGTTTATTTATGCGTATTTTTAATTCAAACATAATTTACTTTTGGTTATTTCATTTATTTATTCATATTTTTAATTCAAACATAATTTACTTTTACTTATTTCATTCTTTTATGCATATTTTCCATTCAAACATAATTTGCTTTTGGTTATTTCGTTTATTTATGCGTATTTTTAATTCAAACATAATTTGCTTTCGGTTATTTCGCTTATTTATGCATATTTTCAATTCAAACATAATTTACTTTTGGTTATTTCATTTATTTATTCATATTTTTAATTCAAACATAATTTACTTTTACTTATTTCATTCTTTTATGCATATTTTCCATTCAAACATAATTTGCTTTTGGTTATTTCGTTTATTTATGCGTATTTTTAATTCAAACATAATTTGCTTTCGGTTATTTCGCTTATTTATGCATATTTTCAATTCAAACATAATTTACTTTTGGTTATTTCATTTATTTATTCATATTTTTAATTCAAACATAATTTACTTTTACTTATTTCATTCTTTTATGCATATTTTCCATTCAAACATAATTTGCTTTCGGTTATTTCGTTTATTTATGCGTATTTTTAATTCAAACATAATTTGCTTTCGGTTATTTCGCTTATTTATGCATATTTTCAATTCAAACATAATTTACTTTTGGTTATTTCATTTATTTATTCATATTTTTAATTCAAACATAAATTCCTTTTAGTTATTTCATTCTTTTATGCCTATTTTCCCTTCAAACATAATTTACTTTTGGTTATTTCGTTTATTTATGCGTATTTTCCATTCAAACATAATTTACTTTTGGTTATTTCATTTATTTATTCATATTTTTTATTCAAACATAATTTCCTTTTGGTTATTTCATTCATTTATGTATATTTTCAATTCAAACATAATTTGCTTCCGGTTATTTCATTCATTTATACATATTTTCAAATCAAACATAATTTCCTTTTGGTTATTTCGCTTATTTATGCATATTTTCAATTCAAACATAATTTACTTTTGGTTATTTCGTTTGTTTATGCATATTTTCAATTCAATCATAATTTGCTTTTGGTTATTTCGTTTATTTATGCATATTTTCAATTCAAACATAATTTCCTTTCGGTTATTTCGCTTATTTATGGATATTTTCAATTCAAACATAATTTGCTCTTGGTTATTTCGTTTATTTGTGCATATTTTCCCTTCAAACATAATTTGCTTTTGTTTATTTCGTTTATTTATGCATATTTTCAATTCAAACATAATTTGCTATTGGTTATTTCATTTATTTATGCATATTTTCAATTCAAACATAATTTGCTTTTGGTTATTTCATTCATTTATTCATATTTTCAATTCAAACATAATTCGCTTCCGTTTATTTCATTCATTTATACATATTTTCAAATCAAACATAATTTCCTTTTGGTTATTTCGCTTATTTATGCATATTTTCAATTCAAACATAATTTACTTTTGGTTATTTCGTTTATTTATGCATATTTTCAATTCAATCATAATTTGCTTTTGGTTATTTCGTTTATTTATGCATATTTTCAATTCAAACATAATTTCCTTTCGGTTATTTCGCTTATTTATGGATATTTTCAATTCAAACATAATTTGCTTTTGGTTATTTCGTTTATTTGTGCATATTTTCCCTTCAAACATAATTTGCTTTTGTTTATTTCGCTTATTTATGCATATTTTCAATTCAAACATAATTTACTTTTGCTTATTTCATTTATTTATTAATATTTTTAATTCAAACATAATTTCCTTTTAGTTATTTCATTCTTTTATGCATATTTTCCATTCAACCATAATTTGCTTTTGGTTATTTCGCTTATTTATGCGTATTTTTAATTCAAACATAATTTGCTTTTGGTTATTTCATTTATTTATTCATATTTTTAATTCAAACATAATTTCCTTTTAGTTATTTCATTCTTTTATGCATATTTTCCATTCAAACATAATTTGCTTTTGGTTATTTCGTTTATTTATGCGTATTTTTAATTCAAACATAATTTGCTTTCGGTTATTTCGCTTATTTATGCATATTTTCAATTCAAACATAATTTACTTTAGGTTATTTCATTTATTTATTCATATTTTTAATTCAAACATAATTTCCTTTTAGTTATTTCATTCTTTTATGCATATTTTCCATTCAAACATAATTTGCTTTTGGTTATTTCGTTTATTTATGCGTATTTTTAATTCAAACATAATTTGCTTTCGGTTATTTCGCTTATTTATTCATATTTTCAATTCAAACATAATTTACTTTTGGTTATTTCATTTATTTATTCATATTTTTAATTCAAACATAATTTACTTTTAGTTATTTCATTCTTTTATGCATATTTTCCATTCAAACATAATTTGCTTTTGGTTATTTCGTTTATTTATGCGTATTTTTAATTCAAACATAATTTCCTTTCGGTTATTTCGCTTATTTATGCATATTTTCAATTCAAACATAATTTACTTTTGGTTATTTCATTTATTTATTCATATTTTTTATTCAAACATAATTTCCTTTTAGTTATTTCATTCTTTTATGCATATTTTCCATTCAAACATAATTTGCTTTTGGTTATTTCGTTTATTTATGCGTATTTTTAATTCAAACATAATTTGCTTTCGGTTATTTCGCTTATTTATGCATATTTTCAATTCAAACATAATTTACTTTTGGTTATTTCATTTATTTATTCATATTTTTAATTCAAACATAATTTCCTTTTAGTTATTTCATTCTTTTATGCATATTTTCCATTCAAACATAATTTGCTTTTGGTTATTTCGTTTATTTATGCGTATTTTTAATTCAAACATAATTTGCTTTCGGTTATTTCGCTTATTTATGTATATTTTCAATTCAAACATAATTTACTTTTGGTTATTTCATTTATTTATTCATATTTTTAATTCAAACATAATTTCCTTTTAGTTATTTCATTCTTTTATGCATATTTTCCATTCAAACATAATTTGCTTTTGGTTATTTCGTTTATTTATGCGTATTTTTAATTCAAACATAATTTGCTTTCGGTTATTTCGCTTATTTATGCATATTTTCAATTCAAACATAATTTACTTTTGGTTATTTCATTTATTTATTCATATTTTTAATTCAAACATAATTTACTTTTAGTTATTTCATTCTTTTATGCATATTTTCCATTCAAACATAATTTGCTTTTGGTTATTTCGTTTATTTATGCGTATTTTTAATTCAAACATAATTTGCTTTCGGTTATTTCGCTTATTTATGCATATTTTCAATTCAAACATAATTTACTTTTGGTTATTTCATTTATTTATTCATATTTTTAATTCAAACATAATTTCCTTTTAGTTATTTCATTCTTTTATGCATATTTTCCATTCAAACATAATTTGCTTTTGGTTATTTCGTTTATTTATGCGTATTTTTAATTCAAACATAATTTGCTTTCGGTTATTTGCTTATTTATGCATATTTTCAATTCAAACATAATTTACTTTTGGTTATTTCATTTATTTATTCATATTTTTAATTCAAACATAATTTCCTTTTAGTTATTTCATTCTTTTATGCATATTTTCCATTCAAACATAATTTGCTTTTGGTTATTTCGTTTATTTATGCGTATTTTTAATTCAAACATAATTTGCTTTCGGTTATTTCGCTTATTTATGCATATTTTCAATTCAAACATAATTTACTTTTGGTTATTTCATTTATTTATTCATATTTTTCATTCAAACATAATTTCCTTTTAGTTATTTCATTCTTTTATGCATATTTTCCATTCAAACATAATTTGCTTTTGGTTATTTCGTTTATTTATTCGTATTTTTAATTCAAACATAATTTGCTTTCGGTTATTTCGCTTATTTATGCATATTTTCAATTCAAACATAATTTACTTTTGGTTATTTCATTTATTTATTCATATTTTTAATTCAAACATAATTTCCTTTTAGTTATTTCATTCTTTTATGCATATTTTCCATTCAAACATAATTTGCTTTTGGTTATTTCGTTTATTTATTCATATTTTTAATTCAAACATAATTTCCTTTTAGTTATTTCATTCTTTTATGCATATTTTCCATTCAAACATAATTTGCTTTTGGTTATTTCGTTTATTTATGCGTATTTTTAATTCAAACATAATTTGCTTTCGGTTATTTCGCTTATTTATGCATATTTTCGATTCAAACATAATTTACTTTTGGTTATTTCATTTATTTATTCATATTTTTAATTCAAACATAATTTCCTTTTAGTTATTTCATTCTTTTATGCATATTTTCCATTCAAACATAATTTACTTTTGGTTATTTCGTTTATTTATGCGTATTTTTAATTCAAACATAATTTGCTTTCGGTTATTTCGCTTATTTATGCATATTTTCAATTCAAACATAATTTACTTTTGGTTATTTCATTTATTTATTCATATTTTTAATTCAAACATAATTTCCTTTTAGTTATTTCATTCTTTTATGCATATTTTCCATTCAAACATAATTTGCTTTTGGTTATTTCGTTTATTTATGCGTATTTTTAATTCAAACATAATTTGCTTTCGGTTATTTCGCTTATTTATGCATATTTTCAATTCAAACATAATTTACTTTTGGTTATTTCATTTATTTATTCATATTTTTAATTCAAACATAATTTCCTTTTAGTTATTTCATTCTTTTATGCATATTTTCCATTCAAACATAATTTGCTTTTGGTTATTTCGTTTATTTATGCGTATTTTTAATTCAAACATAATTTGCTTTCGGTTATTTCGCTTATTTATGCATATTTTCAAGTCAAACATAATTTACTTTTGGTTATTTCATTTATTTATTCATATTTTTAATTCAAACATAATTTCCTTTTAGTTATTTCATTCTTTTATGCATATTTTCCATTCAAACATAATTTGCTTTTGGTTATTTCGTTTATTTATGCGTATTTTTAATTCAAACATAATTTGCTTTCGGTTATTTCGCTTATTTATGCATATTTTCAATTCAAACATAATTTACTTTTGGTTATTTCATTTATTTATTCATATTTTTAATTCAAACATAATTTCCTTTTAGTTATTTCATTCTTTTATGCATATTTTCCATTCAAACATAATTTGCTTTTGGTTATTTCGTTTATTTATGCGTATTTTTAATTCAAACATAATTTGCTTTCGGTTATTTCGCTTATTTATGCATATTTTCAAGTCAAACATAATTTACTTTTGGTTATTTCATTTATTTATTCATATTTTTAATTCAAACATATTTTACTTTTAGTTATTTCATTCTTTTATGCATATTTTCCATTCAAACATAATTTGCTTTTGGTTATTTCGTTTATTTATGCGTATTTTTAATTCAAACATAATTTGCTTTCGGTTATTTCGCTTATTTATGCATATTTTCAATTCAAACATAATTTACTTTTGGTTATTTCATTTATTTATTCATATTTTTAATTCAAACATAATTTCCTTTTAGTTATTTCATTCTTTTATGCATATTTTCCATTCAAACATAATTTACTTTTGGTTATTTCGTTTATTTATGCGTATTTTTAATTCAAACATAATTTGCTTTCGGTTATTTCGCTTATTTATGCATATTTTCAATTCAAACATAATTTACTTTTGGTTATTTCATTTATTTATTCATATTTTTAATTCAAACATAATTTCCTTTTAGTTATTTCATTCTTTTATGCATATTTTCCATTCAAACATAATTTACTTTTGGTTATTTCGTTTATTTATGCGTATTTTTAATTCAAACATAATTTGCTTTCGGTTATTTCGCTTATTTATGCATATTTTCAATTCAAACATAATTTACTTTTGGTTATTTCATTTATTTATTCATATTTTTAATTCAAACATAATTTCCTTTTAGTTATTTCATTCTTTTATGCATATTTTCCATTCAAACATAATTTACTTTTGGTTATTTCGTTTATTTATGCGTATTTTTAATTCAAACATAATTTGCTTTCGGTTATTTCGCTTATTTATGCATATTTTCAATTCAAACATAATTTACTTTTGGTTATTTCATTTATTTATTCATATTTTTAATTCAAACATAATTTCCTTTTAGTTATTTCATTCTTTTATGCATATTTTCCATTCAAACATAATTTGCTTTTGGTTATTTCGTTTATTTATGCGTATTTTTAATTCAAACATAATTTGCTTTTGGTTATTTCATTTATTTATTCATATTTTTAATTCAAACATAATTTCCTTTTAGTTATTTCATTCTTTTATGCATATTTTCCATTCAAACATAATTTATGCGTATTTTTAATTCAAACATAATTTGCTTTCGGTTATTTCGCTTATTTATGCATATTTTCAATTCAAACATAATTTACTTTAGGTTATTTCATTTATTTATTCATATTTTTAATTCAAACATAATTTCCTTTTAGTTATTTCATTCTTTTATGCATATTTTCCATTCAAACATAATTTGCTTTTGGTTATTTCGTTTATTTATGCGTATTTTTAATTCAAACATAATTTGCTTTCGGTTATTTCGCTTATTTATTCATATTTTCAATTCAAACATAATTTACTTTTGGTTATTTCATTTATTTATTCATATTTTTAATTCAAACATAATTTACTTTTAGTTATTTCATTCTTTTATGCATATTTTCCATTCAAACATAATTTGCTTTTGGTTATTTCGTTTATTTATGCGTATTTTTAATTCAAACATAATTTCCTTTCGGTTATTTCGCTTATTTATGCATATTTTCAATTCAAACATAATTTACTTTTGGTTATTTCATTTATTTATTCATATTTTTTATTAAAACATAATTTCCTTTTAGTTATTTCATTCTTTTATGCATATTTTCCATTCAAACATAATTTGCTTTTGGTTATTTCGTTTATTTATGCGTATTTTTAATTCAAACATAATTTGCTTTCGGTTATTTCGCTTATTTATGCATATTTTCAATTCAAACATAATTTACTTTTGGTTATTTCATTTATTTATTCATATTTTTAATTCAAACATAATTTCCTTTTAGTTATTTCATTCTTTTATGCATATTTTCCATTCAAACATAATTTGCTTTTGGTTATTTCGTTTATTTATGCGTATTTTTAATTCAAACATAATTTGCTTTCGGTTATTTCGCTTATTTATGCATATTTTCAATTCAAACATAATTTATTTTTGGTTATTTCATTTACTTATTCATATTTTTAATTCAAACAATTTACTTTTAGTTATTTCATTCTTTTATGCATATTTTCCATTCAAACATTATTTGCTTTTGGTTATTTCGTTTATTTATGCGTATTTTTAATTCAAACATAATTTGCTTTCGGTTATTTCGCTTATTTATGCATATTTTCAATTCAAACATAATTTACTTTTGGTTATTTCATTTATTTATTCATATTTTTAATTCAAACATAATTTCCTTTTAGTTATTTCATTCTTTTATGCATATTTTCCATTCAAACATAATTTGCTTTTGGTTATTTGGTTTATTTATTCGTATTTTTAATTCAAACATAATTTGCTTTCGGTTATTTCGCTTATTTATGCATATTTTCAATTCAAACATAATTTACTTTTGGTTATTTCATTTATTTATTCATATTTTTAATTCAAACATAATTTCCTTTTAGTTATTTCATTCTTTTATGCATATTTTCCATTCAAACATAATTTGCTTTTGGTTATTTCGTTTATTTATGCGTATTTTTAATTCAAACATAATTTGCTTTCGGTTATTTCGCTTATTTATGCATATTTTCAATTAAACATAATTTACTTTTGGTTATTTCATTTATTTATTCATATTTTTCATTCAAACATAATTTCCTTTTAGTTATTTCATTCTTTTATGCATATTTTCCATTCAAACATAATTTGCTTTTGGTTATTTGGTTTATTTATTCGTATTTTTAATTCAAACATAATTTGCTTTCGGTTATTTCGCTTATTTATGCATATTTTCAATTCAAACATAATTTACTTTTGGTTATTTCATTTATTTATTCATATTTTTAATTCAAACATAATTTCCTTTTAGTTATTTCATTCTTTTATGCATATTTTCCATTCAAACATAATTTGCTTTTGGTTATTTCGTTTATTTATGCGTATTTTTAATTCAAACATAATTTGCTTTCGGTTATTTCGCTTATTTATGCATATTTTCAATTCAAACATAATTTACTTTTGGTTATTTCATTTATTTATTCATATTTTTAATTCAAACATAATTTCCTTTTAGTTATTTCATTCTTTTATGCATATTTTCCATTCAAACATAATTTGCTTTTGGTTATTTGGTTTATTTATTCGTATTTTTAATTCAAACATAATTTGCTTTCGGTTATTTCGCTTATTTATGCATATTTTCAATTCAAACATAATTTACTTTTGGTTATTTCATTTATTTATTCATATTTTTAATTCAAACATAATTTCCTTTTAGTTATTTCATTCTTTTATGCATATTTTCCATTCAAACATAATTTGCTTTTGATTATTTCGTTTATTTATGCGTATTTTTAATTCAAACATAATTTGCTTTCGGTTATTTCGCTTATTTATGCATATTTTCAATTAAACATAATTTACTTTTGGTTATTTCATTTATTTATTCATATTTTTCATTCAAACATAATTTCCTTTTAGTTATTTCATTCTTTTATGCATATTTTCCATTCAAACATAATTTGCTTTTGGTTATTTGGTTTATTTATTCGTATTTTTAATTCAAACATAATTTGCTTTCGGTTATTTCGCTTATTTATGCATATTTTCAATTCAAACATAATTTACTTTTGGTTATTTCATTTATTTATTCATATTTTTAATTCAAACATAATTTCCTTTTAGTTATTTCATTCTTTTATGCATATTTTCCATTCAAACATAATTTGCTTTTGGTTATTTCGTTTATTTATTCATATTTTTAATTCAAACATAATTTCCTTTTAGTTATTTCATTCTTTTATGCATATTTTCCATTCAAACATAATTTGCTTTTGGTTATTTCGTTTATTTATGCGTATTTTTAATTCAAACATAATTTGCTTTCGGTTATTTCGCTTATTTATGCATATTTTCAATTAAACATAATTTACTTTTGGTTATTTCATTTATTTATTCATATTTTTCATTCAAACATAATTTCCTTTTAGTTATTTCATTCTTTTATGCATATTTTCCATTCAAACATAATTTGCTTTTGGTTATTTGGTTTATTTATTCGTATTTTTAATTCAAACATAATTTGCTTTCGGTTATTTCGCTTATTTATGCATATTTTCAATTCAAACATAATTTACTTTTGGTTATTTCATTTATTTATTCATATTTTTAATTCAAACATAATTTCCTTTTAGTTATTTCATTCTTTTATGCATATTTTCCATTCAAACATAATTTGCTTTTGGTTATTTCGTTTATTTATGCGTATTTTTAATTCAAACATAATTTGCTTTCGGTTATTTCGCTTATTTATGCATATTTTCAATTCAAACATAATTTACTTTTGGTTATTTCATTTATTTATTCATATTTTTAATTCAAACATAATTTCCTTTTAGTTATTTCATTCTTTTATGCATATTTTCCATTCAAACATAATTTGCTTTTGGTTATTTGGTTTATTTATTCGTATTTTTAATTCAAACATAATTTGCTTTCGGTTATTTCGCTTATTTATGCATATTTTCAATTCAAACATAATTTACTTTTGGTTATTTCATTTATTTATTCATATTTTTAATTCAAACATAATTTCCTTTTAGTTATTTCATTCTTTTATGCATATTTTCCATTCAAACATAATTTGCTTTTGATTATTTCGTTTATTTATGCGTATTTTTAATTCAAACATAATTTGCTTTCGGTTATTTCGCTTATTTATGCATATTTTCAATTAAACATAATTTACTTTTGGTTATTTCATTTATTTATTCATATTTTTCATTCAAACATAATTTCCTTTTAGTTATTTCATTCTTTTATGCATATTTTCCATTCAAACATAATTTGCTTTTGGTTATTTCGTTTATTTATTCGTATTTTTAATTCAAACATAATTTGCTTTCGGTTATTTCGCTTATTTATGCATATTTTCAATTCAAACATAATTTACTTTTGGTTATTTCATTTATTTATTCATATTTTTAATTCAAACATAATTTCCTTTTAGTTATTTCATTCTTTTATGCATATTTTCCATTCAAACATAATTTGCTTTTGGTTATTTCGTTTATTTATTCATATTTTTAATTCAAACATAATTTCCTTTTAGTTATTTCATTCTTTTATGCATATTTTCCATTCAAACATAATTTGCTTATGGTTATTTCGTTTATTTATGCGTATTTTTAATTCAAACATAATTTGCTTTCGGTTATTTCGCTTATTTATGCATATTTTCGATTCAAACATAATTTACTTTTGGTTATTTCATTTATTTATTCATATTTTTAATTCAAACATAATTTCCTTTTAGTTATTTCATTCTTTTATGCATATTTTCCATTCAAACATAATTTACTTTTGGTTATTTCGTTTATTTATGCGTATTTTTAATTCAAACATAATTTGCTTTCGGTTATTTCGCTTATTTATGCATATTTTCAATTCAAACATAATTTACTTTTGGTTATTTCATTTATTTATTCATATTTTTAATTCAAACATAATTTCCTTTTTGTTATTTCATTCTTTTATGCATATTTTCCATTCAAACATAATTTGCTTTTGGTTATTTCGTTTATTTATGCGTATTTTTAATTCAAACATAATTTGCTTTCGGTTATTTTGCTTATTTATGCATATTTTCAATTCAAACATAATTTACTTTTGGTTATTTCATTTATTTATTCATATTTTTAATTCAAACATAATTTCCTTTTAGTTATTTCATTCTTTTATGCATATTTTCCATTCAAACATAATTTGCTTTTGGTTATTTCGTTTATTTATGCGTATTTTTAATTCAAACATAATTTGCTTTCGGTTATTTCGCTTATTTATGCATATTTTCAATTCAAACATAATTTACTTTTGGTTATTTCATTTATTTATTCATATTTTTAATTCAAACATAATTTACTTTTAGTTATTTCATTCTTTTATGCATATTTTCCATTCAAACATAATTTGCTTTTGGTTATTTCGTTTATTTATGCGTATTTTTAATTCAAACATAATTTGCTTTCGGTTATTTCGCTTATTTATGCATATTTTCAATTCAAACATAATTTACTTTTGGTTATTTCATTTATTTATTCATATTTTTAATTCAAACATAATTTCCTTTTAGTTATTTCATTCTTTTATGCATATTTTCCATTCAAACATAATTTACTTTTGGTTATTTCGTTTATTTATGCGTATTTTTAATTCAAACATAATTTGCTTTCGGTTATTTCGCTTATTTATGCATATTTTCAATTCAAACATAATTTACTTTTGGTTATTTCATTTATTTATTCATATTTTTAATTCAAACATAATTTCCTTTTAGTTATTTCATTCTTTTATGCATATTTTCCATTCAAACATAATTTGCTTTTGGTTATTTCGTTTATTTATGCGTATTTTTAATTCAAACATAATTTGCTTTCGGTTATTTCGCTTATTTATGCATATTTTCAATTCAAACATAATTAACTTTTGGTTATTTCATTTATTTATTCATATTTTTAATTCAAACATAATTTCCTTTTAGTTATTTCATTCTTTTATGCATATTTTCCATTCAAACATAATTTACTTTTGGTTATTTCGTTTATTTATGCGTATTTTTAATTCAAACATAATTTGCTTTCGGTTATTTCGCTTATTTATGCATATTTTCAATTCAAACATAATTTACTTTTGGTTATTTCATTTATTTATTCATATTTTTAATTCAAACATAATTTCCTTTTAGTTATTTCATTCTTTTATGCATATTTTCCATTCAAACATAATTTGCTTTTGGTTATTTCGTTTATTTATGCGTATTTTTAATTCAAACATAATTTGCTTTCGGTTATTTCGCTTATTTATACATATTTTCAATTCAAACAATTTACTTTTGTTTATTTCATTTATTTATTCATATTTTTAATTCAAACATAATTTCCTTTTAGTTATTTCATTCTTTTATGCATATTTTCCATTCAAACATAATTTACTTTTGGTTATTTCGTTTATTTATGCGTATTTTTAATTCAAACATAATTTGCTTTCGGTTATTTCGCTTATTTATGCATATTTTCAATTCAAACATAATTTACTTTTGGTTATTTCATTTATTTATTCATATTTTTAATTCAAACATAATTTCCTTTTAGTTATTTCATTCTTTTATGCATATTTTCCATTCAAACATAATTTGCTTTTGGTTATTTCGTTTATTTATGCGTATTTTTAATTCAAACATAATTTGCTTTCGGTTATTTCGCTTATTTATGCATATTTTCAATTCAAACATAATTTACTTTTGGTTATTTCATTTATTTATTCATATTTTTAATTCAAACATAATTTCCTTTTAGTTATTTCATTCTTTTATGCATATTTTCCATTCAAACATAATTTACTTTTGGTTATTTCGTTTATTTATGCGTATTTTTAATTCAAACATAATTTGCTTTCGGTTATTTCGCTTATTTATGCATATTTTCAATTCAAACATAATTTACTTTTGGTTATTTCATTTATTTATTCATATTTTTAATTCAAACATAATTTCCTTTTAGTTATTTCATTCTTTTCTGCATATTTTCCATTCAAACATAATTTACTTTTGGTTATTTCGTTTATTTATGCGTATTTTTAATTCAAACATAATTTGCTTTCGGTTATTTCGCTTATTTATGCATATTTTCAATTCAAACATAATTTACTTTTGGTTATTTCATTTATTTATTCATATTTTTAATTCAAACATAATTTCCCTTTAATTATTTCATTCTTTTATGCATATTTTCCATTCAAACATAATTTGCTTTTGGTTATTTCGTTTATTTATGCGTATTTTTAATTCAAACATAATTTGCTTTCGGTTATTTCGCTTATTTATGCATATTTTCAATTCAAACAATTTACTTTTGTTTATTTCATTTATTTATTCATATTTTTAATTCAAACATAATTTCCTTTTAGTTATTTCATTCTTTTATGCATATTTTCCATTCAAACATAATTTACTTTTGGTTATTTCGTTTATTTATGCGTATTTTTAATTCAAACATAATTTGCTTTCGGTTATTTCGCTTATTTATGCATATTTTCAATTCAAACATAATTTACTTTTGGTTATTTCATTTATTTATTCATATTTTTAATTCAAACATAATTTCCTTTTAGTTATTTCATTCTTTTATGCATATTTTCCATTCAAACATAATTTGCTTTTGGTTATTTCGTTTATTTATGCGTATTTTTAATTCAAACATAATTTGCTTTCGGTTATTTCGCTTATTTATGCATATTTTCAATTCAAACATAATTTACTTTTGGTTATTTCATTTATTTATTCATATTTTTAATTCAAACATAATTTCCTTTTAGTTATTTCATTCTTTTATGCATATTTTCCATTCAAACATAATTTACTTTTGGTTATTTCGTTTATTTATGCGTATTTTTAATTCAAACATAATTTGCTTTCGGTTATTTCGCTTATTTATGCATATTTTCAATTCAAACATAATTTACTTTTGGTTATTTCATTTATTTATTCATATTTTTAATTCAAACATAATTTCCTTTTAGTTATTTCATTCTTTTATGCATATTTTCCATTCAAACATAATTTACTTTTGGTTATTTCGTTTATTTATGCGTATTTTTAATTCAAACATAATTTGCTTTCGGTTATTTCGCTTATTTATGCATATTTTCAATTCAAACATAATTTACTTTTGGTTATTTCATTTATTTATTCATATTTTTAATTCAAACATAATTTCCTTTTAGTTATTTCATTCTTTTATGCATATTTTCCATTCAAACATAATTTACTTTTGGTTATTTCGTTTATTTATGCGTATTTTTAATTCAAACATAATTTGCTTTCGGTTATTTCGCTTATTTATGCATATTTTCAATTCAAACATAATTTACTTTTGATTATTTCATGTATTTATTCATATTTTTTATTCAAACATAATTTCCTTTTAGTTATTTCATTCTTTTATGCATATTTTCCATTCAAACATAATTTACTTTTGGTTATTTCGTTTATTTATGCGTATTTTTAATTCAAACATAATTTGCTTTCGGTTATTTCGCTTATTTATGCATATTTTCAATTCAAACATAATTTACTTTTGGTTATTTCATTTATTTATTCATATTTTTAATTCAAACATAATTTCCTTTTAGTTATTTCATTCTTTTATGCATATTTTCCATTCAAACATAATTTGCTTTCGGTTATTTCGTTTATTTATGCGTATTTTTAATTCAAACATAATTTGCTTTCGGTTATTTCGCTTATTTATGTATATTTTCAATTCAAACATAATTTACTTTTCGTTATTTCATTTATTTATTCATATTTTTAATTCAAACATAATTTCCTTTTAGTTATTTCATTCTTTTATGCATATTTTCCATTCAAACATAATTTGCTTTTCGTTATTTCGTTTATTTATGCGTATTTTTAATTCAAACATAATTTGCTTTCGGTTATTTCGCTTATTTATGCATATTTTCAATTCAATCATAATTTACTTTTGGTTATTTCATTTATTTATTCATATTTTTAATTCAAACATAATTTCCTTTTAGTTATTTCATTCTTTTATACATATTTTCCATTCAAACATAATTTGCTTTTGGTTATTTCGTTTATTTATGCGTATTTTTAATTCAAACATAATTTGCTTTCGGTTATTTCGTTTATTTATGCATATTTTCAATTCAAACATAATTTACTTTTGGTTATTTCATTTATTTATTCATATTTTTAATTCAAACATAATTTCCTTTTAGTTATTTCATTCTTTTATGCATATTTTCCATTCAAACATAATTTGCTTTTGGTTATTTCGTTTATTTATGCGTATTTTTAATTCAAACATAATTAGCTTTCGGTTATTTCGCTTATTTATGCATATTTTCAATTCAAACATAATTTACTTTTGGTTATTTCATTTATTTATTCATATTTTTAATTCAAACATAATTTCCTTTTAGTTATTTCATTCTTTATGCATATTTTCCATTCAAACATAATTTACTTTTGGTTATTTCGTTTATTTATGCGTATTTTTAATTCAAACATAATTTGCTTTCGGTTATTTCGCTTATTTATGCATATTTTCAATTAAAACATAATTTAGTTTTGGTTATTTCATTTATTTATTCATATTTTTAATTCAAACATAATTTCCTTTTAGTTATTTCATTCTTTTATGCATATTTTCCATTCAAACATAATTTGCTTTTGGTTATTTCGTTTATTTATGCGTATTTTTAATTCAAACATAATTTACTTTTCGTTATTTCATTTATTTATTCATATTTTTAATTCAAACATAATTTCCTTTTAGTTATTTCATTCTTTATGCATATTTTCCATTCAAACATAATTTACTTTTGGTTATTTCGTTTATTTATGCGTATTTTTAATTCAAACATAATTTGCTTTCGGTTATTTCGCTTATTTATGCATATTTTCAATTCAAACATAATTTACTTTTCGTTATTTCATTTATTTATTCATATTTTTAATTCAAACATAATTTCCTTTTAGTTATTTCATTCTTTATGCATATTTTCCATTCAAACATAATTTACTTTTGGTTATTTCGTTTATTTATGCGTATTTTTAATTCAAACATAATTAGCTTTCGGTTATTTCGCTTATTTATGCATATTTTCAATTCAAACATAATTTACTTTTGGTTATTTCATTTATTTATTCATATTTTTAATTCAAACATAATTTCCTTTTAGTTATTTCATTCTTTATGCATATTTTCCATTCAAACATAATTTACTTTTGGTTATTTCGTTTATTTATGCGTATTTTTAATTCAAACATAATTTGCTTTCGGTTATTTCGCTTATTTATGCATATTTTCAATTAAAACATAATTTAGTTTTGGTTATTTCATTTATTTATTCATATTTTTAATTCAAACATAATTTCCTTTTAGTTATTTCATTCTTTTATGCATATTTTCCATTCAAACATAATTTGCTTTTGGTTATTTCGTTTATTTATGCGTATTTTTAATTCAAACATAATTTACTTTTCGTTATTTCATTTATTTATTCATATTTTTAATTCAAACATAATTTCCTTTTAGTTATTTCATTCTTTATGCATATTTTCCATTCAAACATAATTTACTTTTGGTTATTTCGTTTATTTATGCGTATTTTTAATTCAAACATAATTTACTTTTCGTTATTTCATTTATTTATTCATATTTTTAATTCAAACATAATTTCCTTTTAGTTATTTCATTCTTTTATGCATATTTTCCATTCAAACATAATTTGCTTTTGGTTATTTCGTTTATTTATGCGTATTTTTAATTCAAACATAATTTACTTTTCGTTATTTCATTTATTTATTCATATTTTTAATTCAAACATAATTTCCTTTTAGTTATTTCATTCTTTATGCATATTTTCCATTCAAACATAATTTACTTTTGGTTATTTCGTTTATTTATGCGTATTTTTAATTCAAACATAATTTGCTTTCGGTTATTTCGCTTATTTATGCATATTTTCAATTCAAACATAATTTACTTTTCGTTATTTCATTTATTTATTCATATTTTTAATTCAAACATAATTTCCTTTTAGTTATTTCATTCTTTTATGCATATTTTCCATTCAAACATAATTTGCTTTTGGTTATTTCGTTTATTTATGCGTATTTTTAATTCAAACATAATTTGCTTTCGGTTATTTCGCTTATTTATGCATATTTTCAATTCAAACATAATTTACTTTTGGTTATTTCATTTATTTATTCATATTTTTAATTCAAACATAATTTCCTTTTAGTTATTTCATTCTTTTATGCATATTTTCCATTCAAACATAATTTGCTTTCGGTTATTTCGCTTATTTATGCGTATTTTTAATTCAAACATAATTTGCTTTCGGTTATTTCATTCATTTATACATATTTTCAATTCAAACATAATTTGCTTTTGGTTATTTCATTTACTTATTCATATTTTTAATTCAAACATAATTTCCTTTTAGTTATTTCATTCTTTTATGCATATTTTCCATTCAAACATAATTTGCTTTTGGTTATTTCGTTTATTTATGCGTATTTTTAATTCAAACATAATTTGCTTTCGGTTATTTCGCTTATTTATGCATATTTTCAATTCAAACATAATTTACTTTTGGTTATTTCATTTATTTATTCATATTTTTAATTCAAACATAATTTCCTTTTAGTTATTTCATTCTTTTATGCATATTTTCCATTCAAACATAATTTACTTTTGGTTATTTCGTTTATTTATGCGTATTTTTAATTCAAACATAATTTGCTTTCGGTTATTTCGCTTATTTATGCATATTTTCAATTCAAACATAATTTACTTTTGGTTATTTCATTTATTTATTCATATTTTTAATTCAAACATAAATTCCTTTTAGTTATTTCATTCTTTTATGCCTATTTTCCCTTCAAACATAATTTACTTTTGGTTATTTCGTTTATTTATGCGTATTTTTAATTCAAACATAATTTGCTTTCGGTTATTTCGCTTATTTATGCATATTTTCAATTCAAACATAATTTACTTTTGGTTATTTCATTTATTTATTCATATTTTTAATTCAAACATAATTTACTTTTAGTTATTTCATTCTTTTATGCATATTTTCCATTCAAACATAATTTGCTTTTGGTTATTTCGTTTATTTATGCGTATTTTTAATTCAAACATAATTTGCTTTCGGTTATTTCGCTTATTTATGCATATTTTCAATTCAAACATAATTTACTTTTGGTTATTTCATTTATTTATTCATATTTTTAATTCAAACATAATTTACTTTTAGTTATTTCATTCTTTTATGCCTATTTTCCCTTCAAACATAATTTACTTTTGGTTATTTCGTTTATTTATGCGTATTTTTAATTCAAACATAATTTGCTTTCGGTTATTTCGCTTATTTATGCATATTTTCAATTCAAACATAATTTACTTTTGTTTATTTCATTTATTTATTCATATTTTTAATTCAAACATAATTTACTTTTAGTTATTTCATTCTTTTATGCATATTTTCCATTCAAACATAATTTGCTTTTGGTTATTTCGTTTATTTATGCGTATTTTTAATTCAAACATAATTTGCTTTCGGTTATTTCGCTTATTTATGCATATTTTCAATTCAAACATAATTTACT
This sequence comes from Acanthosepion lycidas, assembly GCA_963932145.1. NCBI lineage: Eukaryota > Metazoa > Mollusca > Cephalopoda > Sepiida > Sepiidae > Acanthosepion > Acanthosepion lycidas. The sequence goes on from OZ010615.1 coordinate 55,701,069, forward strand.
TTTGGTTATTTCATTTATTTATTCATATTTTTAATTCAAACATAATTTCCTTTTAGTTATTTCATTCTTTTATGCATATTTTCCATTCAAACATAATTTGCTTTTGGTTATTTCGTTTATTTATGCGTATTTTTAATTCAAACATAATTTGCTTTCGGTTATTTCGCTTATTTATGCATATTTTCAATTCAAACATAATTTACTTTTCGTTATTTCATTTATTTATTCATATTTTTAATTCAAACATAATTTCCTTTTAGTTATTTCATTCTTTTATGCATATTTTCCATTCAAACATAATTTGCTTTTGGTTATTTCGTTTATTTATGCGTATTTTTAATTCAAACATAATTTGCTTTCGGTTATTTCGCTTATTTATGCATATTTTCAATTCAAACATAATTTACTTTTGGTTATTTCATTTATTTATTCATATTTTTAATTCAAACATAATTTCCTTTTAGTTATTTCATTCTTTTATGCATATTTTCCATTCAAACATAATTTGCTTTTGGTTATTTCGTTTATTTATGCGTATTTTTAATTCAAACATAATTTGCTTTCGGTTATTTCGCTTATTTATGCATATTTTCAATTCAAACATAATTTACTTTTCGTTATTTCATTTATTTATTCATATTTTTAATTCAAACATAATTTCCTTTTAGTTATTTCATTCTTTTATGCATATTTTCCATTCAAACATAATTTGCTTTTGGTTATTTCGTTTATTTATGCGTATTTTTAATTCAAACATAATTTGCTTTCGGTTATTTCGCTTATTTATGCATATTTTCAATTCAAACATAATTTACTTTTGGTTATTTCATTTATTTATTCATATTTTTAATTCAAACATAATTTCCTTTCAGTTATTTCATTCTTTTATGCATATTTTCCATTCAAACATAATTTGCTTTTGGTTATTTCGTTTATTTATGCGTATTTTTAATTCAAACATAATTTGCTTTCGGTTATTTCGCTTATTTATGCATATTTTCAATTCAAACATAATTTACTTTTGGTTATTTCATTTATTTATTCATATTTTTAATTCAAACATAATTTCCTTTTTGTTATTTCATTCTTTTATGCATATTTTCCATTCAAACATAATTTGCTTTTGGTTATTTCGTTTATTTATGCGTATTTTTAATTCAAACATAATTTGCTTTCGGTTATTTCGCTTATTTATGCATATTTTCAATTCAAACATAATTTACTTTTCGTTATTTCATTTATTTATTCATATTTTTAATTCAAACATAATTTCCTTTTAGTTATTTCATGCTTTTATGCATATTTTCCATTCAAACATAATTTACTTTTGGTTATTTCGTTTATTTATGCGTATTTTTAATTCAAACATAATTTGCTTTCGGTTATTTCGCTTATTTATGCATATTTTCAATTCAAACATAATTTACTTTTGGTTATTTCATTTATTTATTCATATTTTTAATTCAAACATAATTTCCTTTTAGTTATTTCATTCTTTTATGCATATTTTCCATTCAAACAATTTGCTTTTGGTTATTTCGTTTATTTATGCGTATTTTTAATTCAAACATAATTTGCTTTCGGTTATTTCGCTTATTTATGCATATTTTCAATTCAAACATAATTTACTTTTGGTTATTTCATTTATTTATTCATATTTTTAATTCAAACATAATTTCCTTTTAGTTATTTCATTCTTTTATGCATATTTTCCATTCAAACATAATTTGCTTTTGGTTATTTCGTTTATTTATGCGTATTTTTAATTCAAACATAATTTGCTTTCGGTTATTTCGCTTATTTATGCATATTTTCAATTCAAACATAATTTACTTTTGGTTATTTCATTTATTTATTCATATTTTTAATTCAAACATAATTTCCTTTTAGTTATTTCATTCTTTTATGCATATTTTCCATTCAAACATAATTTGCTTTTGGTTATTTCGTTTATTTATGCGTATTTTTAATTCAAACATAATTTGCTTTCGGTTATTTCGCTTATTTATGCATATTTTCAATTCAAACATAATTTACTTTTGGTTATTTCATTTATTTATTCATATTTTTAATTCAAACATAATTTCCTTTTAGTTATTTCATTCTTTTATGCATATTTTCCATTCAAACATAATTTGCTTTTGGTTATTTCGTTTATTTATGCGTATTTTTAATTCAAACATAATTTGCTTTCGGTTATTTCGCTTATTTATGCATATTTTCAATTCAAACATAATTTGCTTTTGGTTATTTCATTTATTTATTCATATTTTTAATTCAAACATAATTTCCTTTTAGTTATTTCATTCTTTTATGCATATTTTCCATTCAAACATAATTTGCTTTTGGTTATTTCGTTTATTTATGCGTATTTTTAATTCAAACATAATTTGCTTTCGGTTATTTCGCTTATTTATGCATATTTTCAATTCAAACATAATTTGCTTTTGGTTATTTCATTTATTTATTCATATTTTTAATTCAAACATAATTTCCTTTTAGTTATTTCATTCTTTTATGCATATTTTCCATTCAAACATAATTTGCTTTTGGTTATTTCGTTTATTTATGCGTATTTTTAATTCAAACATAATTTGCTTTCGGTTATTTCGCTTATTTATGCATATTTTCAATTCAAACATAATTTACTTTTGGTTATTTCATTAATTTATTCATATTTTTAATTCAAACTTAATTTCCTTTTAGTTATTTCATTCTTTTATGCATATTTTCCATTCAAACATAATTTGCTTTCGGTTATTTCGCTTATTTATGCATATTTTCCATTCAAACATAATTTGCTTTTGGTTATTTCGTTTATTTATGCGTATTTTTAATTCAAACATAATTTGCTTTCGGTTATTTCATTCATTTATACATATTTTCAATTCAAACATAATTTGCTTTCGGTTATTTCGCTTATTTATGCATATTTTCAATTCAAACATAATTTACTTTTGGTTATTTCATTTATTTATTCATATTTTTAATTCAAACATAATTTCCTTTTAGTTATTTCATTCTTTTATGCATATTTTCCATTCAAACATAATTTGCTTTTGGTTATTTCGTTTATTTATGCGTATTTTTAATTCAAACATTATTTGCTTTCGGTTATTTCGCTTATTTATGCATATTTTCAATTCAAACATAATTTACTTTTGGTTATTTCATTTATTTATTCATATTTTTAATTCAAACATAATTTCCTTTTAGTTATTTCATTCTTTTATGCATATTTTCCATTCAAACATAATTTACTTTTGGTTATTTCGTTTATTTATGCGTATTTTTAATTCAAACATAATTTGCTTTCGGTTATTTCGCTTATTTATGCATATTTTCAATTCAAACATAATTTACTTTTGTTTATTTCATTTATTTATTCATATTTTTAATTCAAACATAATTTCCTTTTAGTTATTTCATTCTTTTATGCATATTTTCCATTCAAACATAATTTGCTTTTGGTTATTTCGTTTATTTATGCGTATTTTTAATTCAAACATAATTTGCTTTCGGTTATTTCGCTTATTTATGCATATTTTCAATTCAAACATAATTTGCTTTTGGTTATTTCATTTATTTATTCATATTTTTAATTCAAACATAATTTCCTTTTAGTTATTTCATTCTTTTATTTATATTTTCCATTCAAACATAATTTACTTTTGGTTATTTCGTTTATTTATGCGTATTTTTAATTCAAACATAATTTGCTTTCGGTTATTTCGCTTATTTATGCATATTTTCAATTCAAACATAATTTACTTTTGGTTATTTCATTTATTTATTGATATTTTTAATTCAAACATAATTTCCTTTTAGTTATTTCATTCTTTTATGCATATTTTCCATTCAAACATAATTTGCTTTTGGTTATTTCGTTTATTTATGCGTATTTTTAATTCAAACATAATTTGCTTTCGGTTATTTCGCTTATTTATGCATATTTTCAATTCAAACATAATTTACTTTTGGTTATTTCATTTATTTATTCATATTTTTAATTCAAACATAATTTCCTTTTAGTTATTTCATTCTTTTATGCATATTTTCCATTCAAACATAATTTGCTTTTGGTTATTTCGTTTATTTATGCGTATTTTTAATTCAAACATAATTTGCTTTCGGTTATTTCGCTTATTTATGCATATTTTCAATTCAAACATAATTTACTTTTGGTTATTTCATTTATTTATTCATATTTTTAATTCAAACATAATTTCCTTTTAGTTATTTCATTCTTTTATGCATATTTTCCATTCAAACATAATTTGCTTTTGGTTATTTCGTTTATTTATGCGTATTTTCAATTCAAACATAATTTGCTTTCGGTTATTTCGCTTATTTATGCATATTTTCAATTCAAACATAATTTACTTTTGGTTATTTCATTTATTTATTCATATTTTTATTCAAACATAATTTCCTTTTAGTTATTTCATTCTTTTATGCATATTTTCCATTCAAACATAATTTACTTTTGGTTATTTCGTTTATTTATGCGTATTTTTAATTCAAACATAATTTGCTTTCGGTTATTTCGCTTATTTATGCATATTTTCAATTCAAACATAATTTACTTTTGGTTATTTCATTTATTTATTCATATTTTTAATTCAAACATAATTTCCTTTTAGTTATTTCATGCTTTTATGCATATTTTCCATTCAAACATAATTTGCTTTTGGTTATTTCGTTTATTTATGCGTATTTTTAATTCAAACATAATTTGCTTTCGGTTATTTCGCTTATTTATGCATATTTTCAATTCAAACATAATTTACTTTTTGTTATTTCATTTATTTATTCATATTTTTAATTCAAACATAATTTCCTTTTAGTTATTTCATTCTTTTATGCATATTTTCCATTCAAACATAATTTGCTTTTGGTTATTTCGTTTATTTATGCGTATTTTTAATTCAAACATAATTTGCTTTCGGTTATTTCGCTTATTTATGCATATTTTCAATTCAAACATAATTTACTTTTGGTTATTTCATTTATTTATTCATATTTTTAATTCAAACATAATTTCCTTTTAGTTATTTCATTCTTTTATGCATATTTTCCATTCAAACATAATTTGCTTTTGGTTATTTCGTTTATTTATGCGTATTTTTAATTCAAACATAATTTGCTTTCGGTTATTTCGCTTATTTATGCATATTTTCAATTCATACATAATTTACTTTTGGTTATTTCATTTATTTATTCATATTTTTAATTCAAACATTATATCCTTTTAGTTATTTCATTCTTTTATGCATATTTTCCATTCAAACATAATTTGCTTTTGGTTATTTCGTTTATTTATGCGTATTTTTAATTCAAACATAATTTGCTTTCGGTTATTTCGCTTATTTATGCATATTTTCAATTCAAACATAATTTACTTTTGGTTATTTCATTTATTTATTCATATTTTTAATTCAAACATAATTTCCTTTTAGTTATTTCATTCTTTTATGCATATTTTCCATTCAAACATAATTTGCTTTTGGTTATTTCGTTTATTTATGCGTATTTTTAATTCAAACATAATTTGCTTTCGGTTATTTCGCTTATTTATGCATATTTTCAATTCAAACATAATTTACTTTTGGTTATTTCATTTATTTATTCATATTTTTAATTCAAACATAATTTCCTTTTAGTTATTTCATTCTTTTATGCATATTTTCCATTCAAACATAATTTGCTTTTGGTTATTTCGTTTATTTATGCGTATTTTCAATTCAAACATAATTTGCTTTCGGTTATTTCGCTTATTTATGCATATTTTCAATTCAAACATAATTTACTTTTGGTTATTTCATTTATTTATTCATATTTTTATTCAAACATAATTTCCTTTTAGTTATTTCATTCTTTTATGCATATTTTCCATTCAAACATAATTTACTTTTGGTTATTTCGTTTATTTATGCGTATTTTTAATTCAAACATAATTTGCTTTCGGTTATTTCGCTTATTTATGCATATTTTCAATTCAAACATAATTTACTTTTGGTTATTTCATTTATTTATTCATATTTTTAATTCAAACATAATTTCCTTTTAGTTATTTCATGCTTTTATGCATATTTTCCATTCAAACATAATTTGCTTTTGGTTATTTCGTTTATTTATGCGTATTTTTAATTCAAACATAATTTGCTTTCGGTTATTTCGCTTATTTATGCATATTTTCAATTCAAACATAATTTACTTTTTGTTATTTCATTTATTTATTCATATTTTTAATTCAAACATAATTTCCTTTTAGTTATTTCATTCTTTTATGCATATTTTCCATTCAAACATAATTTGCTTTTGGTTATTTCGTTTATTTATGCGTATTTTTAATTCAAACATAATTTGCTTTCGGTTATTTCGCTTATTTATGCATATTTTCAATTCAAACATAATTTACTTTTGGTTATTTCATTTATTTATTCATATTTTTAATTCAAACATAATTTCCTTTTAGTTATTTCATTCTTTTATGCATATTTTCCATTCAAACATAATTTGCTTTTGGTTATTTCGTTTATTTATGCGTATTTTTAATTCAAACATAATTTGCTTTCGGTTATTTCGCTTATTTATGCATATTTTCAATTCATACATAATTTACTTTTGGTTATTTCATTTATTTATTCATATTTTTAATTCAAACATTATATCCTTTTAGTTATTTCATTCTTTTATGCATATTTTCCATTCAAACATAATTTACTTTTGGTTATTTCGTTTATTTATGCGTATTTTTAATTCAAACATAATTTGCTTTCGGTTATTTCGCTTATTTATGCATATTTTCAATTCAAACATAATTTACTTTTGGTTATTTCATTTATTTATTCATATTTTTAATTCAAACATAATTTCCTTTTAGTTATTTCATTCTTTTATGCATATTTTCCATTCAAACATAATTTGCTTTTGGTTATTTCGTTTATTTATGCGTATTTTTAATTCAAACATAATTTGCTTTCGGTTATTTCGCTTATTTATGCATATTTTCAATTCAAACATAATTTACTTTTGGTTATTTCATTTATTTATTCATATTTTTAATTCAAACATAATTTCCTTTTAGTTATTTCATTCTTTTATGCATATTTTCCATTCAAACATAATTTACTTTTGGTTATTTCGTTTATTTATGCGTATTTTTAATTCAAACATAATTTGCTTTCGGTTATTTCGCTTATTTATGCATATTTTCAATTCAAACATAATTTACTTTTGTTTATTTCATTTATTTATTCATATTTTTAATTCAAACATAATTTACTTTTAGTTATTTCATTCTTTTATGCATATTTTCCATTCAAACATAATTTGCTTTTGGTTTTTTCGTTTATTTATGCGTATTTTTAATTCAAACATAATTTGCTTTCGGTTATTTCGCTTATTTATGCATATTTTCAATTCAAACATAATTTACTTTTGGTTATTTCATTTATTTATTCATATTTTCAATTCAAACATAATTTACTTTTGTTTATTTCATTTATTTATTCATATTTTTAATTCAAACATAATTTACTTTTACTTATTTCATTCTTTTATGCATATTTTCCATTCAAACATAATTTGCTTTTGGTTATTTCGTTTATTTATGCGTATTTTTAATTCAAACATAATTTGCTTTCGGTTATTTCGCTTATTTATGCATATTTTCAATTCAAACATAATTTACTTTTGGTTATTTCATTTATTTATTCATATTTTTAATTCAAACATAATTTCCTTTTAGTTATTTCATTCTTTTATGCATATTTTCCATTCAAACATAATTTACTTTTGGTTATTTCGTTTATTTATGCGTATTTTTAATTCAAACATAATTTGCTTTCGGTTATTTCGCTTATTTATGCATATTTTCAATTCAAACATTATTTACTTTTGTTTATTTCATTTATTTATTCATATTTTTAATTCAAACATAATTTACTTTTAGTTATTTCATTCTTTTATGCATATTTTCCATTCAAACATAATTTGCTTTTGGTTATTTCGTTTATTTATGCGTATTTTTAATTCAAACATAATTTGCTTTCGGTTATTTCGCTTATTTATGCATATTTTCAATTCAAACATAATTTACTTTTGGTTATTTCATTTATTTATTCATATTTTTAATTCAAACATAATTTCCTTTTAGTTATTTCATTCTTTTATGCATATTTTCCATTCAAACATAATTTACTTTTGGTTATTTCGTTTATTTATGCGTATTTTTAATTCAAACATAATTTGCTTTCGGTTATTTCGCTTATTTATGCATATTTTCAATTCAAACATAATTTACTTTTGGTTATTTCATTTATTTATTCATATTTTTAATTCAAACATAATTTCCTTTTAGTTATTTCATTCTTTTATGCATATTTTCCATTCAAACATAATTTACTTTTGGTTATTTCGTTTATTTATGCGTATTTTTAATTCAAACATAATTTGCTTTCGGTTATTTCGCTTATTTATGCATATTTTCAATTCAAACATAATTTACTTTTGTTTATTTCATTTATTTATTCATATTTTTAATTCAAACATAATTTACTTTTAGTTATTTCATTCTTTTATGCATATTTTCCATTCAAACATAATTTGCTTTTGGTTATTTCGTTTATTTATTTGTATTTTTAATTCAAACATAATTTGCTTTCGGTTATTTCGCTTATTTATGCATATTTTCAATTCAAACATAATTTACTTTTGTTTATTTCATTTATTTATTCATATTTTTAATTCAAACATAATTTACTTTTAGTTATTTCATTCTTTTATGCATATTTTCCATTCAAACATAATTTGCTTTTGGTTATTTCGTTTATTTATGCGTATTTTTAATTCAAACATAATTTGCTTTCGGTTATTTCGCTTATTTATGCATATTTTCAATTCAAACATAATTTACTTTTGGTTATTTCATTTATTTATTCATATTTTAAATTCAAACATAATTTACTTTTGTTTATTTCATTTATTTATTCATATTTTTAATTCAAACATAATTTACTTTTAGTTATTTCATTCTTTTATGCATATTTTCCATTCAAACATAATTTGCTTTTGGTTTTTTCGTTTATTTATGCGTATTTTTAATTCAAACATAATTTGCTTTCGGTTATTTCGCTTATTTATGCATATTTTCAATTCAAACATAATTTACTTTTGGTTATTTCATTTATTTATTCATATTTTCAATTCAAACATAATTTACTTTTGTTTATTTCATTTATTTATTCATATTTTTAATTCAAACATAATTTACTTTTAGTTATTTCATTCTTTTATGCATATTTTCCATTCAAACATAATTTGCTTTTGGTTATTTCGTTTATTTATGCGTATTTTTAATTCAAACATAATTTGCTTTCGGTTATTTCGCTTATTTATGCATATTTTCAATTCAAACATAATTTACTTTTGTTTATTTCATTTATTTATTCATATTTTTAATTCAAACATAATTTACTTTTAGTTATTTCATTCTTTTATGCATATTTTCCATTCAAACATAATTTGCTTTTGGTTATTTCGTTTATTTATGCGTATTTTTAATTCAAACATAATTTGCTTTCGGTTATTTCGCTTATTTATGCATATTTTCAATTCAAACATAATTTACTTTTGGTTATTTCATTTATTTATTCATATTTTTAATTCAAACATAATTTCCTTTTAGTTATTTCATTCTTTTATGCATATTTTCCATTCAAACATAATTTACTTTTGGTTATTTCGTTTATTTATGCGTATTTTTAATTCAAACATAATTTGCTTTCGGTTATTTCGCTTATTTATGCATATTTTCAATTCAAACATAATTTACTTTTGTTTATTTCATTTATTTATTCATATTTTTAATTCAAACATAATTTACTTTTAGTTATTTCATTCTTTTATGCATATTTTCCATTCAAACATAATTTGCTTTTGGTTATTTCGTTTATTTATGCGTATTTTTAATTCAAACATAATTTGCTTTCGGTTATTTCGCTTATTTATGCATATTTTCAATTCAAACATAATTTACTTTTGGTTATTTCATTTATTTATTCATATTTTTAATTCAAACATAATTTCCTTTTAGTTATTTCATTCTTTTATGCATATTTTCCATTCAAACATAATTTACTTTTGGTTATTTCGTTTATTTATGCGTATTTTTAATTCAAACATAATTTGCTTTCGGTTATTTCGCTTATTTATGCATATTTTCAATTCAAACATAATTTACTTTTGTTTATTTCATTTATTTATTCATATTTTTAATTCAAACATAATTTACTTTTAGTTATTTCATTCTTTTATGCATATTTTCCATTCAAACATAATTTGCTTTTGGTTATTTCGTTTATTTATGCGTATTTTTAATTCAAACATAATTTGCTTTCGGTTATTTCGCTTATTTATGCATATTTTCAATTCAAACATAATTTACTTCTGTTTATTTCATTTATTTATTCATATTTTTAATTCAAACATAATTTCCTTTTAGTTATTTCATTCTTTTATGCATATTTTCCATTCAAACATAATTTGCTTTTGGTTATTTCGTTTATTTATGCGTATTTTTAATTCAAACATAATTTGCTTTCGGTTATTTCGCTTATTTATGCATATTTTCAATTCAAACATAATTTACTTTTGTTTATTTCATTTATTTATTCATATTTTTAATTCAAACATAATATACTTTTAGTTATTTCATTCTTTTATGCATATTTTCCATTCAAACATAATTTGCTTTTGGTTATTTCGTTTATTTATGCGTATTTTTAATTCAAACATAATTTGCTTTCGGTTATTTCGCTTATTTATGCATATTTTCAATTCAAACATAATTTACTTTTGGTTATTTCATTTATTTATTCATATTTTCAATTCAAACATAATTTACTTTTGTTTATTTCATTTATTTATTCATATTTTTAATTCAAACATAATTTACTTTTAGTTATTTCATTCTTTTATGCATATTTTCCATTCAAACATAATTTGCTTTTGGTTATTTCGTTTATTTATGCGTATTTTTAATTCAAACATAATTTGCTTTCGGTTATTTCGCTTATTTATGCATATTTTCAATTCAAACATAATTTACTTTTGTTTATTTCATTTATTTATTCATATTTTTAATTCAAACATAATTTACTTTTAGTTATTTCATTCTTTTATGCATATTTTCCATTCAAACATAATTTGCTTTTGGTTATTTCGTTTATTTATGCGTATTTTTAATTCAAACATAATTTGCTTTCGGTTATTTCGCTTATTTATGCATATTTTCAATTCAAACATAATTTACTTTTGGTTATTTCATTTATTTATTCATATTTTTAATTCAAACATAATTTCCTTTTAGTTATTTCATTCTTTTATGCATATTTTCCATTCAAACATAATTTACTTTTGGTTATTTCGTTTATTTATGCGTATTTTTAATTCAAACATAATTTGCTTTCGGTTATTTCGCTTATTTATGCATATTTTCAATTCAAACATAATTTACTTTTGGTTATTTCATTTATTTATTCATATTTTTAATTCAAACATAATTTCCTTTTAGTTATTTCATTCTTTTATGCATATTTTCCATTCAAACATAATTTGCTTTTGGTTATTTCGTTTATTTATGCGTATTTTTAATTCAAACATAATTTGCTTTCGGTTATTTCGCTTATTTATGCATATTTTCAATTCAAACATAATTTACTTTTGGTTATTTCATTTATTTATTCATATTTTTAATTCAAACATAATTTCCTTTTAGTTATTTCATTCTTTTATGCATATTTTCCATTCAAACATAATTTACTTTTGGTTATTTCGTTTATTTATGCGTATTTTTAATTCAAACATAATTTGCTTTCGGTTATTTCGCTTATTTATGCATATTTTCAATTCAAACATAATTTACTTTTGTTTATTTCATTTATTTATTCATATTTTTAATTCAAACATAATTTACTTTTAGTTATTTCATTCTTTTATGCATATTTTCCATTCAAACATAATTTGCTTTTGGTTTTTTCGTTTATTTATGCGTATTTTTAATTCAAACATAATTTGCTTTCGGTTATTTCGCTTATTTATGCATATTTTCAATTCAAACATAATTTACTTTTGGTTATTTCATTTATTTATTCATATTTTCAATTCAAACATAATTTACTTTTGTTTATTTCATTTATTTATTCATATTTTTAATTCAAACATAATTTACTTTTAGTTATTTCATTCTTTTATGCATATTTTCCATTCAAACATAATTTGCTTTTGGTTATTTCGTTTATTTATGCGTATTTTTAATTCAAACATAATTTGCTTTCGGTTATTTCGCTTATTTATGCATATTTTCAATTCAAACATAATTTACTTTTGGTTATTTCATTTATTTATTCATATTTTTAATTCAAACATAATTTCCTTTTAGTTATTTCATTCTTTTATGCATATTTTCCATTCAAACATAATTTACTTTTGGTTATTTCGTTTATTTATGCGTATTTTTAATTCAAACATAATTTGCTTTCGGTTATTTCGCTTATTTATGCATATTTTCAATTCAAACATTATTTACTTTTGTTTATTTCATTTATTTATTCATATTTTTAATTCAAACATAATTTACTTTTAGTTATTTCATTCTTTTATGCATATTTTCCATTCAAACATAATTTGCTTTTGGTTATTTCGTTTATTTATGCGTATTTTTAATTCAAACATAATTTGCTTTCGGTTATTTCGCTTATTTATGCATATTTTCAATTCAAACATAATTTACTTTTGGTTATTTCATTTATTTATTCATATTTTTAATTCAAACATAATTTCCTTTTAGTTATTTCATTCTTTTATGCATATTTTCCATTCAAACATAATTTACTTTTGGTTATTTCGTTTATTTATGCGTATTTTTAATTCAAACATAATTTGCTTTCGGTTATTTCGCTTATTTATGCATATTTTCAATTCAAACATAATTTACTTTTGGTTATTTCATTTATTTATTCATATTTTTAATTCAAACATAATTTCCTTTTAGTTATTTCATTCTTTTATGCATATTTTCCATTCAAACATAATTTACTTTTGGTTATTTCGTTTATTTATGCGTATTTTTAATTCAAACATAATTTGCTTTCGGTTATTTCGCTTATTTATGCATATTTTCAATTCAAACATAATTTACTTTGGTTTATTTCATTTATTTATTCATATTTTTAATTCAAACATAATTTACTTTTAGTTATTTCATTCTTTTATGCATATTTTCCATTCAAACATAATTTGCTTTTGGTTATTTCGTTTATTTATGCGTATTTTTAATTCAAACATAATTTGCTTTCGGTTATTTCGCTTATTTATGCATATTTTCAATTCAAACATAATTTACTTTTGTTTATTTCATTTATTTATTCATATTTTTAATTCAAACATAATTTACTTTTAGTTATTTCATTCTTTTATGCATATTTTCCATTCAAACATAATTTGCTTTTGGTTATTTCGTTTATTTATGCGTATTTTTAATTCAAACATAATTTGCTTTCGGTTATTTCGCTTATTTATGCATATTTTCAATTCAAACATAATTTACTTTTGGTTATTTCATTTATTTATTCATATTTTAAATTCAAACATAATTTACTTTTGTTTATTTCATTTATTTATTCATATTTTTAATTCAAACATAATTTACTTTTAGTTATTTCATTCTTTTATGCATATTTTCCATTCAAACATAATTTGCTTTTGGTTTTTTCGTTTATTTATGCGTATTTTTAATTCAAACATAATTTGCTTTCGGTTATTTCGCTTATTTATGCATATTTTCAATTCAAACATAATTTACTTTTGGTTATTTCATTTATTTATTCATATTTTCAATTCAAACATAATTTACTTTTGTTTATTTCATTTATTTATTCATATTTTTAATTCAAACATAATTTACTTTTAGTTATTTCATTCTTTTATGCATATTTTCCATTCAAACATAATTTGCTTTTGGTTATTTCGTTTATTTATGCGTATTTTTAATTCAAACATAATTTGCTTTCGGTTATTTCGCTTATTTATGCATATTTTCAATTCAAACATAATTTACTTTTGTTTATTTCATTTATTTATTCATATTTTTAATTCAAACATAATTTACTTTTAGTTATTTCATTCTTTTATGCATATTTTCCATTCAAACATAATTTGCTTTTGGTTATTTCGTTTATTTATGCGTATTTTTAATTCAAACATAATTTGCTTTCGGTTTTTTCGCTTATTTATGCATATTTTCAATTCAAACATAATTTACTTTTGGTTATTTCATTTATTTATTCATATTTTTAATTCAAACATAATTTCCTTTTAGTTATTTCATTCTTTTATGCATATTTTCCATTCAAACATAATTTACTTTTGGTTATTTCGTTTATTTATGCGTATTTTTAATTCAAACATAATTTGCTTTCGGTTATTTCGCTTATTTATGCATATTTTCAATTCAAACATAATTTACTTTTGTTTATTTCATTTATTTATTCATATTTTTAATTCAAACATATATTTACTTTTAGTTATTTCATTCTTTTATGCATATTTTCCATTCAAACATAATTTGCTTTTGGTTATTTCGTTTATTTATGCGTATTTTTAATTCAAACATAATTTGCTTTCGGTTATTTCGCTTATTTATGCATATTTTCAATTCAAACATAATTTACTTTTGGTTATTTCATTTATTTATTCATATTTTTAATTCAAACATAATTTCCTTTTAGTTATTTCATTCTTTTATGCATATTTTCCATTCAAACATAATTTACTTTTGGTTATTTCGTTTATTTATGCGTATTTTTAATTCAAACATAATTTGCTTTCGGTTATTTCGCTTATTTATGCATATTTTTAATTCAAACATAATTTGCTTTTGTTTATTTCATTTATTTATTCATATTTTTAATTCAAACATAATTTCCTTTTAGTTATTTCATTCTTTTATGCATATTTTCCATTCAAACATAATTTGCTTTTGGTTATTTCGTTTATTTATGGGTATTTTTAATTCAAACATAATTTGCTTTCGGTTATTTCGCTTATTTATGCATATTTTCAATTCAAACATAATTTACTTTTGTTTATTTCATTTATTTATTCATATTTTTAATTCAAACATAATTTACTTTTAGTTATTTCATTCTTTTATGCATATTTTCCATTCAAACATAATTTGCTTTTGGTTATTTCGTTTATTTATGCGTATTTTTAATTCAAACATAATTTGCTTTCGGTTATTTCACTTATTTATGCATATTTTCAATTCAAACATAATTTACTTTTGGTTATTTCATTTATTTATTCATATTTTCAATTCAAACATAATTTACTTTTGTTTATTTCATTTATTTATTCATATTTTTAATTCAAACATAATTTACTTTTAGTTATTTCATTCTTTTATGCATATTTTCCATTCAAACATAATTTGCTTTTGGTTATTTCGTTTATTTATGCGTATTTTTAATTCAAACATAATTTGCTTTCGGTTATTTCGCTTATTTATGCATATTTTCAATTCAAACATAATTTACTTTTGTTTATTTCATTTATTTATTCATATTTTTAATTCAAACATAATTTACTTTTAGTTATTTCATTCTTTTATGCATATTTTCCATTCAAACATAATTTGCTTTTGGTTATTTCGTTTATTTATGCGTATTTTTAATTCAAACATAATTTGCTTTCGGTTATTTCGCTTATTTATGCATATTTTCAATTCAAACATAATTTACTTTTGGTTATTTCATTTATTTATTCATATTTTTAATTCAAACATAATTTCCTTTTAGTTATTTCATTCTTTTATGCATATTTTCCATTCAAACATAATTTACTTTTGGTTATTTCGTTTATTTATGCGTATTTTTAATTCAAACATAATTTGCTTTCGGTTATTTCGCTTATTTATGCATATTTTCAATTCAAACATAATTTACTTTTGTTTATTTCATTTATTTATTCATATTTTTAATTCAAACATAATTTACTTTTAGTTATTTCATTCTTTTATGCATATTTTCCATTCAAACATAATTTGCTTTTGGTTATTTCGTTTATTTATGCGTATTTTTAATTCAAACATAATTTGCTTTCGGTTATTTCGCTTATTTATGCATATTTTCAATTCAAACATAATTTACTTTTGGTTATTTCATTTATTTATTCATATTTTTAATTCAAACATAATTTCCTTTTAGTTATTTCATTCTTTTATGCATATTTTCCATTCAAACATAATTTACTTTTGGTTATTTCGTTTATTTATGCGTATTTTTAATTCAAACATAATTTGCTTTCGGTTATTTCGCTTATTTATGCATATTTTCAATTCAAACATAATTTACTTTTGTTTATTTCATTTATTTATTCATATTTTTAATTCAAACATAATTTACTTTTAGTTATTTCATTCTTTTATGCATATTTTCCATTCAAACATAATTTGCTTTTGGTTATTTCGTTTATTTATGCGTATTTTTAATTCAAACATAATTTGCTTTCGGTTATTTCGCTTATTTATGCATATTTTCAATTCAAACATAATTTACTTCTGTTTATTTCATTTATTTATTCATATTTTTAATTCAAACATAATTTCCTTTTAGTTATTTCATTCTTTTATGCATATTTTCCATTCAAACATAATTTGCTTTTGGTTATTTCGTTTATTTATGCGTATTTTTAATTCAAACATAATTTGCTTTCGGTTATTTCGCTTATTTATGCATATTTTCAATTCAAACATAATTTACTTTTGTTTATTTCATTTATTTATTCATATTTTTAATTCAAACATAATTTACTTTTAGTTATTTCATTCTTTTATGCATATTTTCCATTCAAACATAATTTGCTTTTGGTTATTTCGTTTATTTATGCGTATTTTTAATTCAAACATAATTTGCTTTCGGTTATTTCGCTTATTTATGCATATTTTCAATTCAAACATAATTTACTTTTGGTTATTTCATTTATTTATTCATATTTTCAATTCAAACATAATTTACTTTTGTTTATTTCATTTATTTATTCATATTTTTAATTCAAACATAATTTACTTTTAGTTATTTCATTCTTTTATGCATATTTTCCATTCAAACATAATTTGCTTTTGGTTATTTCGTTTATTTATGCGTATTTTTAATTCAAACATAATTTGCTTTCGGTTATTTCGCTTATTTATGCATATTTTCAATTCAAACATAATTTACTTTTGGTTATTTCATTTATTTATTCATATTTTTAATTCAAACATAATTTCCTTTTAGTTATTTCATTCTTTTATGCATATTTTCCATTCAAACATAATTTGCTTTTGGTTATTTCGTTTATTTATGCGTATTTTTAATTCAAACATAATTTGCTTTCGGTTATTTCGCTTATTTATGCATATTTTCAATTCAAACATAATTTACTTTTGGTTATTTCATTTATTTATTCATATTTTTAATTCAAACATAATTTCCTTTTAGTTATTTCATTCTTTTATGCATATTTTCCATTCAAACATAATTTGCTTTTGGTTATTTCGTTTATTTATGCGTATTTTTAATTCAAACATAATTTGCTTTCGGTTATTTCGCTTATTTATGCATATTTTCAATTCAAACATAATTTACTTTTGGTTATTTCATTTATTTATTCATATTTTTAATTCAAACATAATTTACTTTTAGTTATTTCATTCTTTTATGCATATTTTCCATTCAAACATAATTTGCTTTTGGTTATTTCGTTTATTTATGCGTATTTTTAATTCAAACATAATTTGCTTTCGGTTATTTCGCTTATTTATGCATATTTTCAATTCAAACATAATTTACTTTTGGTTATTTCATTTATTTATTCATATTTTTAATTCAAACATAATTTACTTTTAGTTATTTCATTCTTTTATGCATATTTTCCATTCAAACATAATTTGCTTTTGGTTATTTCGTTTATTTATGCGTATTTTTAATTCAAACATAATTTGCTTTCGGTTATTTCGCTTATTTATGCATATTTTCAATTCAAACATAATTTACTTTTGTTTATTTCATTTATTTATTCATATTTTTAATTCAAACATAATTTACTTTTAGTTATTTCATTCTTTTATGCATATTTTCCATTCAAACATAATTTGCTTTTGGTTATTTCGTTTATTTATGCGTATTTTTAATTCAAACATAATTTGCTTTCGGTTATTTCGCTTATTTATGCATATTTTCAATTCAAACATAATTTACTTTTGGTTATTTCATTTATTTATTCATATTTTTAATTCAAACATAATTTCCTTTTAGTTATTTCATTCTTTTATGCATATTTTCCATTCAAACATAATTTGCTTTTGGTTATTTCGTTTATTTATGCGTATTTTTAATTCAAACATAATTTGCTTTCGGTTATTTCGCTTATTTATGCATATTTTCAATTCAAACATAATTTACTTTTGGTTATTTCATTTATTTATTCATATTTTTAATTCAAACATAATTTCCTTTTAGTTATTTCATTCTTTTATGCATATTTTCCATTCAAACATAATTTGCTTTTGGTTATTTCGTTTATTTATGCGTATTTTTAATTCAAACATAATTTGCTTTTGTTTATTTCATTTATTTATTCATATTTTTAATTCAAACATAATTTCCTTTTAGTTATTTCATTCTTTTATGCATATTTTCCATTCAAACATAATTTGCTTTTGGTTATTTCGTTTATTTATGCGTATTTTTAATTCAAACATAATTTGCTTTCGGTTATTTCGCTTATTTATGCATATTTTCAATTCAAACATAATTTACTTTTGGTTATTTCATTTATTTATTCATATTTTTAATTCAAACATAATTTCCTTTTAGTTATTTCATTCTTTTATGCATATTTTCCATTCAAACATAATTTGCTTTTGGTTATTTCGTTTATTTATGCGTATTTTTAATTCAAACATAATTTGCTTTCGGTTATTTCGCTTATTTATGCATATTTTCAATTCAAACATAATTTACTTTTGGTTATTTCATTTATTTATTCATATTTTTAATTCAAACATAATTTCCTTTTAGTTATTTCATTCTTTTATGCATATTTTCCATTCAAACATAATTTGCTTTTGGTTATTTCGTTTATTTATGCGTATTTTTAATTCAAACATAATTTGCTTTCGGTTATTTCGCTTATTTATGCATATTTTCAATTCAAACATAATTTACTTTTGGTTATTTCATTTATTTATTCATATTTTTAATTCAAACATAATTTCCTTTTAGTTATTTCATTCTTTTATGCATATTTTCCATTCAGACATAATTTGCTTTTGGTTATTTCGTTTATTTATGCGTATTTTTAATTCAAACATAATTTGCTTTTGTTTATTTCATTTATTTATTCATATTTTTAATTCAAACATAATTTCCTTTTAGTTATTTCATTCTTTTATGCATATTTTCCATTCAAGCATAATTTGCTTTTGGTTATTTCGTTTATTTATGCGTATTTTTAATTCAAACATAATTTGCTTTCGGTTATTTCGCTTATTTATGCATATTTTCAATTCAAACATAATTTACTTTTGGTTATTTCATTTATTTATTCATATTTTTAATTCAAACATAATTTCCTTTTAGTTATTTCATTCTTTTATGCATATTTTCCATTCAAACATAATTTGCTTTTGGTTATTTCGTTTATTTATGCGTATTTTTAATTCAAACATAATTTGCTTTCGGTTATTTCGCTTATTTATGCATATTTTCAATTCAAACATAATTTACTTTTGGTTATTTCGTTTATTTATGCGTATTTTTAATTCAAACATAATTTCCTTTTAGTTATTTCATTCTTTTATGCATATTTTCCATTCAAACATAATTTGCTTTTGGTTATTTCGTTTATTTATGCGTATTTTTAATTCAAACATAATTTGCTTTCGGTTATTTCGCTTATTTATGCATATTTTCAATTCAAACATAATTTACTTTTGGTTATTTCATTTATTTTTTCATATTTTTAATTCAAACATAATTTACTTTTAGTTATTTCATTCTTTTATGCATATTTTCCATTCAAACATAATTTGCTTTTGGTTATTTCGTTTATTTATGCGTATTTTTAATTCAAACATAATTTGCTTTCGGTTATTTCGCTTATTTATGCATATTTTCAATTCAAACATAATTTACTTTTGGTTATTTCATTTATTTATTCATATTTTTAATTCAAACATAATTTACTTTTAGTTATTTCATTCTTTTATGCATATTTTCCATTCAAACATAATTTGCTTTTGGTTATTTCGTTTATTTATGCGTATTTTTAATTCAAACATAATTTGCTTTCGGTTATTTCGCTTATTTATGCATATTTTCAATTCAAACATAATTTACTTTTGTTTATTTCATTTATTTATTCATATTTTTAATTCAAACATAATTTACTTTTAGTTATTTCATTCTTTTATGCATATTTTCCATTCAAACATAATTTGCTTTTGGTTATTTCGTTTATTTATGCGTATTTTTAATTCAAACATAATTTGCTTTCGGTTATTTCGCTTATTTATGCATATTTTCAATTCAAACATAATTTACTTTTGGTTATTTCATTTATTTATTCATATTTTTAATTCAAACATAATTTCCTTTTAGTTATTTCATTCTTTTATGCATATTTTCCATTCAAACATAATTTGCTTTTGGTTATTTCGTTTATTTATGCGTATTTTTAATTCAAACATAATTTGCTTTCGGTTATTTCGCTTATTTATGCATATTTTCAATTCAAACATAATTTACTTTTGGTTATTTCATTTATTTATTCATATTTTTAATTCAAACATAATTTCCTTTTAGTTATTTCATTCTTTTATGCATATTTTCCATTCAAACATAATTTGCTTTTGGTTATTTCGTTTATTTATGCGTATTTTTAATTCAAACATAATTTGCTTTTGTTTATTTCATTTATTTATTCATATTTTTAATTCAAACATAATTTCCTTTTAGTTATTTCATTCTTTTATGCATATTTTCCATTCAAACATAATTTGCTTTTGGTTATTTCGTTTATTTATGCGTATTTTTAATTCAAACATAATTTGCTTTCGGTTATTTCGCTTATTTATGCATATTTTCAATTCAAACATAATTTACTTTTGGTTATTTCATTTATTTATTCATATTTTTAATTCAAACATAATTTCCTTTTAGTTATTTCATTCTTTTATGCATATTTTCCATTCAAACATAATTTGCTTTTGGTTATTTCGTTTATTTATGCGTATTTTTAATTCAAACATAATTTGCTTTCGGTTATTTCGCTTATTTATGCATATTTTCAATTCAAACATAATTTACTTTTGGTTATTTCATTTATTTATTCATATTTTTAATTCAAACATAATTTCCTTTTAGTTATTTCATTCTTTTATGCATATTTTCCATTCAAACATAATTTGCTTTTGGTTATTTCGTTTATTTATGCGTATTTTTAATTCAAACATAATTTGCTTTCGGTTATTTCGCTTATTTATGCATATTTTCAATTCAAACATAATTTACTTTTGGTTATTTCATTTATTTATTCATATTTTTAATTCAAACATAATTTCCTTTTAGTTATTTCATTCTTTTATGCATATTTTCCATTCAGACATAATTTGCTTTTGGTTATTTCGTTTATTTATGCGTATTTTTAATTCAAACATAATTTGCTTTTGTTTATTTCATTTATTTATTCATATTTTTAATTCAAACATAATTTCCTTTTAGTTATTTCATTCTTTTATGCATATTTTCCATTCAAGCATAATTTGCTTTTGGTTATTTCGTTTATTTATGCGTATTTTTAATTCAAACATAATTTGCTTTCGGTTATTTCGCTTATTTATGCATATTTTCAATTCAAACATAATTTACTTTTGGTTATTTCATTTATTTATTCATATTTTTAATTCAAACATAATTTCCTTTTAGTTATTTCATTCTTTTATGCATATTTTCCATTCAAACATAATTTGCTTTTGGTTATTTCGTTTATTTATGCGTATTTTTAATTCAAACATAATTTGCTTTCGGTTATTTCGCTTATTTATGCATATTTTCAATTCAAACATAATTTACTTTTGGTTATTTCGTTTATTTATGCGTATTTTTAATTCAAACATAATTTCCTTTTAGTTATTTCATTCTTTTATGCATATTTTCCATTCAAACATAATTTGCTTTTGGTTATTTCGTTTATTTATGCGTATTTTTAATTCAAACATAATTTGCTTTCGGTTATTTCGCTTATTTATGCATATTTTCAATTCAAACATAATTTACTTTTGGTTATTTCATTTATTTATTCATATTTTTAATTCAAACATAATTTCCTTTTAGTTATTTCATTCTTTTATGCATATTTTCCATTCAAACATAATTTGCTTTTGGTTATTTCGTTTATTTATGCGTATTTTTAATTCAAACATAATTTGCTTTCGGTTATTTCGCTTATTTATGCATATTTTCAATTCAAACATAATTTACTTTTGGTTATTTCATTTATTTATTCATATTTTTAATTCAAACATAATTTCCTTTTAGTTATTTCATTCTTTTATGCATATTTTCCATTCAAACATAATTTGCTTTTGGTTATTTCGTTTATTTATCCGTATTTTTAATTCAAACATAATTTGCTTTCGGTTATTTCGCTTATTTATGCATATTTTCAATTCAAACATAATTTACTTTTGGTTATTTCGTTTATTTATGCGTATTTTTAATTCAAACATAATTTCCTTTTAGTTATTTCATTCTTTTATGCATATTTTCCATTCAAACATAATTTGCTTTTGGTTATTTCGTTTATTTATGCGTATTTTTAATTCAAACATAATTTGCTTTCGGTTATTTCGCTTATTTATGCATATTTTCAATTCAAACATAATTTACTTTTGGTTATTTCATTTATTTATTCATATTTTTAATTCAAACATAATTTCCTTTTAGTTATTTCATTCTTTTATGCATATTTTCCATTCAAACATAATTTGCTTTTGGTTATTTCGTTTATTTATGCGTATTTTTAATTCAAACATAATTTGCTTTCGGTTATTTCGCTTATTTATGCATATTTTCAATTCAAACATAATTTACTTTTGGTTATTTCATTTATTTATTCATATTTTTAATTCAAACATAATTTCCTTTTAGTTATTTCATTCTTTTATGCATATTTTCCATTCAAACATAATTTGCTTTTGGTTATTTCGTTTATTTATGCGTATTTTTAATTCAAACATAATTTGCTTTCGGTTATTTCGCTTATTTATGCATATTTTCAATTCAAACATAATTTACTTTTGGTTATTTCATTTATTTATTCATATTTTTAATTCAAACATAATTTCCTTTTAGTTATTTCATTCTTTTATGCATATTTTCCATTCAAACATAATTTGCTTTTGGTTATTTCGTTTATTTATGCGTATTTTTAATTCAAACATAATTTGCTTTTGTTTATTTCATTTATTTATTCATATTTTTAATTCAAACATAATTTCCTTTTAGTTATTTCATTCTTTTATGCATATTTTCCATTCAAACATAATTTGCTTTTGGTTATTTCGTTTATTTATGCGTATTTTTAATTCAAACATAATTTGCTTTCGGTTATTTCGCTTATTTATGCATATTTTCAATTCAAACATAATTTACTTTTGGTTATTTCATTTATTTATTCATATTTTTAATTCAAACATAATTTCCTTTTAGTTATTTCATTCTTTTATGCATATTTTCCATTCAAACATAATTTGCTTTTGGTTATTTCGTTTATTTATGCGTATTTTTAATTCAAACATAATTTGCTTTCGGTTATTTCGCTTATTTATGCATATTTTCAATTCAAACATAATTTACTTTTGGTTATTTCATTTATTTATTCATATTTTTAATTCAAACATAATTTCCTTTTAGTTATTTCATTCTTTTATGCATATTTTCCATTCAAACATAATTTGCTTTTGGTTATTTCGTTTATTTATGCGTATTTTTAATTCAAACATAATTTGCTTTCGGTTATTTCGCTTATTTATGCATATTTTCAATTCAAACATAATTTACTTTTGGTTATTTCATTTATTTATTCATATTTTTAATTCAAACATAATTTCCTTTTAGTTATTTCATTCTTTTATGCATATTTTCCATTCAAACATAATTTGCTTTTGGTTATTTCGTTTATTTATGCGTATTTTTAATTCAAACATAATTTGCTTTCGGTTATTTCGCTTATTTATGCATATTTTCAATTCAAACATAATTTACTTTTTGTTATTTCATTTATTTATTCATATTTTTAATTCAAACATAATTTCCTTTTAGTTATTTCATTCTTTTATGCATATTTTCCATTCAAACATAATTTGCTTTTGCTTATTTCGTTTATTTATGCGTATTTTTAATTCAAACATAATTTGCTTTCGGTTATTTCGCTTATTTATGCATATTTTCAATTCAAACATAATTTACTTTTGGTTATTTCATTTATTTATTCATATTTTTAATTCAAACATAATTTCCTTTTAGTTATTTCATTCTTTTATGCATATTTTCCATTCAAACATAATTTGCTTTTGGTTATTTCGTTTATTTATGCGTATTTTTAATTCAAACATAATTTGCTTTCGGTTATTTCGCTTATTTATGCATATTTTCAATTCAAACATGATTTACTTTTATTTATTTCATTTATTTATTCATATTTTTAATTCAAACATAATTTCCTTTAATTATTTCATTCTTTTATGCATATTTTCCATTCAAACATAATTTGCTTTTGGTTATTTCGTTTATTTATGCGTATTTTTAATTCAAACATAATTTGCTTTCGGTTATTTCGCTTATTTATGCATATTTTCAATTCAAACATAATTTACTTTTGGTTATTTCATTTATTTATTCATATTTTTAATTCAAACATAATTTCCTTTTAGTTATTTCATTCTTTTATGCATATTTTCCATTCAAACATAATTTGCTTTTGGTTATTTCGTTTATTTATGCGTATTTTTAATTCAAACTTAATTTGCTTTCGGTTATTTCGCTTATTTATGCATATTTTCAATTCAAACATAATTTACTTTTGGTTATTTCATTTATTTATTCATATTTTTAATTCAAACATAATTTCCTTTTAGTTATTTCATTCTTTTATGCATATTTTCCATTCAAACAATTTGCTTTTGGTTATTTCGTTTATTTATGCGTATTTTTAATTCAAACATAATTTGCTTTCGGTTATTTCGCTTATTTATGCATATTTTCAATTCAAACATAATTTACTTTTGGTTATTTCATTTATTTATTCATATTTTTGATTCAAACATAATTTCCTTTTAGTTATTTCATTCTTTTATGCATATTTTCCATTCAAACATAATTTTCTTTTGGTTATTTCGTTTATTTATGCGTATTTTTAATTCAAACATAATTTGCTTTCGGTTATTTCGCTTATTTATGCATATTTTCAATTCAAACATAATTTACTTTTGGTTATTTCATTTATTTATTCATATTTTTAATTCAAACATAATTTCCTTTTAGTTATTTCATTCTTTTATGCATATTTTCCATTCAAACATAATTTGCTTTTGGTTATTTCGTTTATTTATGCGTATTTTTAATTCAAACATAATTTGCTTTCGGTTATTTCGCTTATTTATGCATATTTTCAATTCAAACATAATTTACTTTTGGTTATTTCATTTATTTATTCATATTTTTAATTCAAACATAATTTCCTTTTAGTTATTTCATTCTTTTATGCATATTTTCCATTCAAACATAATTTGCTTTTGGTTATTTCGTTTATTTATGCGTATTTTTAATTCAAACATAATTTGCTTTCGGTTATTTCGCTTATTTATGCATATTTTCAATTCAAACATGATTTACTTTTATTTATTTCATTTATTTATTCATATTTTTAATTCAAACATAATTTCCTTTAATTATTTCATTCTTTTATGCATATTTTCCATTCAAACATAATTTGCTTTTGGTTATTTCGTTTATTTATGCGTATTTTTAATTCAAACATAATTTGCTTTCGGTTATTTCGCTTATTTATGCATATTTTCAATTCAAACATAATTTACTTTTGGTTATTTCATTTATTTATTCATATTTTTAATTCAAACATAATTTCCTTTTAGTTATTTCATTCTTTTATGCATATTTTCCATTCAAACATAATTTGCTTTTGGTTATTTCGTTTATTTATGCGTATTTTTAATTCAAACTTAATTTGCTTTCGGTTATTTCGCTTATTTATGCATATTTTCAATTCAAACATAATTTACTTTTGGTTATTTCATTTATTTATTCATATTTTTAATTCAAACATAATTTCCTTTTAGTTATTTCATTCTTTTATGCATATTTTCCATTCAAACAATTTGCTTTTGGTTATTTCGTTTATTTATGCGTATTTTTAATTCAAACATAATTTGCTTTCGGTTATTTCGCTTATTTATGCATATTTTCAATTCAAACATAATTTACTTTTGGTTATTTCATTTATTTATTCATATTTTTAATTCAAACATAATTTCCTTTTAGTTATTTCATTCTTTTATGCATATTTTCCATTCAAACATAATTTTCTTTTGGTTATTTCGTTTATTTATGCGTATTTTTAATTCAAACATAATTTGCTTTCGGTTATTTCGCTTATTTATGCATATTTTCAATTCAAACATAATTTACTTTTGGTTATTTCATTTATTTATTCATATTTTTAATTCAAACATAATTTCCTTTTAGTTATTTCATTCTTTTATGCATATTTTCCATTCAAACATAATTTACTTTTGGTTATTTCGTTTATTTATGCGTATTTTTAATTCAAACATAATTTGCTTTCGGTTATTTCGCTTATTTATGCATATTTTCAATTCAAACATAATTTACTTTTGGTTATTTCATTTATTTATTCATATTTTTAATTCAAACATAATTTCCTTTTAGTTATTTCATTCTTTTATGCATATTTTCCATTCAAACATAATTTGCTTTTGGTTATTTCGTTTATTTATGCGTATTTTTAATTCAAACATAATTTGCTTTCGGTTATTTCGCTTATTTATGCATATTTTCAATTCAAACATAATTTACTTTTGGTTATTTCATTTATTTATTCATATTTTTAATTCAAACGTAATTTCCTTTTAGTTATTTCATTCTTTTATGCATATTTTCCATTCAAACATAATTTACTTTTGGTTATTTCGTTTATTTATGCGTATTTTTAATTCAAACATAATTTGCTTTCGGTTATTTCGCTTATTTATGCATATTTTCAATTCAAACATAATTTACTTTTGGTTATTTCATTTATTTATTCATATTTTTAATTCAAACATAATTTCCTTTTAGTTATTTCATTCTTTTATGCATATTTTCCATTCAAACATAATTTACTTTTGGTTATTTCGTTTATTTATGCGTATTTTTAATTCAAACATAATTTGCTTTCGGTTATTTCGCTTATTTATGCATATTTTCAATTCAAACATAATTTGCTTTTGGTTATTTCATTCTTTTATGCATATTTTCAATTCAAACTTAATTTGCTTCTGGTTATTTCATTTATTTATGCATATTTTCAATTCAAACATAATTTCCTTTTGGTTATTACGTTTATTTGTGCATATTTTCCCTTCAAACATAATTTGCTTTTTTTTATTTCGTTTATTTATGCATATTTTCAATTCAAACATAATTTGCTATTGGTTATTTCATTTATTTATGCATATTTTCCATTCAAACATAATTTGTTTTGGTTATTTCATTCATTTATTCATATTTTCAATTCAAACATAATTTGCTTTTGGTTATTTCATTCATTTATGTATATTTTCAATTCAAACATAATTTGCTTCCGGTTATTTCATTCATTTATACATATTTTCAATTCAAACATAATTTCCTTTTGGTTATTCGTTTATTTATGCATATTTTCAATTCAAACATAATTTGCTTTTAGTTATTTCATTCATTTGTGCATATTCTTAACTCAAACATAATTTCCTTTTGGTTATTTCGTTTATTTATGCATATTTTCAATTCAAACATAATTTGCTTTTGGTTATTTCATTTATTTATTCATATTTTTAATTCAAACATAATTTCCTTTTAGTTATTTCATTCTTTTATGCATATTTTCCATTCAAACATAATTTGATTTTGGTTATTTCGCTTATTTATGCATTTTTTTTTAATTCAAACATAATTTGCTTTTGGTTATTTCATTTATTTATCCATATTTTCCATTCAAACATAATTTGCTTTTGGTTATTTCGTTTATTTATGCATATTTTCAATTCAAACATAATTTACTTTTGGTTATTTCATTCATTTATGTATATTTTCAATTCAAACATAATTTGCTTCCGGTTATTTCATTCATTTATACATATTTTCAATTCAAACATAATTTCCTTTTGGTTATTTCGTTTATTTATGCATATTTTCAATTCAAACATAATTTGCTTTTGGTTATTTCATTCATTTATGCATTTTTAGAATTCAAACATAATTTGCTTTTGGTTATTGCATTTATTTATGAATATTTTCAATTCAAACATAATTTCCTTTTAGTTATTTCATTCTTTTATGCATATTTTCCATTCAAACATAATTTGTTTAGGTTATTTCGTTTATTTATGCGTATTTTTAATTCAAACGTAATTTGCTTTTGGTTATTTCGTTTCTTTATGCATATTTTCAATTCAAACATAATTTGCTTTTGGTTATTTCATTCCTTTATCCATATTTTCAATTGAAACATAATTTCCTTTTGGTTATTTCATTCATTTATCCATGTTTTCAATTTAAACATAATTTCCTTTTAGTTATTTCATTCATTTATGCATATTTTCCATTCAAACATAATTTGCTTTTGGTTATTTCGCTTATTTATGCATTTTTTTTCAATTCGAACATAATTTCCTTTTGGTTATTTCATTTATTTATGCATATTTTCAATTCAAACTTAATTTCCTTTCAGTTATTTCATTCTTTTAGGCATATTTTCCATTCAAACATAATTTGCTTTTGGTTATTTCGTTTATTTATGCATATTTTCAATTCAATCATAATTTGCTTTTGGTTATTTCATTCCTTTATGCATATTTTCTATTCCAACATAATTTCCATTTGGTTATTTCATTCATTTATCCATATTTTCATTTCAAACATAATTTCCTTTTGGTCATTTCATTTATTTATGCATATTTTCAATTCAAACATAATTTCCTTTTAGTTATTTCATTCTTTTATGCATATTTTCCATTCAAACATAATTTGCTTTTGGTTATTTCGTTTATTTATGCGTATTTTTAATTCAAACATAATTTGCTTTTGGTTATTTCGTTTATTTATCCATATTTTCAATTCAAACATAATTTGCTTTTGGTTATTTCGTTTATTCATGCATATTTTCAATTCAAACATAATTTGCTTTTGGTTATTTCATTCCTTAATGCATATTTTCAATTCAAACATAATTTCCTTTTGGTTATTTCATTTATTTATGCATATTTTCAAATCAAACATAATTTCCTTTTAGTTATTTCATTCTTTTATGCATATTTTCCATTCAAACATAATTTGCTTTTGGTTATTTCGTTTATTTCTGCGTATTTTTAATTCAAACATAATTTGCTTTTGGTTATTTCGTTTATTTATGCATATTTTCAATTCAAACATAATTTGCTTTTGGTTATTTCATTCCTTTATGCATATTTTCAATTCAAACATAATTTCCATTTGGTTATTTCATTCATTTATCCATATTTTCATTTCAAACATAATTTCCTTTTGGTTATTTTATTTATTTATGCATATTTTCAATTCAAACATGATTTCCTTTTAGCTATTTCATTCTTTTATGCATATTTTCCATTCAAACATAATTTGCTTTTGGTTATTTCGTTTATTTATGCATATTTTCAATTCAAACATAATTTGCTTTTGGTTATTTCATTCCTTTATGCATATTTTCAATTCAAACATAATTTCCTTTTGGTTATTTCTTTCATTTATCCATATTTTCAATTCAAACATAATTTCCTTTTAGTTATTTCATTTTTTTATGAATATTTTTAATTCAAACATAATTTGCTTTCGGATATTTCGTTTATTTATGCGTATTTTTAATTCAAACATAATTTGCTTTTGGTTATTTCATTCCTTTATGCATATTTTCCATTCAAACATAATTTGCTTTTTGTTTTTTCGCTTATTTATGCATTTTTTTTTAATTCAAACTTAATTTGCTTTTGGTTATTTCATTTATTTATCCATATTTTAAATTCAATCGTAATATCCTTTTGGTTATGCCATTCATTTATACATATTTTCAATTCAAACATAATTTGCTTTTGTTTATTTCGTTTATTTATCCATATTTTCAATTCGAACATAATTTCCTTTTTGGTTATTTCATTCCTTTTTGCATATTTTCAATTCAAACTTAATTTGCTTTTTGTTATTTCGTTTATTTATGCATATTTTCAATTCAAACATAATTTGATTTTGGTTATTTCGTTTATTTATGCATATTTTAAATTCAAACATAATTTCCTTTTAGTTATTTCATTCTTTTATGCATATTTTCCATTCAAACATAATTTGCTTTTGGTTATTTCGTTTATTTATGCATATTTTCAATTCAAACATAATTTGCTTTTGGTTATTTCATTCATTTGTGCATATTTTCATTTCAAACATAATTTGCTTTTGGTCGTTTCGTTTATTTATGCATATTTTCACTTCAAGCATAATTTCCTTTTGGTTATTTCATTTATGTATGCATATTTTTAATTTTACCATAATTTCCTTTTGGTTATTTCATTTATTTATGCATATTTACAATTGAAACATATTTTCCTTTTGGTTATTTCATTCATTTATCCATATTTTCAATTCAAACATAATTTTTTTTTGATTATTTCATTCATTTATGCATATTTTCAATTCAAACATAATTTCCTTTTCGTTATTTCATTTATTTATGCATATTTTCAATTCAAACATAATTTCCTTTTAGTTATTTCTTTCTTTTATGCATATTTTCCATTCAAACATAATTTGCTTTTGGTTATTTCGTTTATTTATCCGTATTTTCAATTCAAACATAATTTGCTTTTTGTTATTTCGTTTATTTATGCATATTTTCAATTCAAACATAATTTGCTTTTGGTTATTTCATTCCTTTATGCATATTTTCAATTCAAACATAATTTCCTTTTGGTTATTACATTCATTTATCCATATTTTCAATTCAAACATAATTTCCTTTTGGTTATTTCATTCATTTATGCATATTTTCAATTCAATCATAATTCCTTTTTGGTTATTTCATTTATTTATGCATATTTTCAATTCAAACATAAATTCCTTTTAGTTATTTCATTCTTTTATGCATATTTTCCATTCAAACATAATTTGCTTTTGGTTATTTCGTTTATTTATGCGTGTTTTTAATTCAAACATAATTTGCTTTTGTTATTTCCTTTATTTATGCATATTTTCAATTCAAACATTATTTGCTTTTGGTTATTTCATTCCTTTATGCATATTTTCAATTCAAACATAATTTCCTTTTGGTTATTTCATTCATTGATGCATATTTTCAATTGAAACATAATTTCCTTTTGGTTATTTCATTCATTTATCCATATTTTCAATTCAAACATAATTTCCTTTTGGTTATTTCATTCATTTATCCATATTTTCAATTCAAACATAATTTCCTTTTGGTTATTTCATTCATTTATGCATATTTTCAATTCAAACATAATTTGCTTTTGGTTATTTCATTCATTTATGCATATTTTCAATTCAAACATAATTTCCTTTTGGTTATTTCATTCATTTATGCATATTTTCAATTCAAACATAATTTCAATTTGGTTATTTCATTCATTTATGCATATTTTCAATTCAAACATAATTTCCTTTTGATTATTTCATCCATTTATCCATATTTTCAATTCAAACATAATTTCCTTTTAGTTATTGCATTCATTTATGCACATTTTCAATTCAAACATAATTTCCTTTTGGTTATTTCCTTTATTTATGCATATTTTCAATTCAAACATAATTTCCTTTTGGTTATTTCATTTATTTATGCATATTTCCAATTGAAACATATTTTCCTTTTGGTTATTTCGTTTATTTATGCATATTTTCAATTCAAACATAATTTGCTTTTCGTTATTTCATTCCTTTATGCATATTTTCAATTCAGACATAATTTCCTTTTGGTTATTTCATTCATTTACGCATATTTTCAATTCAAGCATAATTTCCTTTTGGTTATTTCATTTATTTATGCATATTTTCAATTCAAACATAATTTCCTATTAGTTATTTCTTTCTTTTAAGCATATTTTCCATTCAAACATAATTTGCTTTTGGTTATTTCGTTTATTTATGCGTATTTTTAATTCAAACATAATTTGCTTTTGGTTATTTAGTTTATTTATGCATATTTTCAATTCAAACATAATTTCCTTTTGTTTATTTCATTCATTGATGCATATTTTCAATTGAAACATAATTTCCTTTTGGTTATTTCATTCATTTATCCATATTTTCAATTCAAACATAATTTCCTTTTGGTTATTTCATTCATTTATGCATATTTTCCATTCAAACATAATTTCCTTTTGGTTATTTCATTTATTTATGCATATTTTCAATTCAAACATAATTTCCTTTTGGTTATTTCATTTATTCATGCATATTTCCAATTGAAACATATTTTCCTTTTGGTTATTTCATTCATTTATCCATATTTTCAATTCAAACATAATTTCCTTTTGGTTATTTCATTCATTTATGCATATTTTCAATTCAAACATAATTTCCTTTTGGTTATTTCATTCATTTATCCATATTTTCAATTCAAACATAATTTGCTTTTTGTTATTTCATTCATTTATGCATATTTTCAATTCAAACATTATTTCCTTTTGGTTATTTCATTCATTTATCCATATTTTCAATTCAAACTTAATTTCTTTTTGGTTATTTCATACATTTATCCATATTTTCAATTCAAACATAATTTCCTTTTAGTTATTTCATTCATTTATGCATATTTTCAATTCAAACATAATTTCCTTTTGGTTATTTCATTTATTTATGCATATTTTCAATTCAAACATAATTTCCTTTTGGTTATTTCATTTATTTATGCATATTTCCAATTGAAACATATTTTCCTTTTGGTTATTTCATTCATTTATGCATATTTTCAATTCAAACATAATTTCCTTTTGGTTATTTCATTCATTTATGCATATTTTCAATTCAAACATAATTTCCTTTTGGTTATTTCATTTATTTATGCATATTTTCAATTCAAACATAATTTCCTATTAGTTATTTCATTCTTTTAAGCATATTTTCCATTCAAACATAATTTGCTTTTGGTTATTTCGTTTATTTATGCGTATTTTCAATTCAAACATAATTTCCTTTTGGTTATTTCATTCATTTATCCATATTTTCAATTCAAACATAATTTCCTTTTGGTTATTTCATTCATTTATGCATATTTTCAATTCAAACATAATTTGCTTTTGGGTATTTCATTCATTTATGCATATTTTCAATTCAAACATAATTTCCTTTTGGTTATTTCATTCATTTATGCATATTTTCAATTCAAACATAATTTCAATTTGGTTATTTCATTCATTTATGCATATTTTCAATTCAAACATAATTTCCTTTTGATTATTTCATCCATTTATCCATATTTTCAATTCAAACATAATTTCCTTTTAGTTATTGCATTCATTTATGCATATTTTCAATTCAATCATAATTCCTTTTTGGTTATTTCATTTATTTATGCATATTTTCAATTCAAACATAAATTCCTTTTAGTTATTTCATTCTTTTATGCATATTTTCCATTCAAACATAATTTGCTTTTGGTTATTTCGTTTATTTATGCGTGTTTTTAATTCAAACATAATTTGCTTTTGTTATTTCCTTTATTTATGCATATTTTCAATTCAAACATTATTTGCTTTTGGTTTTTTCATTCCTTTATGCATATTTTCAATTCAAACATAATTTCCTTTTGGTTATTTCATTCATTGATGCATATTTTCAATTGAAACATAATTTCCTTTTGGTTATTTCATTCATTTATCCATATTTTCAATTCAAACATAATTTCCTTTTGGTTATTTCATTCATTTATCCATATTTTCAATTCAAACATAATTTCCTTTTGGTTATTTCATTCATTTATGCATATTTTCAATTCAAACATAATTTGCTTTTGGTTATTTCATTCATTTATGCATATTTTCAATTCAAACATAATTTCCTTTTGGTTATTTCATTCATTTATGCATATTTTCAATTCAAACATAATTTCAATTTGGTTATTTCATTCATTTATGCATATTTTCAATTCAAACATAATTTCCTTTTGATTATTTCATCCATTTATCCATATTTTCAATTCAAACATAATTTCCTTTTAGTTATTGCATTCATTTATGCACATTTTCAATTCAAACATAATTTCCTTTTGGTTATTTCCTTTATTTATGCATATTTTCAATTCAAACATAATTTCCTTTTGGTTATTTCATTTATTTATGCATATTTCCAATTGAAACATATTTTCCTTTTGGTTATTTCGTTTATTTATGCATATTTTCAATTCAAACATAATTTGCTTTTGGTTATTTCATTCCTTTATGCATATTTTCAATTCAGACATAATTTCCTTTTGGTTATTTCATTCATTTACGCATATTTTCAATTCAAGCATAATTTCCTTTTGGTTATTTCATTTATTTATGCATATTTTCAATTCAAACATAATTTCCTATTAGTTATTTCTTTCTTTTAAGCATATTTTCCATTCAAACATAATTTGCTTTTGGTTATTTCGTTTATTTATGCGTATTTTTAATTCAAACATAATTTGCTTTTGGTTATTTAGTTTATTTATGCATATTTTCAATTCAAACATAATTTCCTTTTGTTTATTTCATTCATTGATGCATATTTTCAATTGAAACATAATTTCCTTTTGGTTATTTCATTCATTTATCCATATTTTCAATTCAAACATAATTTCCTTTTGGTTATTTCATTCATTTATGCATATTTTCCATTCAAACATAATTTCCTTTTGGTTATTTCATTTATTTATGCATATTTTCAATTCAAACATAATTTCCTTTTGGTTATTTCATTTATTCATGCATATTTCCAATTGAAACATATTTTCCTTTTGGTTATTTCATTCATTTATCCATATTTTCAATTCAAACATAATTTCCTTTTGGTTATTTCATTCATTTATGCATATTTTCAATTCAAACATAATTTCCTTTTGGTTATTTCATTCATTTATCCATATTTTCAATTCAAACATAATTTGCTTTTTGTTATTTCATTCATTTATGCATATTTTCAATTCAAACATTATTTCCTTTTGGTTATTTCATTCATTTATCCATATTTTCAATTCAAACTTAATTTCTTTTTGGTTATTTCATACATTTATCCATATTTTCAATTCAAACATAATTTCCTTTTAGTTATTTCATTCATTTATGCATATTTTCAATTCAAACATAATTTCCTTTTGGTTATTTCATTTATTTATGCATATTTTCAATTCAAACATAATTTCCTTTTGGTTATTTCATTTATTTATGCATATTTCCAATTGAAACATATTTTCCTTTTGGTTATTTCATTCATTTATGCATATTTTCAATTCAAACATAATTTCCTTTTGGTTATTTCATTCATTTATGCATATTTTCAATTCAAACATAATTTCCTTTTGGTTATTTCATTTATTTATGCATATTTTCAATTCAAACATAATTTCCTATTAGTTATTTCATTCTTTTAAGCATATTTTCCATTCAAACATAATTTGCTTTTGGTTATTTCGTTTATTTATGCGTATTTTCAATTCAAACATAATTTCCTTTTGGTTATTTCATTCATTTATCCATATTTTCAATTCAAACATAATTTCCTTTTGGTTATTTCATTCATTTATGCATATTTTCAATTCAATCATAATTCCTTTTTGGTTATTTCATTTATTTATGCATATTTTCAATTCAAACATAAATTCCTTTTAGTTATTTCATTCTTTTATGCATATTTTCCATTCAAACATAATTTGCTTTTGGTTATTTCGTTTATTTATGCGTGTTTTTAATTCAAACATAATTTGCTTTTGTTATTTCCTTTATTTATGCATATTTTCAATTCAAACATTATTTGCTTTTGGTTATTTCATTCCTTTATGCATATTTTCAATTCAAACATAATTTCCTTTTGGTTATTTCATTCATTGATGCATATTTTCAATTGAAACATAATTTCCTTTTGGTTATTTCATTCATTTATCCATATTTTCAATTCAAACATAATTTCCTTTTGGTTATTTCATTCATTTATCCATATTTTCAATTCAAACATAATTTCCTTTTGGTTATTTCATTCATTTATGCATATTTTCAATTCAAACATAATTTGCTTTTGGTTATTTCATTCATTTATGCATATTTTCAATTCAAACATAATTTCACTTTGGTTATTTCATTCATTTATGCATATTTTCAATTCAAACATAATTTCCTTTTGATTATTTCATCCATTTATCCATATTTTCAATTCAAACATAATTTCCTTTTAGTTATTGCATTCATTTATGCATATTTTCAATTCAATCATAATTCCTTTTTGGTTATTTCATTTATTTATGCATATTTTCAATTCAAACATAAATTCCTTTTAGTTATTTCATTCTTTTATGCATATTTTCCATTCAAACATAATTTGCTTTTGGTTATTTCGTTTATTTATGCGTGTTTTTAATTCAAACATAATTTGCTTTTGTTATTTCCTTTATTTATGCATATTTTCAATTCAAACATTATTTGCTTTTGGTTATTTCATTCCTTTATGCATATTTTCAATTCAAACATAATTTCCTTTTGGTTATTTCATTCATTGATGCATATTTTCAATTGAAACATAATTTCCTTTTGGTTATTTCATTCATTTATCCATATTTTCAATTCAAACATAATTTCCTTTTGGTTATTTCATTCATTTATCCATATTTTCAATTCAAACATAATTTCCTTTTGGTTATTTCATTCATTTATGCATATTTTCAATTCAAACATAATTTGCTTTTGGTTATTTCATTCATTTATGCATATTTTCAATTCAAACATAATTTCCTTTTGGTTATTTCATTCATTTATGCATATTTTCAATTCAAACATAATTTCAATTTGGTTATTTCATTCATTTATGCATATTTTCAATTCAAACATAATTTCCTTTTGATTATTTCATCCATTTATCCATATTTTCAATTCAAACATAATTTCCTTTTAGTTATTGCATTCATTTATGCACATTTTCAATTCAAACATAATTTCCTTTTGGTTATTTCCTTTATTTATGCATATTTTCAATTCAAACATAATTTCCTTTTGGTTATTTCATTTATTTATGCATATTTCCAATTGAAACATATTTCTCTTTGGTTATTTCGTTTATTTATGCATATTTTCAATTCAAACATAATTTGCTTTTGGTTATTTCATTCCTTTATGCATATTTTCAATTCAGACATAATTTCCTTTTGGTTATTTCATTCATTTACGCATATTTTCAATTCAAGCATAATTTCCTTTTGGTTATTTCATTTATTTATGCATATTTTCAATTCAAACATAATTTCCTATTAGTTATTTCTTTCTTTTAAGCATATTTTCCATTCAAACATAATTTGCTTTTGGTTATTTCGTTTATTTATGCGTATTTTTAATTCAAACATAATTTGCTTTTGGTTATTTAGTTTATTTATGCATATTTTCAATTCAAACATAATTTCCTTTTGTTTATTTCATTCATTGATGCATATTTTCAATTGAAACATAATTTCCTTTTGGTTATTTCATTCATTTATCCATATTTTCAATTCAAACATAATTTCCTTTTGGTTATTTCATTCATTTATGCATATTTTCCATTCAAACATAATTTCCTTTTGGTTATTTCATTTATTTATGCATATTTTCAATTCAAACATAATTTCCTTTTGGTTATTTCATTTATTCATGCATATTTCCAATTGAAACATATTTTCCTTTTGGTTATTTCATTCATTTATCCATATTTTCAATTCAAACATAATTTCCTTTTGGTTATTTCATTCATTTATGCATATTTTCAATTCAAACATAATTTCCTTTTGGTTATTTCATTCATTTATCCATATTTTCAATTCAAACATAATTTGCTTTTTGTTATTTCATTCATTTATGCATATTTTCAATTCAAACATTATTTCCTTTTGGTTATTTCATTCATTTATCCATATTTTCAATTCAAACTTAATTTCTTTTTGGTTATTTCATACATTTATCCATATTTTCAATTCAAACATAATTTCCTTTTAGTTATTTCATTCATTTATGCATATTTTCAATTCAAACATAATTTCCTTTTGGTTATTTCATTTATTTATGCATATTTTCAGTTCAAACATAATTTCCTTTTGGTTATTTCATTTATTTATGCATATTTCCAATTGAAACATATTTTCCTTTTGGTTATTTCATTCATTTATGCATATTTTCAATTCAAACATAATTTCCTTTTGGTTATTTCATTCATTTATGCATATTTTCAATTCAAACATAATTTCCTTTTGGTTATTTCGTTTATTTATGCATATTTTCAATTCAAACATAATTTCCTATTAGTTATTTCATTCTTTTAAGCATATTTTCCATTCAAACATAATTTGCTTTTGGTTATTTCGTTTATTTATGCGTATTTTCAATTCAAACATAATTTCCTTTTGGTTATTTCATTCATTTATCCATATTTTCAATTCAAACATAATTTCCTTTTGGTTATTTCATTCATTTATGCATATTTTCAATTCAATCATAATTCCTTTTTGGTTATTTCATTTATTTATGCATATTTTCAATTCAAACATAAATTCCTTTTAGTTATTTCATTCTTTTATGCATATTTTCCATTCAAACATAATTTGCTTTTGGTTATTTCGTTTATTTATGCGTGTTTTTAATTCAAACATAATTTGCTTTTGTTATTTCCTTTATTTATGCATATTTTCAATTCAAACATTATTTGCTTTTGGTTATTTCATTCCTTTATGCATATTTTCAATTCAAACATAATTTCCTTTTGGTTATTTCATTCATTGATGCATATTTTCAATTGAAACATAATTTCCTTTTGGTTATTTCATTCATTTATCCATATTTTCAATTCAAACATAATTTCCTTTTGGTTATTTCATTCATTTATCCATATTTTCAATTCAAACATAATTTCCTTTTGGTTATTTCATTCATTTATGCATATTTTCAATTCAAACATAATTTGCTTTTGGTTATTTCATTCATTTATGCATATTTTCAATTCAAACATAATTTCCTTTTGGTTATTTCATTCATTTATGCATATTTTCAATTCAAACATAATTTCAATTTGGTTATTTCATTCATTTATGCATATTTTCAATTCAAACATAATTTCCTTTTGATTATTTCATCCATTTATCCATATTTTCAATTCAAACATAATTTCCTTTTAGTTATTGCATTCATTTATGCATATTTTCAATTCAAACATAATTTCCTTTTGGTTATTTCATTTATTTATGCATATTTTCAATTCAAACATAATTTCCTTTCGGTTATTTCATTTATTTATGCATATTTCCAATTGAAACATATTTTCCTTTTGGTTATTTCGTTTATTTATGCATATTTTCAATTCAAACATAATTTGCTTTTGGTTATTTCATTCCTTTATGCATATTTTCAATTCAGACATAATTTCCTTTTGGTTATTTCATTCATTTACGCATATTTTCAATTCAAGCATAATTTCCTTTTGGTTATTTCATTTATTTATGCATATTTTCAATTCAAACATAATTTCCTATTAGTTATTTCTTTCTTTTAAGCATATTTTCCATTCAAACATAATTTGCTTTTGGTTATTTCGTTTATTTATGCGTATTTTTAATTCAAACATAATTTGCTTTTGGTTATTTAGTTTATTTATGCATATTTTCAATTCAAACATAATTTCCTTTTGTTTATTTCATTCATTGATGCATATTTTCAATTGAAACATAATTTCCTTTTGGTTATTTCATTCATTTATCCATATTTTCAATTCAAACATAATTTCCTTTTGGTTATTTCATTCATTTATGCATATTTTCCATTCAAACATAATTTCCTTTTGGTTATTTCATTTATTTATGCATATTTTCAATTCAAACATAATTTCCTTTTGGTTATTTCATTTATTCATGCATATTTCCAATTGAAACATATTTTCCTTTTGGTTATTTCATTCATTTATCCATATTTTCAATTCAAACATAATTTCCTTTTGGTTATTTCATTCATTTATGCATATTTTCAATTCAAACATAATTTCCTTTTGGTTATTTCATTCATTTATCCATATTTTTAATTCAAACATAATTTGCTTTTTGTTATT
This sequence comes from Acanthosepion lycidas, assembly GCA_963932145.1. Taxonomy (NCBI): domain Eukaryota; kingdom Metazoa; phylum Mollusca; class Cephalopoda; order Sepiida; family Sepiidae; genus Acanthosepion; species Acanthosepion lycidas. The sequence continues at coordinate 55,741,766 of OZ010615.1, forward strand.
TCATTCATTTATGCATATTTTCAATTCAAACATTATTTCCTTTTGGTTATTTCATTCATTTATCCATATTTTCAATTCAAACTTAATTTCTTTTTGGTTATTTAATACATTTATCCATATTTTCAATTCAAACATAATTTCCTTTTAGTTATTTCATTCATTTATGCATATTTTCAATTCAAACATAATTTCCTTTTGGTTATTTCATTTATTTATGCATATTTTCAATTCAAACATAATTTCCTTTTGGTTATTTCATTTATTTATGCATATTTCCAATTGAAACATATTTTCCTTTTGGTTATTTCATTCATTTATGCATATTTTCAATTCAAACATAATTTCCTTTTGGTTATTTCATTCATTTATGCATATTTTCAATTCAAACATAATTTCCTTTTGGTTATTTCATTTATTTATGCATATTTTCAATTCAAACATAATTTCCTATTAGTTATTTCATTCTTTTAAGCATATTTTCCATTCAAACATAATTTGCTTTTGGTTATTTCGTTTATTTATGCGTATTTTCAATTCAAACATAATTTGCTTTTGGTTATTTCATTCCCTTATGCATATTTTCCATTCAAACATAATTTCCTTTTGGTTATTTCATTCATTTATCCATATTTTCAATTCAAACATAATTTCCTTTTGGTTATTTCATTCATTTATCCATATTTTCAATTCAAACATAATTTCCTTTTGGTTATTTCATTCATTTATGCATATTTTCTATTCAAACATAATTTGCTTTTGGTTATTTCATTCATTTATGCATATTTTCAATTCAAACATAATTTCCTTTTGGTTATTTCATTCATTTATGCATATTTTCAATTCAAACATAATTTCAATTTGGTTATTTCATTCATTTATGCATATTTTCAATTCAAACATAATTTCCTTTTGGTTATTTCATTCATTTATCCATATTTTTAATTCAAACATAATTTGCTTTTTGTTATTTCATTCATTTATGCATATTTTCAATTCAAACATTATTTCCTTTTGGTTATTTCATTCATTTATCCATATTTTCAATTCAAACATAATTTCCTTTTGGTTATTTCATTCATTTATGCATATTTTCAATTCAAACATAATTTGCTTTTGGTTATTTCATTCATTTATGCATATTTTCAATTCAAACATAATTTCCTTTTGGTTATTTCATTCATTTATGCATATTTTCAATTCAAACATAATTTCAATTTGGTTATTTCATTCATTTATGCATATTTTCAATTCAAACATAATTTCCTTTTGATTATTTCATCCATTTATCCATATTTTCAATTCAAACATAATTTCCTTTTAGTTATTGCATTCATTTATGCATATTTTCAATTCAAACATAATTTCCTTTTGGTTATTTCATTTATTTATGCATATTTTCAATTCAAACATAATTTCCTTTTGGTTATTTCATTTATTTATGCATATTTCCAATTGAAACATATTTTCCTTTTGGTTATTTCGTTTATTTATGCATATTTTCAATTCAAACATAATTTGCTTTTGGTTATTTCATTCCTTTATGCATATTTTCAATTCAGACATAATTTCCTTTTGGTTATTTCATTCATTTACGCATATTTTCAATTCAAGCATAATTTCCTTTTGGTTATTTCATTTATTTATGCATATTTTCAATTCAAACATAATTTCCTTTTGGTTATTTCATTCATTTATGCATATTTTCAATTCAAACATAATTTCAATTTGGTTATTTCATTCATTTATGCATATTTTCAATTCAAACATAATTTCCTTTTGATTATTTCATCCATTTATCCATATTTTCAATTCAAACATAATTTCCTTTTAGTTATTGCATTCATTTATGCACATTTTCAATTCAAACATAATTTCCTTTTGGTTATTTCCTTTATTTATGCATATTTTCAATTCAAACATAATTTGCTTTTGGTTATTTCATTCCTTTATGCATATTTTCAATTCAGACATAATTTCCTTTTGGTTATTTCATTCATTTACGCATATTTTCAATTCAAGCATAATTTCCTTTTGGTTATTTCATTTATTTATCCATATTTTCAATTCAAACATAATTTCCTATTAGTTATTTCTTTCTTTTAAGCATATTTTCCATTCAAACATAATTTGCTTTTGGTTATTTCGTTTATTTATGCGTATTTTTAATTCAAACATAATTTGCTTTTGGTTATTTTGTTTATTTATGCATATTTTCAATTCAAACATAATTTCCTTTTGTTTATTTCATTCATTGATGCATATTTTCAATTGAAACATAATTTCCTTTTGGTTATTTCATTCATTTATCCATATTTTCAATTCAAACATAATTTCCTTTTGGTTATTTCATTCATTTATGCATATTTTCCATTCAAACATAATTTCCTTTTGGTTATTTCATTTATTTATGCATATTTTCAATTCAAACATAATTTCCTTTTGGTTATTTCATTTATTCATGCATATTTCCAATTGAAACATATTTTCCTTTTGGTTATTTCATTCATTTATCCATATTTTCAATTCAAACATAATTTCCTTTTGGTTATTTCATTCATTTATGCATATTTTCAATTCAAACATAATTTCCTTTTGGTTATTTCATTCATTTATCCATATTTTCAATTCAAACATAATTTGCTTTTTGTTATTTCATTCATTTATGCATATTTTCAATTCAAACATTATTTCCTTTTGGTTATTTCATTCATTTATCCATATTTTCAATTCAAACTTAATTTCTTTTTGGTTATTTAATACATTTATCCATATTTTCAATTCAAACATAATTTCCTTTTAGTTATTTCATTCATTTATGCATATTTTCAATTCAAACATAATTTCCTTTTGGTTATTTCATTTATTTATGCATATTTTCAATTCAAACATAATTTCCTTTTCGTTATTTCATTTATTTATGCATATTTTCAATTCAAACATAATTTCCTTTCGGTTATTTCATTTATTTATGCATATTTCCAATTGAAACATATTTTCCTTTTGGTTATTTCGTTTATTTATGCATATTTTCAATTCAAACATAATTTGCTTTTGGTTATTTCATTCCTTTATGCATATTTTCAATTCAGACATAATTTCCTTTTGGTTATTTCATTCATTTACGCATATTTTCAATTCAAGCATAATTTCCTTTTGGTTATTTCATTTATTTATGCATATTTTCAATTCAAACATAATTTCCTATTAGTTATTTCTTTCTTTTAAGCATATTTTCCATTCAAACATAATTTGCTTTTGGTTATTTCGTTTATTTATGCGTATTTTTAATTCAAACATAATTTGCTTTTGGTTATTTAGTTTATTTATGCATATTTTCAATTCAAACATAATTTCCTTTTGTTTATTTCATTCATTGATGCATATTTTCAATTGAAACATAATTTCCTTTTGGTTATTTCATTCATTTATCCATATTTTCAATTCAAACATAATTTCCTTTTGGTTATTTCATTCATTTATGCATATTTTCCATTCAAACATAATTTCCTTTTGGTTATTTCATTTATTTATGCATATTTTCAATTCAAACATAATTTCCTTTTGGTTATTTCATTTATTCATGCATATTTCCAATTGAAACATATTTTCCTTTTGGTTATTTCATTCATTTATCCATATTTTCAATTCAAACATAATTTCCTTTTGGTTATTTCATTCATTTATGCATATTTTCAATTCAAACATAATTTCCTTTTGGTTATTTCATTCATTTATCCATATTTTTAATTCAAACGTAATTTGCTTTTTGTTATTTCATTCATTTATGCATATTTTCAATTCAAACATTATTTCCTTTTGGTTATTTCATTCATTTATCCATATTTTCAATTCAAACTTAATTTCTTTTTGGTTATTTAATACATTTATCCATATTTTCAATTCAAACATAATTTCCTTTTAGTTATTTCATTCATTTATGCATATTTTCAATTCAAACATAATTTCCTTTTGGTTATTTCATTTATTTATGCATATTTTCAATTCAAACATAATTTCCTTTTGGTTATTTCATTTATTTATGCATATTTCCAATTGAAACATATTTTCCTTTTGGTTATTTCATTCATTTATGCATATTTTCAATTCAAACATAATTTCCTTTTGGTTATTTCATTCATTTATGCATATTTTCAATTCAAACATAATTTCCTTTTGGTTATTTCATTTATTTATGCATATTTTCAATTCAAACATAATTTCCTATTAGTTATTTCATTCTTTTAAGCATATTTTCCATTCAAACATAATTTGCTTTTGGTTATTTCGTTTATTTATGCGTATTTTCAATTCAAACATAATTTGCTTTTGGTTATTTCATTCCCTTATGCATATTTTCCATTCAAACATAATTTCCTTTTGGTTATTTCATTCATTTATCCATATTTTCAATTCAAACATAATTTCCTTTTGGTTATTTCATTCATTTATCCATATTTTCAATTCAAACATAATTTCCTTTTGGTTATTTCATTCATTTATGCATATTTTCAATTCAAACATAATTTGCTTTTGGTTATTTCATTCATTTATGCATATTTTCAATTCAAACATAATTTCCTTTTGGTTATTTCATTCATTTATGCATATTTTCAATTCAAACATAATTTCAATTTGGTTATTTCATTCATTTATGCATATTTTCAATTCAAACATAATTTCCTTTTGGTTATTTCATTCATTTATCCATATTTTTAATTCAAACATAATTTGCTTTTTGTTATTTCATTCATTTATGCATATTTTCAATTCAAACATTATTTCCTTTTGGTTATTTCATTCATTTATCCATATTTTCAATTCAAACATAATTTCCTTTTGGTTATTTCATTCATTTATGCATATTTTCAATTCAAACATAATTTGCTTTTGGTTATTTCATTCATTTATGCATATTTTCAATTCAAACATAATTTCCTTTTGGTTATTTCATTCATTTATGCATATTTTCAATTCAAACATAATTTCAATTTGGTTATTTCATTCATTTATGCATATTTTCAATTCAAACATAATTTCCTTTTGATTATTTCATCCATTTATCCATATTTTCAATTCAAACATAATTTCCTTTTAGTTATTGCATTCATTTATGCATATTTTCAATTCAAACATAATTTCCTTTTGGTTATTTCATTTATTTATGCATATTTTCAATTCAAACATAATTTCCTTTTGGTTATTTCATTTATTTATGCATATTTCCAATTGAAACATATTTTCCTTTTGGTTATTTCGTTTATTTATGCATATTTTCAATTCAAACATAATTTGCTTTTGGTTATTTCATTCCTTTATGCATATTTTCAATTCAGACATAATTTCCTTTTGGTTATTTCATTCATTTACGCATATTTTCAATTCAAGCATAATTTCCTTTTGGTTATTTCATTTATTTATGCATATTTTCAATTCAAACATAATTTCCTATTAGTTATTTCTTTCTTTTAAGCATATTTTCCATTCAAACATAATTTGCTTTTGGTTATTTCGTTTATTTATGCGTATTTTTAATTCAAACATAATTTGCTTTTGGTTATTTTGTTTATTTATGCATATTTTCAATTCAAACATAATTTCCTTTTGTTTATTTCATTCATTGATGCATATTTTCAATTGAAACATAATTTCCTTTTGGTTATTTCATTCATTTATCCATATTTTCAATTCAAACATAATTTCCTTTTGGTTATTTCATTCATTTATGCATATTTTCCATTCAAACATAATTTCCTTTTGGTTATTTCATTTATTTATGCATATTTTCAATTCAAACATAATTTCCTTTTGGTTATTTCATTTATTCATGCATATTTCCAATTGAAACATATTTTCCTTTTGGTTATTTCATTCATTTATCCATATTTTCAATTCAAACATAATTTCCTTTTGGTTATTTCATTCATTTATGCATATTTTCAATTCAAACATAATTTCCTTTTGGTTATTTCATTCATTTATCCATATTTTCAATTCAAACATAATTTGCTTTTTGTTATTTCATTCATTTATGCATATTTTCAATTCAAACATTATTTCCTTTTGGTTATTTCATTCATTTATCCATATTTTCAATTCAAACTTAATTTCTTTTTGGTTATTTAATACATTTATCCATATTTTCAATTCAAACATAATTTCCTTTTAGTTATTTCATTCATTTATGCATATTTTCAATTCAAACATAATTTCCTTTTGGTTATTTCATTTATTTATGCATATTTTCAATTCAAACATAATTTCCTTTTCGTTATTTCATTTATTTATGCATATTTCCAATTGAAACATATTTTCCTTTTGGTTATTTCATTCATTTATGCATATTTTCAATTCAAACATAATTTCCTTTTGGTTATTTCATTCATTTATGCATATTTTCAATTCAAACATAATTTCCTTTTGGTTATTTCATTTATTTATGCATATTTTCAATTCAAACATAATTTCCTATTAGTTATTTCATTCTTTTAAGCATATTTTCCATTCAAACATAATTTGCTTTTGGTTATTTCGTTTATTTATGCGTATTTTCAATTCAAACATAATTTGCTTTTGGTTATTTCATTCCCTTATGCATATTTTCCATTCAAACATAATTTCCTTTTGGTTATTTCATTCATTTATCCATATTTTCAATTCAAACATAATTTCCTTTTGGTTATTTCATTCATTTATCCATATTTTCAATTCAAACATAATTTCCTTTTGGTTATTTCATTCATTTATGCATATTTTCAATTCAAACATAATTTGCTTTTGGTTATTTCATTCATTTATGCATATTTTCAATTCAAACATAATTTCCTTTTGGTTATTTCATTCATTTATGCATATTTTCAATTCAAACATAATTTCAATTTGGTTATTTCATTCATTTATGCATATTTTCAATTCAAACATAATTTCCTTTTGGTTATTTCATTCATTTATCCATATTTTTAATTCAAACATAATTTGCTTTTTGTTATTTCATTCATTTATGCATATTTTCAATTCAAACATTATTTCCTTTTGGTTATTTCATTCATTTATCCATATTTTCAATTCAAACATAATTTCCTTTTGGTTATTTCATTCATTTATGCATATTTTCAATTCAAACATAATTTGCTTTTGGTTATTTCATTCATTTATGCATATTTTCAATTCAAACATAATTTCCTTTTGGTTATTTCATTCATTTATGCATATTTTCAATTCAAACATAATTTCAATTTGGTTATTTCATTCATTTATGCATATTTTCAATTCAAACATAATTTCCTTTTGATTATTTCATCCATTTATCCATATTTTCAATTCAAACATAATTTCCTTTTAGTTATTGCATTCATTTATGCATATTTTCAATTCAAACATAATTTCCTTTTGGTTATTTCATTTATTTATGCATATTTTCAATTCAAACATAATTTCCTTTTGGTTATTTCATTTATTTATGCATATTTCCAATTGAAACATATTTTCCTTTTGGTTATTTCGTTTATTTATGCATATTTTCAATTCAAACATAATTTGCTTTTGGTTATTTCATTCCTTTATGCATATTTTCAATTCAGACATAATTTCCTTTTGGTTATTTCATTCATTTACGCATATTTTCAATTCAAGCATAATTTCCTTTTGGTTATTTCATTTATTTATGCATATTTTCAATTCAAACATAATTTCCTATTAGTTATTTCTTTCTTTTAAGCATATTTTCCATTCAAACATAATTTGCTTTTGGTTATTTCGTTTATTTATGCGTATTTTTAATTCAAACATAATTTGCTTTTGGTTATTTTGTTTATTTATGCATATTTTCAATTCAAACATAATTTCCTTTTGTTTATTTCATTCATTGATGCATATTTTCAATTGAAACATAATTTCCTTTTGGTTATTTCATTCATTTATCCATATTTTCAATTCAAACATAATTTCCTTTTGGTTATTTCATTCATTTATGCATATTTTCCATTCAAACATAATTTCCTTTTGGTTATTTCATTTATTTATGCATATTTTCAATTCAAACATAATTTCCTTTTGGTTATTTCATTTATTCATGCATATTTCCAATTGAAACATATTTTCCTTTTGGTTATTTCATTCATTTATCCATATTTTCAATTCAAACATAATTTCCTTTTGGTTATTTCATTCATTTATGCATATTTTCAATTCAAACATAATTTCCTTTTGGTTATTTCATTCATTTATCCATATTTTCAATTCAAACATAATTTGCTTTTTGTTATTTCATTCATTTATGCATATTTTCAATTCAAACATTATTTCCTTTTGGTTATTTCATTCATTTATCCATATTTTCAATTCAAACTTAATTTCTTTTTGGTTATTTAATACATTTATCCATATTTTCAATTCAAACATAATTTCCTTTTAGTTATTTCATTCATTTATGCATATTTTCAATTCAAACATAATTTCCTTTTGGTTATTTCATTTATTTATGCATATTTTCAATTCAAACATAATTTCCTTTTCGTTATTTCATTTATTTATGCATATTTCCAATTGAAACATATTTTCCTTTTGGTTATTTCATTCATTTATGCATATTTTCAATTCAAACATAATTTCCTTTTGGTTATTTCATTCATTTATGCATATTTTCAATTCAAACATAATTTCCTTTTGGTTATTTCATTTATTTATGCATATTTTCAATTCAAACATAATTTCCTATTAGTTATTTCATTCTTTTAAGCATATTTTCCATTCAAACATAATTTGCTTTTGGTTATTTCGTTTATTTATGCGTATTTTTAATTCAAACATAATTTGCTTTTGGTTATTTCGTTTATTTATGCATATTTTCAATTCAAACATAATTTCCTTTTGGTTATTTCATTCATTTATCCATATTTTCAATTCAAACATAATTTCCTTTTGGTTATTTCATTCATTTATGCATATTTTCAATTCAAACATAATTTCCTTTTGGTTATTTCATTTATTTATGCATATTTTCAATTCAAACATAATTTCCTTTTAGTTATTTCATTCTTTTATGCATATTTTCCATTCAAACATAATTTGCTTTTCGTTATTTCGTTTATTTATGCGTATTTTTAATTCAAACATAATTTGCTTTTGGTTATTTCGTTTATTTAAGCATATTTTCAATTCAAACATAATTTGCTTTTGGTTATTTCATTCCTTTATGCATATTTTCAATTCAAACATAATTTCCTTTTGGTTATTTCATTCATTTATCCATATTTTCAATTCAAACATAATTTCCTTTTGGTTATTTCATTCATTTATGCATATTTTCAATTCAATCATAATTTCCTTTTGGTTATTTCATTTATTTATGCATATTTTTTATTCAAACATAATTTCCTTTTAGTTATTTCATTCTTTTATGCATATTTTCCATTCAAACATAATTTTCTCTTGGTTATTTCGTTTATTTATGCGTATTTTTAATTCAAACATAATTTGCTTTTGGTTATTTCGTTTATTTATGCATATTTTCAATTCAAACATAATTTGCTTTTGGTTATTTCATTCCTTTATGCATATTTTCAATTCAAACATAATTTCCTTTTGGTTATTTCATTCATTTATCCATATTTTCAATTCAAACATAATTTCCTTTTGGTTATTTCATTTATTTATGCATATTTTTTATTCAAACTTAATTTCCTTTTAGTTATTTCATTCTTTTATGCATATTTTCCATTCAAACATAATTTTCTCTTGGTTATTTCGTTTATTTATGCATATTTTCAATTCAAACATAATTTCCTTTTGGTTATTTCATTTATTTATGCATATTTTTTATTCAAACTTAATTTCCTTTTAGTTATTTCATTCTTTTATGCATATTTTCCATTCAAACATAATTTTCTCTTGGTTATTTCGTTTATTTATGCATATTTTCAATTCAAACATAATTTCCTTTTGGTTATTTCATTTATTTATGCATATTTTTTATTCAAACTTAATTTCCTTTTAGTTATTTCATTCTTTTATGCATATTTTCCATTCAAACATAATTTTCTCTTGGTTATTTCGTTTATTTATGCATATTTTCAATTCAAACATAATTTGCTTTTGGTTATTTCATTCCTTTATGCATATTTTCAATTCAAACATAATTTCCTTTTGGTTATTTCATTCATTTATCCATATTTTCAATTCAAACATAATTTCCTTTTAGTTATTTCATTCTTTTATGCATATTTTCCATTCAAACATAATTTGCTTTTGGTTATTTCGTTTATTTATGCGTATTTTTAATTCAAACATAATTTTCTTTTGGTTATTTCGTTTATTTATGCATATTTTCAATTCAAACATAATTTGCTTTTGGTTATTTCATTCCTTTATGCATATTTTCAATTCAAACATAATTTCCTTTTGGTTATTTCATTCATTTATCCATATTTTCAATTCAAACATAATTTCCTTTTGGTTATTTCATTCATTTATGCATATTTTCAATTCAAACATAATTTCCTTTTAGTTATTTCATTTATTTATGCATATTTTTTATTCAAACATAATTTCCTTTTAGTTATTTCATTCTTTTATGCATATTTTCCATTCAAACCTAATTTTCTCTTGGTTATTTCGTTTATTTATGCGTATTTTTAATTCAAACATAATTTGCTTTTGGTTATTTCGTTTATTTATGCATATTTTCAATTCAAACATAATTTGCTTTTGGTTATTTCATTCCTTTATGCATATTTTCAATTCAAACATAATTTCCTTTTGGTTATTTCATTCATTTATCCATATTTTCCATTCAAACATAATTTGCTTTTGGTTATTTCGTTTATTTATACGTATTTTTAATTCAAACATAATTTGCTTTTGGTTATTTCATTTATTTATCCATATTTTCAATTCAAACGTAATATCCTTTTGGTTATGCCATTCATTTTTGCATATTTTCAATTCAAACATAATTTGCTTTTGGTTATTTCATTCATTTATACATATTTTCAATTCAAACATAATTTCCTTTTGGTTATTTCATTCATTTATGCATATTTTCAATTCAAACATAATTTCCTTTTGGTTATTTCATTTATTTATGCATATTTTCAATTCAAACATAATTTGCTTTTGGTTATTTCATTTATTTATGCATATTTTCAATTCAAACATAATTTCCTATTAGTTATTTCATTCTTTTAAGCATATTTTCCATTCAAACATAATTTGCTTTTGGTTATTTCGTTTATTTATGCGTATTTTTAATTCAAACATAATTTGCTTTTGGTTATTTCGTTTATTTATGCATATTTTCAATTCAAACATAATTTCCTTTTGGTTATTTCATTTATTTATGCATATTTCCAATTGAAACATATTTTCCTTTTGGTTATTTCATTCATTTATCCATATTTTCAATTCAAACATAAATTCCTTTTAGTTATTTCATTCATTTCTGCATATTTTCAATTCAAACATAATTTCCTTTTGGTTATTTCATTCATTTATGCATATTTTCAATTCAAACATAATTTCATTTTGGTTATTTCATTTATTTATGCATATTTTCAATTCAAACATAATTTCCTATTAGTTATTTCATTCTTTTAAGCATATTTTCCATTCAAACATAATTTGCTTTTGGTTATTTCGTTTATTTATGCGTATTTTTAATTCAAACATAATTTGCTTTTGGTTATTTCGTTTATTTATGCATATTTTCAATTCAAACATAATTTGCTTTTGGTTATTTCATTCCTTTATGCATATTTTCCATTCAAACATAATTTCCTTTTGGTTATTTCATTCATTTATCCATATTTTCAATTCAAACATAAATTCCTTTTGGTTATTTCATTCATTTTTGCATATTTTCAATTCAAACATAATTTCCTTTTGGTTATTTCATTCATTTATGCATATTTTCAATTCAAACATAATTTCCTTTTGGTTATTTCATTTATTTATGCATATTTTCAATTCAAACATAATTTCCTATTAGTTATTTCATTCTTTTAAGCATATTTTCCATTCAAACATAATTTGCTTTTGGTTATTTCGTTTATTTATGCGTATTTTTAATTCAAACATAATTTGCTTTTGGTTATTTCGTTTATTTATGCATATTTTCAATTCAAACATAATTTGCTTTTGGTTATTTCATTCCTTTATGCATATTTTCCATTCAAACATAATTTCCTTTTGGTTATTTTATTCATTTATCCATATTTTCAATTCAAACATAATTTCCTTTTGGTTATTTCATTCATTTATGCATATTTTCAATTCAAACATAATTTCCTTTTGGTTATTTCATTTATTTATGCATATTTTCAATTCAAACATAATTTCCTTTTAGTTATTTCATTCTTTTATGCATATTTTCCATTCAAACATAATTTGCTTTTGGTTATTTCGTTTATTTATGCGTATTTTTAATTCAAACATAATTTGCTTTTGGTTATTTCGTTTATTTATGCATATTTTCAATTCAAACATAATTTGCTTTTGGTTATTTAATTCCTTTATGCATATTTTCAATTCAAACATAATTTCCTTTTGGTTATTTCATTCATTTATCCATATTTTCAATTCAAACATAATTTCCTTTTGGTTATTTCATTCATTTATGCATATTTTCAATTCAAACATAATTTCCTTTTGGTTATTTCATTTATTTATGCATATTTTTTATTCAAACATAATTTCCTTTTAGTTATTTCATTCTTTTATGCATATTTTCCATTCAAACATAATTTTCTCTTGGTTATTTCGTTTATTTATGCGTATTTTTAATTCAAACATAATTTGCTTTTGGTTATTTCGTTTATTTAAGCATATTTTCAATTCAAACATAATTTGCTTTTGGTTATTTCATTCCTTTATGCATATTTTCAATTCAAACATAATTTCCTTTTGGTTATTTCATTCATTTATCCATATTTTCAATTCAAACATAATTTCCTTTTGGTTATTTCATTCATTTATGCATATTTTCAATTCAATCATAATTTCCTTTTGGTTATTTCATTTATTTATGCATATTTTTTATTCAAACATAATTTCCTTTTAGTTATTTCATTCTTTTATGCATATTTTCCATTCAAACATAATTTTCTCTTGGTTATTTCGTTTATTTATGCGTATTTTTAATTCAAACATAATTTGCTTTTGGTTATTTCGTTTATTTATGCATATTTTCAATTCAAACATAATTTGCTTTTGGTTATTTCATTCCTTTATGCATATTTTCAATTCAAACATAATTTCCTTTTGGTTATTTCATTCATTTATCCATATTTTCCATTCAAACATAATTTGCTTTTGGTTATTTCGTTTATTTATACGTATTTTTAATTCAAACATAATTTGCTTTTGGTTATTTCATTTATTTATCCATATTTTCAATTCAAACGTAATATCCTTTTGGTTATGCCATTCATTTTTGCATATTTTCAATTCAAACATAATTTGCTTTTGGTTATTTCATTCATTTATACATATTTTCAATTCAAACATAATTTCCTTTTGGTTATTTCATTCATTTATGCATATTTTCAATTCAAACATAATTTCCTTTTGGTTATTTCATTTATTTATGCATATTTTCAATTCAAACATAATTTGCTTTTGGTTATTTCATTTATTTATGCATATTTTCAATTCAAACATAATTTCCTATTAGTTATTTCATTCTTTTAAGCATATTTTCCATTCAAACATAATTTGCTTTTGGTTATTTCGTTTATTTATGCGTATTTTTAATTCAAACATAATTTGCTTTTGGTTATTTCGTTTATTTATGCATATTTTCAATTCAAACATAATTTCCTTTTGGTTATTTCATTTATTTATGCATATTTCCAATTGAAACATATTTTCCTTTTGGTTATTTCATTCATTTATCCATATTTTCAATTCAAACATAAATTCCTTTTAGTTATTTCATTCATTTCTGCATATTTTCAATTCAAACATAATTTCCTTTTGGTTATTTCATTCATTTATGCATATTTTCAATTCAAACATAATTTCATTTTGGTTATTTCATTTATTTATGCATATTTTCAATTCAAACATAATTTCCTATTAGTTATTTCATTCTTTTAAGCATATTTTCCATTCAAACATAATTTGCTTTTGGTTATTTCGTTTATTTATGCGTATTTTTAATTCAAACATAATTTGCTTTTGGTTATTTCGTTTATTTATGCATATTTTCAATTCAAACATAATTTGCTTTTGGTTATTTCATTCCTTTATGCATATTTTCCATTCAAACATAATTTCCTTTTGGTTATTTCATTCATTTATCCATATTTTCAATTCAAACATAAATTCCTTTTGGTTATTTCATTCATTTTTGCATATTTTCAATTCAAACATAATTTCCTTTTGGTTATTTCATTCATTTATGCATATTTTCAATTCAAACATAATTTCCTTTTGGTTATTTCATTTATTTATGCATATTTTCAATTCAAACATAATTTCCTATTAGTTATTTCATTCTTTTAAGCATATTTTCCATTCAAACATAATTTGCTTTTGGTTATTTCGTTTATTTATGCGTATTTTTAATTCAAACATAATTTGCTTTTGGTTATTTCGTTTATTTATGCATATTTTCAATTCAAACATAATTTGCTTTTGGTTATTTCATTCCTTTATGCATATTTTCCATTCAAACATAATTTCCTTTTGGTTATTTTATTCATTTATCCATATTTTCAATTCAAACATAATTTCCTTTTGGTTATTTCATTCATTTATGCATATTTTCAATTCAAACATAATTTCCTTTTGGTTATTTCATTTATTTATGCATATTTTCAATTCAAACATAATTTCCTTTTAGTTATTTCATTCTTTTATGCATATTTTCCATTCAAACATAATTTGCTTTTGGTTATTTCGTTTATTTATGCGTATTTTTAATTCAAACATAATTTGCTTTTGGTTATTTCGTTTATTTATGCATATTTTCAATTCAAACATAATTTGCTTTTGGTTATTTAATTCCTTTATGCATATTTTCAATTCAAACATAATTTCCTTTTGGTTATTTCATTCATTTATCCATATTTTCAATTCAAACATAATTTCCTTTTGGTTATTTCATTCATTTATGCATATTTTCAATTCAAACATAATTTCCTTTTGGTTATTTCATTTATTTATGCATATTTTTTATTCAAACATAATTTCCTTTTAGTTATTTCATTCTTTTATGCATATTTTCCATTCAAACATAATTTTCTCTTGGTTATTTCGTTTATTTATGCGTATTTTTAATTCAAACATAATTTGCTTTTGGTTATTTCGTTTATTTAAGCATATTTTCAATTCAAACATAATTTGCTTTTGGTTATTTCATTCCTTTATGCATATTTTCAATTCAAACATAATTTCCTTTTGGTTATTTCATTCATTTATCCATATTTTCAATTCAAACATAATTTCCTTTTGGTTATTTCATTCATTTATGCATATTTTCAATTCAATCATAATTTCCTTTTGGTTATTTCATTTATTTATGCATATTTTTTATTCAAACATAATTTCCTTTTAGTTATTTCATTCTTTTATGCATATTTTCCATTCAAACATAATTTTCTCTTGGTTATTTCGTTTATTTATGCGTATTTTTAATTCAAACATAATTTGCTTTTGGTTATTTCGTTTATTTATGCATATTTTCAATTCAAACATAATTTGCTTTTGGTTATTTCATTCCTTTATGCATATTTTCAATTCAAACATAATTTCCTTTTGGTTATTTCATTCATTTATCCATATTTTCAATTCAAACATAATTTCCTTTTGGTTATTTCATTTATTTATGCATATTTTTTATTCAAACTTAATTTCCTTTTAGTTATTTCATTCTTTTATGCATATTTTCCATTCAAACATAATTTTCTCTTGGTTATTTCGTTTATTTATGCGTATGTTTAATTCAAACATAATTTGCTTTTGGTTATTTCATTCCTTTATGCATATTTTCAATTCAAACATAATTTCCTTTTGGTTATTTCATTTATTTATGCATATTTTTTATTCAAACTTAATTTCCTTTTAGTTATTTCATTCTTTTATGCATATTTTCAATTCAAACATAATTTCCTTTTGGTTATTTCATTTATTTATGCATATTTTTTATTCAAACTTAATTTCCTTTTAGTTATTTCATTCTTTTATGCATATTTTCCATTCAAACATAATTTTCTCTTGGTTATTTCGTTTATTTATGCGTATGTTTAATTCAAACATAATTTGCTTTTGGTTATTTCATTCCTTTATGCATATTTTCAATTCAAACATAATTTCCTTTTGGTTATTTCATTTATTTATGCATATTTTTTATTCAAACTTAATTTCCTTTTAGTTATTTCATTCTTTTATGCATATTTTCCATTCAAACATAATTTTCTCTTGGTTATTTCGTTTATTTATGCGTATGTTTAATTCAAACATAATTTGCTTTTGGTTATTTCATTCCTTTATGCATATTTTCAATTCAAACATAATTTCCTTTTGGTTATTTCATTTATTTATGCATATTTTTTATTCAAACTTAATTTCCTTTTAGTTATTTCATTCTTTTATGCATATTTTCCATTCAAACATAATTTTCTCTTGGTTATTTCGTTTATTTATGCGTATGTTTAATTCAAACATAATTTGCTTTTGGTTATTTCATTCTTTTATGCATATTTTCAATTCAAACATAATTTCCTTTTGGTTATTTCATTTATTTATGCATATTTTTTATTCAAACTTAATTTCCTTTTAGTTATTTCATTCTTTTATGCATATTTTCCATTCAAACATAATTTTCTCTTGGTTATTTCGTTTATTTATGCGTATGTTTAATTCAAACATAATTTGCTTTTGGTTATTTCATTCCTTTATGCATATTTTCAATTCAAACATAATTTCCTTTTGGTTATTTCATTTATTTATGCATATTTTTTATTCAAACTTAATTTCCTTTTAGTTATTTCATTCTTTTATGCATATTTTCCATTCAAACATAATTTTCTCTTGGTTATTTCGTTTATTTATGCGTATGTTTAATTCAAACATAATTTGCTTTTGGTTATTTCATTCCTTTATGCATATTTTCAATTCAAACATAATTTCCTTTTGGTTATTTCATTTATTTATGCATATTTTTTATTCAAACTTAATTTCCTTTTAGTTATTTCATTCTTTTATGCATATTTTCCATTCAAACATAATTTTCTCTTGGTTATTTCGTTTATTTATGCGTATGTTTAATTCAAACATAATTTGCTTTTGGTTATTTCATTCCTTTATGCATATTTTCAATTCAAACATAATTTCCTTTTGGTTATTTCATTTATTTATGCATATTTTTTATTCAAACTTAATTTCCTTTTAGTTATTTCATTCTTTTATGCATATTTTCCATTCAAACATAATTTTCTCTTGGTTATTTCGTTTATTTATGCGTATGTTTAATTCAAACATAATTTGCTTTTGGTTATTTCATTCCTTTATGCATATTTTCAATTCAAACATAATTTCCTTTTGGTTATTTCATTTATTTATGCATATTTTTTATTCAAACTTAATTTCCTTTTAGTTATTTCATTCTTTTATGCATATTTTCCATTCAAACATAATTTTCTCTTGGTTATTTCGTTTATTTATGCGTATGTTTAATTCAAACATAATTTGCTTTTGGTTATTTCATTCCTTTATGCATATTTTCAATTCAAACATAATTTCCTTTTGGTTATTTCATTTATTTATGCATATTTTTTATTCAAACTTAATTTCCTTTTAGTTATTTCATTCTTTTATGCATATTTTCCATTCAAACATAATTTTCTCTTGGTTATTTCGTTTATTTATGCGTATGTTTAATTCAAACATAATTTGCTTTTGGTTATTTCATTCCTTTATGCATATTTTCAATTCAAACATAATTTCCTTTTGGTTATTTCATTTATTTATGCATATTTTTTATTCAAACTTAATTTCCTTTTAGTTATTTCATTCTTTTATGCATATTTTCCATTCAAACATAATTTTCTCTTGGTTATTTCGTTTATTTATGCGTATGTTTAATTCAAACATAATTTGCTTTTGGTTATTTCATTCCTTTATGCATATTTTCAATTCAAACATAATTTCCTTTTGGTTATTTCATTTATTTATGCATATTTTTTATTCAAACTTAATTTCCTTTTAGTTATTTCATTCTTTTATGCATATTTTCCATTCAAACATAATTTTCTCTTGGTTATTTCGTTTATTTATGCGTATGTTTAATTCAAACATAATTTGCTTTTGGTTATTTCATTCCTTTATGCATATTTTCAATTCAAACATAATTTCCTTTTGGTTATTTCATTTATTTATGCATATTTTTTATTCAAACTTAATTTCCTTTTAGTTATTTCATTCTTTTATGCATATTTTCCATTCAAACATAATTTTCTCTTGGTTATTTCGTTTATTTATGCGTATGTTTAATTCAAACATAATTTGCTTTTGGTTATTTCATTCCTTTATGCATATTTTCAATTCAAACATAATTTCCTTTTGGTTATTTCATTTATTTATGCATATTTTTTATTCAAACTTAATTTCCTTTTAGTTATTTCATTCTTTTATGCATATTTTCCATTCAAACATAATTTTCTCTTGGTTATTTCGTTTATTTATGCGTATGTTTAATTCAAACATAATTTGCTTTTGGTTATTTCATTCCTTTATGCATATTTTCAATTCAAACATAATTTCCTTTTGGTTATTTCATTTATTTATGCATATTTTTTATTCAAACTTAATTTCCTTTTAGTTATTTCATTCTTTTATGCATATTTTCCATTCAAACATAATTTTCTCTTGGTTATTTCGTTTATTTATGCGTATGTTTAATTCAAACATAATTTGCTTTTGGTTATTTCATTCCTTTATGCATATTTTCAATTCAAACATAATTTCCTTTTGGTTATTTCATTTATTTATGCATATTTTTTATTCAAACTTAATTTCCTTTTAGTTATTTCATTCTTTTATGCATATTTTCCATTCAAACATAATTTTCTCTTGGTTATTTCGTTTATTTATGCGTATGTTTAATTCAAACATAATTTGCTTTTGGTTATTTCATTCATTTATCCATATTTTCAATTCAAACATAATTTCCTTTTGGTTATTTCATTTATTTATGCATATTTTTTATTCAAACATAATTTCCTTTTAGTTATTTCATTCTTTTATGCATATTTTCCATTCAAACATAATTTTCTCTTGGTTATTTCGTTTATTTATGCGTATTTTTAATTCAAACATAATTTGCTTTTGGTTATTTCGTTTATTTAAGCATATTTTCAATTCAAACATAATTTGCTTTTGGTTATTTCATTCCTTTATGCATATTTTCAATTCAAACATAATTTCCTTTTGGTTATTTCATTCATTTATCCATATTTTCAATTCAAACATAATTTCCTTTTGGTTATTTCATTCATTTATGCATATTTTCAATTCAATCATAATTTCCTTTTGGTTATTTCATTTATTTATGCATATTTTTTATTCAAACATAATTTCCTTTTAGTTATTTCATTCTTTTATGCATATTTTCCATTCAAACATAATTTTCTCTTGGTTATTTCGTTTATTTATGCGTATTTTCCATTCAAACATAATTTGCTTTTGGTTATTTCGTTTATTTATGCATATTTTCAATTCAAACATAATTTGCTTTTGGTTATTTCATTCCTTTATGCATATTTTCAATTCAAACATAATTTCCTTTTGGTTATTTCATTCATTTATCCATATTTTCAATTCAAACATAATTTCCTTTTGGTTATTTCATTTATTTATGCATATTTTTTATTCAAACTTAATTTCCTTTTAGTTATTTCATTCTTTTATGCATATTTTCCATTCAAACATAATTTTCTCTTGGTTATTTCGTTTATTTATGCGTATGTTTAATTCAAACATAATTTGCTTTTGGTTATTTCATTCATTTATCCATATTTTCAATTCAAACATAATTTCCTTTTGGTTATTTCATTTATTTATGCATATTTTTTATTCAAACATAATTTCCTTTTAGTTATTTCATTCTTTTATGCATATTTTCCATTCAAACATAATTTTCTCTTGGTTATTTCGTTTATTTATGCGTATTTTTAATTCAAACATAATTTGCTTTTGGTTATTTCGTTTATTTAAGCATATTTTCAATTCAAACATAATTTGCTTTTGGTTATTTCATTCCTTTATGCATATTTTCAATTCAAACATAATTTCCTTTTGGTTATTTCATTCATTTATCCATATTTTCAATTCAAACATAATTTCCTTTTGGTTATTTCATTCATTTATGCATATTTTCAATTCAATCATAATTTCCTTTTGGTTATTTCATTTATTTATGCATATTTTTTATTCAAACATAATTTCCTTTTAGTTATTTCATTCTTTTATGCATATTTTCCATTCAAACATAATTTTCTCTTGGTTATTTCGTTTATTTATGCGTATTTTCCATTCAAACATAATTTGCTTTTGGTTATTTCGTTTATTTATGCATATTTTCAATTCAAACATAATTTGCTTTTGGTTATTTCATTCCTTTATGCATATTTTCAATTCAAACATAATTTCCTTTTGGTTATTTCATTCATTTATCCATATTTTCAATTCAAACATAATTTCCTTTTGGTTATTTCATTTATTTATGCATATTTTTTATTCAAACTTAATTTCCTTTTAGTTATTTCATTCTTTTATGCATATTTTCCATTCAAACATAATTTTCTCTTGGTTATTTCGTTTATTTATGCGTATGTTTAATTCAAACATAATTTGCTTTTGGTTATTTCATTCATTTATCCATATTTTCAATTCAAACATAATTTCCTTTTGGTTATTTCATTTATTTATGCATATTTTTTATTCAAACATAATTTCCTTTTAGTTATTTCATTCTTTTATGCATATTTTCCATTCAAACATAATTTTCTCTTGGTTATTTCGTTTATTTATGCGTATTTTTAATTCAAACATAATTTGCTTTTGGTTATTTCGTTTATTTAAGCATATTTTCAATTCAAACATAATTTGCTTTTGGTTATTTCATTCCTTTATGCATATTTTCAATTCAAACATAATTTCCTTTTGGTTATTTCATTCATTTATCCATATTTTCAATTCAAACATAATTTCCTTTTGGTTATTTCATTCATTTATGCATATTTTCAATTCAATCATAATTTCCTTTTGGTTATTTCATTTATTTATGCATATTTTTTATTCAAACATAATTTCCTTTTAGTTATTTCATTCTTTTATGCATATTTTCCATTCAAACATAATTTTCTCTTGGTTATTTCGTTTATTTATGCGTATTTTTAATTCAAACATAATTTGCTTTTGGTTATTTCGTTTATTTATGCATATTTTCAATTCAAACATAATTTGCTTTTGGTTATTTCATTCCTTTATGCATATTTTCAATTCAAACATAATTTCCTTTTGGTTATTTCATTCATTTATCCATATTTTCAATTCAAACATAATTTCCTTTTGGTTATTTCATTTATTTATGCATATTTTTTATTCAAACTTAATTTCCTTTTAGTTATTTCATTCTTTTATGCATATTTTCCATTCAAACATAATTTCCTTTTGGTTATTTCGTTTATTTATGCGTATGTTTAATTCAAACATAATTTGCTTTTGGTTATTTCATTCCTTTATGCATATTTTCAATTCAAACATAATTTCCTTTTGGTTATTTCATTTATTTATGCATATTTTTTATTCAAACTTAATTTCCTTTTAGTTATTTCATTCTTTTATGCATATTTTCAATTCAAACATAATTTCCTTTTGGTTATTTCATTTATTTATGCATATTTTTTATTCAAACTTAATTTCCTTTTAGTTATTTCATTCTTTTATGCATATTTTCCATTCAAACATAATTTTCTCTTGGTTATTTCGTTTATTTATGCGTATTTTTAATTCAAACATAATTTGCTTTTGGTTATTTCGTTTATTTATGCATATTTTCAATTCAAACATAATTTGCTTTTGGTTATTTCATTCCTTTATGCATATTTTCAATTCAAACATAATTTCCTTTTGGTTATTTCATTCATTTATCCATATTTTCAATTCAAACATAATTTCCTTTTGGTTATTTCATTTATTTATGCATATTTTTTATTCAAACTTAATTTCCTTTTAGTTATTTCATTCTTTTATGCATATTTTCCATTCAAACATAATTTTCTCTTGGTTATTTCGTTTATTTATGCGTATTTTTAATTCAAACATAATTTGCTTTTGGTTATTTCGTTTATTTATGCATATTTTCAATTCAAACATAATTTGCTTTTGGTTATTTCATTTATTTATGCATATTTTTTATTCAAACTTAATTTCCTTTTAGTTATTTCATTCTTTTATGCATATTTTCCATTCAAACATAATTTTCTCTTGGTTATTTCGTTTATTTATGCGTATGTTTAATTCAAACATAATTTGCTTTTGGTTATTTCATTCTTTTATGCATATTTTCAATTCAAACATAATTTCCTTTTGGTTATTTCATTTATTTATGCATATTTTTTATTCAAACTTAATTTCCTTTTAGTTATTTCATTCTTTTATGCATATTTTCCATTCAAACATAATTTTCTCTTGGTTATTTCGTTTATTTATGCGTATGTTTAATTCAAACATAATTTGCTTTTGGTTATTTCATTCATTTATCCATATTTTCAATTCAATCATAATTTCCTTTTGGTTATTTCATTTATTTATGCATATTTTTTATTCAAACATAATTTCCTTTTAGTTATTTCATTCTTTTATGCATATTTTCCATTCAAACATAATTTTCTCTTGGTTATTTCGTTTATTTATGCGTATTTTTAATTCAAACATAATTTGCTTTTGGTTATTTCGTTTATTTATGCATATTTTCAATTCAAACATAATTTGCTTTTGGTTATTTCATTCCTTTATGCATATTTTCAATTCAAACATAATTTCCTTTTGGTTATTTCATTCATTTATCCATATTTTCAATTCAAACATAATTTCCTTTTGGTTATTTCATTTATTTATGCATATTTTTTATTCAAACTTAATTTCCTTTTAGTTATTTCATTTATTTATGCATATTTTCCATTCAAACATAATTTTCTCTTGGTTATTTCGTTTATTTATGCGTATGTTTAATTCAAACATAATTTGATTTTGGTTATTTCATTCCTTTATGCATATTTTCAATTCAAACATAATTTCCTTTTGGTTATTTCATTTATTTATGCATATTTTTTATTCAAACTTAATTTCCTTTTAGTTATTTCATTCTTTTATGCATATTTTCCATTCAAACATAATTTTCTCTTGGTTATTTCGTTTATTTATGCGTATTTTTAATTCAAACATAATTTGCTTTTGGTTATTTCATTCATTTATCCATATTTTCAATTCAAACATAATTTCCTTTTGGTTATTTCATTTATTTATGCATATTTTTTATTCAAACTTAATTTCCTTTTAGTTATTTCATTCTTTTATGCATATTTTCCATTCAAACATAATTTTCTCTTGGTTATTTCGTTTATTTATGCGTATTTTTAATTCAAACATAATTTGCTTTTGGTTATTTCATTCATTTATCCATATTTTCAATTCAAACATAATTTCCTTTTGGTTATTTCATTTATTTATGCATATTTTTTATTCAAACTTAATTTCCTTTTAGTTATTTCATTCTTTTATGCATATTTTCCATTCAAACATAATTTTCTCTTGGTTATTTCGTTTATTTATGCGTATTTTTAATTCAAACATAATTTGCTTTTGGTTATTTCATTCATTTATCCATATTTTCAATTCAAACATAATTTCCTTTTGGTTATTTCATTTATTTATGCATATTTTTTATTCAAACTTAATTTCCTTTTAGTTATTTCATTCTTTTATGCATATTTTCCATTCAAACATAATTTTCTCTTGGTTATTTCGTTTATTTATGCGTATTTTTAATTCAAACATAATTTGCTTTTGGTTATTTCATTCATTTATCCATATTTTCAATTCAAACATAATTTCCTTTTGGTTATTTCATTTATTTATGCATATTTTTTATTCAAACTTAATTTCCTTTTAGTTATTTCATTCTTTTATGCATATTTTCCATTCAAACATAATTTTCTCTTGGTTATTTCGTTTATTTATGCGTATTTTTAATTCAAACATAATTTGCTTTTGGTTATTTCGTTTATTTATGCATATTTTCAATTCAAACATAATTTGCTTTTGGTTATTTCATTCCTTTATGCATATTTTCAATTCAAACATAATTTCCTTTTGGTTATTTCATTCATTTATCCATATTTTCAATTCAAACATAATTTCCTTTTGGTTATTTCATTTATTTATGCATATTTTTTATTCAAACTTAATTTCCTTTTAGTTATTTCATTCTTTTATGCATATTTTCCATTCAAACATAATTTTCTCTTGGTTATTTCGTTTATTTATGCGTATGTTTAATTCAAACATAATTTGCTTTTGGTTATTTCGTTTATTTATGCATATTTTCAATTCAAACATAATTTGCTTTTGGTTATTTCATTCCTTTATGCATATTTTCAATTCAAACATAATTTCCTTTTGGTTATTTCATTTATTTATGCATATTTTTTATTCAAACTTAATTTCCTTTTAGTTATTTCATTCTTTTATGCATATTTTCCATTCAAACATAATTTTCTCTTGGTTATTTCGTTTATTTATGCGTATTTTTAATTCAAACATAATTTGCTTTTGGTTATTTCGTTTATTTAAGCATATTTTCAATTCAAACATAATTTGCTTTTGGTTATTTCATTCCTTTATGCATATTTTCAATTCAAACATAATTTCCTTTTGGTTATTTCATTTATTTATGCATATTTTTTATTCAAACTTAATTTCCTTTTAGTTATTTCATTCTTTTATGCATATTTTCCATTCAAACATAATTTTCTCTTGGTTATTTCGTTTATTTATGCGTATTTTTAATTCAAACATAATTTGCTTTTGGTTATTTCGTTTATTTAAGCATATTTTCAATTCAAACATAATTTGCTTTTGGTTATTTCATTCCTTTATGCATATTTTCAATTCAAACATAATTTCCTTTTGGTTATTTCATTTATTTATGCATATTTTTTATTCAAACTTAATTTCCTT
Source organism: Acanthosepion lycidas (assembly GCA_963932145.1). Classification (NCBI taxonomy): domain Eukaryota; kingdom Metazoa; phylum Mollusca; class Cephalopoda; order Sepiida; family Sepiidae; genus Acanthosepion; species Acanthosepion lycidas. Next base: position 55,767,002 of record OZ010615.1, read on the forward strand.
TTAGTTATTTCATTCTTTTATGCATATTTTCCATTCAAACATAATTTTCTCTTGGTTATTTCGTTTATTTATGCGTATTTTTAATTCAAACATAATTTGCTTTTGGTTATTTCGTTTATTTATGCATATTTTCAATTCAAACATAATTTGCTTTTGGTTATTTCATTCCTTTATGCATATTTTCAATTCAAACATAATTTCCTTTTGGTTATTTCATTCCTTTATGCATATTTTCAATTCAAACATAATTTCCTTTTGGTTATTTCATTTATTTATGCATATTTTTTATTCAAACTTAATTTCCTTTTAGTTATTTCATTCTTTTATGCATATTTTCCATTCAAACATAATTTTCTCTTGGTTATTTCGTTTATTTATGCATATTTTCAATTCAAACATAATTTGCTTTTGGTTATTTCATTCCTTTATGCATATTTTCAATTCAAACATAATTTCCTTTTGGTTATTTCATTCATTTATCCATATTTTCAATTCAAACATAATTTCCTTTTAGTTATTTCATTCTTTTATGCATATTTTCCATTCAAACATAATTTGCTTTTGGTTATTTCGTTTATTTATGCGTATTTTTAATTCAAACATAATTTTCTTTTGGTTATTTCGTTTATTTATGCATATTTTCAATTCAAACATAATTTGCTTTTGGTTATTTCATTCCTTTATGCATATTTTCAATTCAAACATAATTTCCTTTTGGTTATTTCATTCATTTATCCATATTTTCAATTCAAACATAATTTCCTTTTGGTTATTTCATTCATTTATGCATATTTTCAATTCAAACATAATTTCCTTTTAGTTATTTCATTTATTTATGCATATTTTTTATTCAAACATAATTTCCTTTTAGTTATTTCATTCTTTTATGCATATTTTCCATTCAAACCTAATTTTCTCTTGGTTATTTCGTTTATTTATGCGTATTTTTAATTCAAACATAATTTGCTTTTGGTTATTTCGTTTATTTATGCATATTTTCAATTCAAACATAATTTGCTTTTGGTTATTTCATTCCTTTATGCATATTTTCAATTCAAACATAATTTCCTTTTGGTTATTTCATTCATTTATCCATATTTTCCATTCAAACATAATTTGCTTTTGGTTATTTCGTTTATTTATACGTATTTTTAATTCAAACATAATTTGCTTTTGGTTATTTCATTTATTTATCCATATTTTCAATTCAAACGTAATATCCTTTTGGTTATGCCATTCATTTTTGCATATTTTCAATTCAAACATAATTTGCTTTTGGTTATTTCATTCATTTATACATATTTTCAATTCAAACATAATTTCCTTTTGGTTATTTCATTCATTTATGCATATTTTCAATTCAAACATAATTTCCTTTTGGTTATTTCATTTATTTATGCATATTTTCAATTCAAACATAATTTGCTTTTGGTTATTTCATTTATTTATGCATATTTTCAATTCAAACATAATTTCCTATTAGTTATTTCATTCTTTTAAGCATATTTTCCATTCAAACATAATTTGCTTTTGGTTATTTCGTTTATTTATGCGTATTTTTAATTCAAACATAATTTGCTTTTGGTTATTTCGTTTATTTATGCATATTTTCAATTCAAACATAATTTCCTTTTGGTTATTTCATTTATTTATGCATATTTCCAATTGAAACATATTTTCCTTTTGGTTATTTCATTCATTTATCCATATTTTCAATTCAAACATAAATTCCTTTTAGTTATTTCATTCATTTCTGCATATTTTCAATTCAAACATAATTTCCTTTTGGTTATTTCATTCATTTATGCATATTTTCAATTCAAACATAATTTCATTTTGGTTATTTCATTTATTTATGCATATTTTCAATTCAAACATAATTTCCTATTAGTTATTTCATTCTTTTAAGCATATTTTCCATTCAAACATAATTTGCTTTTGGTTATTTCGTTTATTTATGCGTATTTTTAATTCAAACATAATTTGCTTTTGGTTATTTCGTTTATTTATGCATATTTTCAATTCAAACATAATTTGCTTTTGGTTATTTCATTCCTTTATGCATATTTTCCATTCAAACATAATTTCCTTTTGGTTATTTCATTCATTTATCCATATTTTCAATTCAAACATAAATTCCTTTTGGTTATTTCATTCATTTTTGCATATTTTCAATTCAAACATAATTTCCTTTTGGTTATTTCATTCATTTATGCATATTTTCAATTCAAACATAATTTCCTTTTGGTTATTTCATTTATTTATGCATATTTTCAATTCAAACATAATTTCCTATTAGTTATTTCATTCTTTTAAGCATATTTTCCATTCAAACATAATTTGCTTTTGGTTATTTCGTTTATTTATGCGTATTTTTAATTCAAACATAATTTGCTTTTGGTTATTTCGTTTATTTATGCATATTTTCAATTCAAACATAATTTGCTTTTGGTTATTTCATTCCTTTATGCATATTTTCCATTCAAACATAATTTCCTTTTGGTTATTTTATTCATTTATCCATATTTTCAATTCAAACATAATTTCCTTTTGGTTATTTCATTCATTTATGCATATTTTCAATTCAAACATAATTTCCTTTTGGTTATTTCATTTATTTATGCATATTTTCAATTCAAACATAATTTCCTTTTAGTTATTTCATTCTTTTATGCATATTTTCCATTCAAACATAATTTGCTTTTGGTTATTTCGTTTATTTATGCGTATTTTTAATTCAAACATAATTTGCTTTTGGTTATTTCGTTTATTTATGCATATTTTCAATTCAAACATAATTTGCTTTTGGTTATTTAATTCCTTTATGCATATTTTCAATTCAAACATAATTTCCTTTTGGTTATTTCATTCATTTATCCATATTTTCAATTCAAACATAATTTCCTTTTGGTTATTTCATTCATTTATGCATATTTTCAATTCAAACATAATTTCCTTTTGGTTATTTCATTTATTTATGCATATTTTTTATTCAAACATAATTTCCTTTTAGTTATTTCATTCTTTTATGCATATTTTCCATTCAAACATAATTTTCTCTTGGTTATTTCGTTTATTTATGCGTATTTTTAATTCAAACATAATTTGCTTTTGGTTATTTCGTTTATTTATGCATATTTTCAATTCAAACATAATTTGCTTTTGGTTATTTCATTCCTTTATGCATATTTTCAATTCAAACATAATTTCCTTTTGGTTATTTCATTCATTTATCCATATTTTCAATTCAAACATAATTTCCTTTTAGTTATTTCATTCTTTTATGCATATTTTCCATTCAAACATAATTTGCTTTTGGTTATTTCGCTTATTTATGCATTTTTTTTTAATTCAAACATAATTTGCTTTTGGTTATTTCATTTATTTATCCATATTTTCAATTCAAACGTAATATCCTTTTGGTTATGCCATTCATTTATGCATATTTTCAATTCAAACATAATTTGCTTTTGGTTATTTCATTCATTTATACATATTTTCAATTCAAACATAATTTTCTTTTGTTTATTTCGTTTATTTATGCATATTTTCAATTCGAACATAATTTCCTTTTTGGTTATTTCATTCCTTTTTGCATATTTTCAATTCAAACTTAATTTGCTTTTTGTTATTTCGTTTATTTATGCATATTTTCCATTCAAACATAATTTGCTTTCGGTTATTTCGTTTATTTATGCATATTTTCAGTTCAAACATAATTTGCTTTTGTTTATTTTATTCATTTATGCATATTTTCATTTCAAACATAATTTGCTTTTGGTTATTTCGTTTATTTATACATATTTTCACTTCAAGCATAATTTCCTTTTGGTTATTTCATTTACGTATGCATATTTTTAATTTTAACATAATTTCCTTTTGGTTATTTCATTTATTTATGCATTTTTCCAATTGAAACATATTTTCCTTTTGGTTATTTCATTCATTTATCCATATTTTCAATTCAAACATAATTTCCTTTTGGTTATTTCATTCATTTATGCATATTTTCAATTCAAACATAATTTCCTTTTGGTTATTTCATTTATTTATGCATATTTTCAATTCAAACATAATTTCCTTTTGGTTATTTCATTTATTTATAGAAAAAATGTATATTTTTTATATATTACTTTTTTGCAATTAACCGATATGTAAATTTTCCTTATTTTTCTCATTTATGCTTTTTTCCAATTGATACTTACATTTTGGATGTACCCTTATTTCTGCATATTTTGAATTCATGAATATGTACATTTTGATTATTTTATGCATATTTGCAATAGAAAAATATATACATATCCGTTATTTTTCATATTGATGCATATTTGAAATATTCATAAATAAATAAAATAATCAAAATCCACATATTTTTCAATATTTTCTGATGAGACATTTCTGTTATTTTTGCATATTCACAATTGCAAATTATATACCTCCGTTATTTTACTTATTAATTTACATTTTCAGCTGAAACAATATTTTAGCTATTTTACTCATGTATATTTTGGTTTCTTTACTTATTTATACATATTTGCAATTAACAATTATGAACATTTATTTTGGTTATTGTACTTATTTAATCATAATTTCTATAGGTAAATATGTACATACTTACATTTTTTATTTCATTCTTTTACTTTTTATTCATATTTGCAATTAAAAACATACGTGCATTTTGTGTACTTATTATGGTCCAATATCCTCGTACCACAGTTATGGTTCAAGGTTAGAACCAAGAAAGAATGCAGTGGATGTGTTAATTATAATTGGTAAATACTTGTTGAGAATAGGCTACGTGATATTTAACGATTTCCACTAACATTACAATCTCTATATTCATACATGGAATAAAATACAAAACTCAACGGAATGATTTCAAAACATAACAATTAGATTTATTAATGTTTGATGTACAAGCATGCGAACTAAAAAGGTAGGACAGAGTCATGTCCCTTTGATTTGGTAATAGTTGTACCGGAGTTCATATTAAGAAGAAGTAATATTGAACTTGTAGAAGAATAAAATTTGTAATTGTGAGTTCTAAAGTTGGTAAAAGTTCAGGAGTGATTTCAGAGTTCGTGAATATTGGTAATTATCTTTAACGTCTGGTCAGCAATGACTAAGACGGGAGTTCCTGATGGTTACATCTTGGCACTTGGTAGCAAGGAATGAGAAGTACTACTCCAAAAGTTCACATGTGTTCGGTTTATATAATGGCCGTGTACCACGTGAGATGATCACAGCGTATGAGCGGGAAAATAGATTGGTCGTGTGCAGGTGGTTTGATTGGTCGAAACTGACCAATCAGCAAGCAAGATTAGAGGTGATTGACCAATGAATACTTGTTATATTTATGTGAAAGTAAGGTTTTACTTACCAGATAGGAAGAGTGCATTTCCTATAAAGAGGTAAGGCTGGTTTGTTGTGGAAGATTCCACAAGAACAACACGAACACAAGAGTAGAATAACAAAGATATATTACAAGAGAAATATAGTACAAGAAGTTGAAGGTGTTAGTAATGACTGTCCATCTGGTTTAGAGTGAACTAATATTGTCTCGAATCATTACACCATTCATTCATTATACCTCTTGAGAGGCGCAGTATTTATAGTCTCAGGAAGAGTCCATTATCGTTATAAGTAAATTCCCATAATATCCCCCCTTCCAAAGCTTATGCGTCTCAGGGGTTTTTAGTATTTTTTCCTCTTTGGATTTATTATCAAAGGCTTTGTGACTTTTCTTTTCCTGGTCGATTTTTGTGGTCCAGACATTGTTTGCGGCCTTTGCATATCAAATGTGTTGAATATTGTATCCGTCACTTCTTCCTGAGGTGGACCATTAGAATAATCTAACAGCCTCTTTCTTATTTGATTTACATGTCTTTTATGTGAGAATTTCAGGCCCTGTACTATGTAAACCATGTTCCCGATTCTTTTTTCAACTGTACCTTGCAGCCAGTAGGACGTATTGTTTTTATACATCTTAAAAAAAATTTCTCTCCTGAGTGAAATTTTTTTTTTTGGTACACACGACATTGGTATTTGCTTTGTTTTGGTAGCAATTTGTCAAATACTGATCTGATTTTTCAGACAAACATCACTTCCACGGGTGATAATGCTGATGACGTAGCACTGTTTGGTGTAATTCGATATACTTGTAAAAATTGTTGCAACGCCTTTTCTGTTGGCACGTCATATGCTTTCCTTAACGCTCTTTTGAGTGTGTCTACAAATCTCTCTGCTTGCCCGTTTGATCTTGGGTGATATGGCGGGGATTTGATATGTTTAACTTGAAAAATTTCACAAAAAACCATCTATAGAATCCATCTATTGGACCTGCGAAGTCTATATGGATTCTTGACCACAGTCGATCTGTCTCTGGCCATGGCTGATCGGCGGTGCGGTGCTTTCGCTGCTAAGGAACAACCCTTGCATTTTTCCACCATCTGTGTAATGTCTTGATCCATGTTTTGCCAATATACGTAACTTCGCATTAATGATTTCATTCTATTCTTTCCTGGATGGCCCATGTGGAAGTCCTTTAGGATTCGTCTTTGTAGTGTTTTTGGAATTACTACCCTTTCGTTATATAAGTAGAACATTGTCACATGACAAAATAACTGTCTGATACATTTTTATTTTTTCTGCAATTTTTGTTTTTGTTTCTTTTATGAATTCATCATTTTCTGCTTCATTTCTTATCTCTTGTAGTGTGACGGGGAAGTTTCGAACTGTACTACATAGTGATGTCCTGATATCTTCTTCATGTCGTAGGGCTGCAATTACGGAATCTTCCAATGGCCCCGTTTTCTTAGGTATTAGTCTCGAGAGACCATCTGCATGTCCAATTTTGTTCATGGGAAGTTACTCCAATTTGAAATTGTAGTTCAGTAAATTTTTACTCCATATTTTACAACCTATTTTCAGTGTAAAGAGGTAGACCTTTCTTTGATCCGAATATTGTTAATAACGGCTTGTGGTCCGTCTGTAAAATAAAAAATCTACCGTAAATATATCTATGAAATCTTGTAACTGCAAAAATAATTCCCAGCGCTTCTTTTTCGATTTGTGGGTAATTTTTCTCTGATGGGAGTGAAGTTCTTGAAGCATGCGCGATGGGTTTTAGTGTCCCATCCGGCATTTTATGCAGTATACATGCCCCGACTCCATAGGCACTCACGTCACTTGCAACTATTATTTCTAATTTTGGGTTATAGTGCGCTATAAATAGATCCGCGGTTAGCGTCTTAATTATTTTGTCAAACGTTATCTGGCATTCATCTCTCCAACTCCAAACTTTTTCCTTCTTCAACAGTTCGTTTAGGGGTGCGCGTAATTTATGCATGTTTGGAATGAATTCTTGGTAATAATTCACTAAGCCTAAGAAGCTTTGTAATTCGGCTACGTTTTTTGGAAATGGCATTTTTTTTATTGCCGTAGCCCTTTCTGGGTCTGATCGTCTTCCTTCTTCATCGATGATATGTCCCAGATATTTTATTTCCTTCATAAAGAAATCGCACTTGTTTTCTTTTACCTTGAAACCATAGTTTTGTATTCTCCTAAAAACCTCTTGAACGTGTTCCCAGTGTTGCTCAATGTTTTTGCTATTTACCAGTATGTCATCCATGTATGCAATCGTGAAATCAAGTCCGCCTAGCATAGTATCCATTATCTGTTGAAATATTGCCGGCGCGACCTTAATCCCGAATGGTAATCTTTGGAACTTGTGTAATCCTTTGTGTGTGCTTATGCACAATAATCTCGAGCTTTCCTCATCTACTGGTATTTGTAGGTACGCTTCACTCAAGTCTATTTTTGAGAAAAATTTTCCTCCGTTTAGTTTTGTGAAAACTTCTTCTGGACTGGTTAGAGGAAAATGGTAATCCTTAATCGCTGCGTTTAATCCCGTTGAGAAATCAGTGCATACTCGTATCTCCCCCGATTTCTTTTTGACGTAAACCGTAGGTGCGGTCCATTGACTATATTCCACTTTTGTCAATATACCGATTTTTTCCAGTCTATCCAACTCTTGATTTATTTTTTCTATTGAAGCAAAAGGTACGTTCCTTTTCTTCCTGAAGATAGGTTGTACATTTTCTTTTATTTCTATATTTGCTGCAATTTTTTTTACACCTCCCGAGGCCGGCTGAAAATACTTTGGGGAAACTCTCTTTTAGTTTCTCCTTTAATTTATCTGCCGTGGTTGATAAACTTTTCACTTTTTGGCAGTACGTACTTATTGGTAAATCCCAGAGGTCGAATTTCTGCATCCAGTCCATTCCAAATAAATTTTCTGTATTTTTTAGTACATACATTTTTAATTTTTTGGTCATTCCATTGAATGTCACATTTGTAATAACTTCTTCAAATTTTACTTTTTTCTCCCAGTTACCGACCTAGCAATTTTATCGGTTCTCAACATGGTCGGTTTGTTCAATTTTCTCCATGTTTGTACGTTAATAATAGTTAAGTCCGATCCGGAATCCAATTGTAGTCTGACTTTTCTGTTTAACATTTCTACTTACACGTATTTTCGTATGTTTGTCTCGTCCGATTGGTCAGTCCTCGTGACTCTTACTCTGCTTTTGCTTTCTTTCCTAGTCCAACAATGAGAACTTTTATGACCCACATATTTGCACGACAGACAAGTCTTAATGTGCAGTCTTTATACCAATGCAAAGTCCCACAGCGATAGCATGGACTGGGTGGTAGTTTTTTTTTCTGATATTGACTTTTTGAAGTAGAAAAATTTGTTTGATCTGTTTTTGAGGAGGGAAAATTGGTTTGTTCTGTTTTTGAGGATGTGCAAAAAACGTGTTTGTCGTTGTACTTTACGTATGTGCGAGATGCCATATTCTTCTATATCTTTCGAGTCCTTCTTCACGCTTATACATCTCTGACAGTCTTCAGCCAATTTTTGTAGCGTCAAATCTGGTTCACTCTCCAATTTTGTAAGAATTCTGCGTCTGATATCCACGTCTTTCTTTGAAACCAGGCCTTGAACGAATATTAAACATTTAAAATTGTCCGGACTGAGTTCAGATAACTTAAAGTCATCACAGTGTTTATTTACAATGGAAGCGAATGTTATCTAGTCTTCGCTGTCCTTTTTTGTTAGATTCAGATATTTCCATCTTTTGTGGAATAGTGAGGTATTTGGGCTAAATAGTTCTGTTAACAGTTTTATGGCTTCCTTAAAAGTTAACTCATTTGTTTTCCTTGGTAGGATGTAGTCTACGAATTTAGTGTGATCGCTAGTTCCTAATTTTCTTAGTAGTAGACGTACTTTTCTCACGTCTGACCAATTCCCGCAATCAAACTCATAAATCTTCGTACCTTCTGAAGTAAGCTGCGAAGGTTTTGTCTTCGTCTGGTTTATACGTGAAATCTTCGATAGAGTTCCATATAGTATTTTGCGAGAGAACTGTTTCATTTTCGGAATTTTGCCATTGATTTGTTACTACTCTTAGCAATAGTTCTTGTAGTTCCAGATGCTTCTGTTCGTTTTTCTGTTACTGCTCAAATTGTATTTTCATAAGTTCCAATATGGTTGCCTTAAAATCTTCCATATTTACCGTAATTATGTGTAAGTATTTTTCTTTTAGTTTAGACTTCAGATCTTTGTTGTCTGTTATTCTGAAACCTTAGTACGGAAAAAAAATTTCCTGTGTAGAATTTGTGTTACTACTGTAATGTTGGTGTCCAAAAAGAAAATTTTCTCTTTTTTTTTTTTTTTTTTTTTTTTTTTTAAATTATGTTCGCGTAGAACTTTTTTTTTTCCCTACCTACGTTGCCTCTGTTATGGACGACCGATAGCAAAAAGTTTTTTGTAGATTCTCCGCGAAGAGCTTGTTTCTTGAGTATATTTTTTAGGATTTCTCCACGTAGAACTTGTTTCTTGAGTATACTTTTTTTTTTTTTTTTTTTAGGTTCTCCGCGTAGAGTTTGTTTCTTCAGTTGTTTGTCGCCACTGTTACGGCCGACGGATAGCAAAAAAAATTTATCCCTCGCGTAGAATTAATTTCTTCAGTTCCTCGTCGCCACTGTTATGGGCGACGAATAGCAAAAAGGTTTGTCCTCCGCGTAGAATTCGTTTCTTCAGTTCCTCGTTGCCACTGTTATGGTCCAATATCCTCGCACCACAGTTATGGTCCAAGCTTAGAACCAAGGAAGAACAACACGAACACAAGAGTAGGAGTAGGTAGGCTTTCCTACCGCCCGGTCAACACTCCTCCCCTTTCTCTTGGACATGAGTAGAGGCTCACGCCTTGTTTCTTGTTTAGGAAGGGGTTCCTGGTACTCTCTCTTTCTCTCTCTCTCTCTCTCTCTCTGGCATCTCTTAGTGCAGCTTTGTTTCTCACGTGATGTGTGCAGTCTGTGACATTGCCTCTTCACTGAGGGTACACGGTTGACAGTTCTCTGGTTGCTGTTTCCGACTGGTAGTTAGGAGCCCTAACTCTTGCGTAGCGTCTTGAGTGGCCACTCTGATCAACAGTTGTATAATACCGGGGTGTTTCTAGTGCCATGTCGCACATGGAAAGGTTTCCCTGCAGTCACCTCCAGTGGGCAACCCCGAGGCCACATTATGATGCAGGCTGTGCCAACTCCTCTCTGCCCACCTCACGGGTCGATAACTGTCTGCTTCTTTTACTTCAGGCCTTCTCATCTTCCAACCATAATTCCACATTATGACTTACAAAGACCGAAAAATTAATCCTAAACCAGCCCCTCAAAAATCACCTAAACCCCTCAACATTTCATTCTCCAACATCCGTGGCATTAGAACAAACTTCTGCAGTATGGAATCTTTCCTCACTGCAAACTGTCCGGATATACTGGCTCTCTGTGAGACCAACCTTGTCTCGTCTATCCCCCTCCTCTGATCTCTCGATCCCAGGCTACCTTTCTCTCCCCAGAAAAGACTCTCTAACCCACATGCACGGCCTTGGTGTCTATGTCAAGGACTATCTCCCTCTGGTCAGAGTGCTGTCTCTCGAATCGCCAGACCAATCGTACATGTGTTTCCCACTATTTCTTCTCAATGCGGTAAGCTATCACTTCTTCCTTTACCGCTCTCCATCCTCTCAAGACTGTGGGATACTCGATAGCATTTCTGACAATATAGACAAGGCTCTCTCCCTCCACCCGTTTGCTCACATATTTGTGTTTGGTGACTTTAACGCCAAGTGGCTTAAGAATGCTACTACTGACCACGCAGGCGTTCAAACACTTAATTTTTCAGTTTCTCAATCCCTCACGCAGATAGTTAACTTCCCCTCTCGTTTTGCCTTCAACAGGGAAGGTAAGGCCTTTCTTCTCGATCTGTGTTTTACTTCCATCCCCGAGTCTTGTAGCGTCACGCAACTCTGCCCTCTTGGTAACTCCAATCATGTTGTAGTATCTGTTAACATCTCCTTCAACTCCACCCCCTGCAAAGAACCTCTTACCACTAAAACTTCGTTCTACTATCAACGAGCTGACTGGGACTCGTTCTGTGATTTCCTCTGCGATATCCCCTGGGATGTTGTCTTTACGCTCCCCGCCCAAGAATGTGCTTCTGAGGTCTCATCCTGGGTTAAAGCTGGAATCGACGCTTTCATCCCCTCAAGGAAATATAGGGTCAAGTCGCGCTCCTCCCCTTGGTTCTCCGCTGCTTGCTCGGCCGCCATTGCCCATAGGAACCACTTCTTTCACCTATTTCATAGCGAGATGTTGGACAGCAATAGACGTCTCTTTGCCTCCAGCCGTAACGAGTGTAAGCGTGTCCTCAATGATGCTAAGTCACTATTTGCTGCTCAGATGAAGGAGCGTATTGCATCTCGCAAATTTGGCTCAAAAGATTATTGGCGTCTCTGCAAGAGCATATTGAACAATTGCAAACCCTATATACCTCCTTTGTTCAACCAGTTCGAAGTCCTGACCTCCTCAGCTGACAAGGCTGAATGCTTTGCTCGAAAATTTTCATTCAACTCAACGCTCAACTCTTCCGGTGTACCCATACCCGACTTCCCTCTTAGAACTGAGGCCCTATTGAGTGGGTTACACATAACCCCGTCTTTAGTATTGGGCATTATCTCCAATTTAGACCCCAACAAGGCTAGTGGTGGGGATGGGATACCAGCCATTGTCTTGAAGAAATGTGCGCCTGAACTGGCGCCCGCCCTCTCTAAACTATATAACTACTGCCTCAAGGAATCTTGTTTTCCTGGCTGCTGGATTGTTCCTGTCTTCAAGAAATCTGGCAACCACTTTGACCCTTCTAATTACCGTCCTATCAGTCTCCTATCCCTCTTCGGCAAAGTCTTCGAAACCCTAATCAATACCGAAGTGGTTAACCACCTTACATCCAATGATCTGCTCTCAGACAAGCAATATGGCTTCCGCTTTGCCCAATCTACAGCTGATGTGCTTACGGCCATCACTGAAACTGTCTACCAAGCTCTTCAAAATAACGGGGAAGCTCGTGCCGTGGCCCTAGACATCTCCAAAGCGTTTGATAGGTTTTGGTATGCCGGCCTTCTTCGCATGCTCCAGGGTTATGACATTACGGGTCGATTGTTTGACCTAATACAATCATTCCTGTCAAACCGTGAATTGAAGGTCATTCTCAATGGATTCTCCTCCCACGAACGCAGGTGTTCCTCAAGGCTCCATCCTAGGCCCCACTCTATTCCTTATCTACATAAATGACCTTCCTGACGCCATAAATTCCCAAATTGGCATCTATGCGGATGACACCACAATTTACTCCTGCCTCAAAAACAAATCTAGTGTCATTGACAAAACTAACCTGGCCGTGCGTCTCAAAAAGGACATCCAATCGGTTGTGAACTGGGGCATGAATTGGCTGGTCAACTTTAATGCCTCAAAAACAAAACTGCTCTCTATTAATCACCACAGAGATCCTTCCCTGCCCTCCATTAGAATGTCTGACGCTCAACTTCTCGAGAGTATCTCTCTGTGGCTGCTCGGTCTCACGTTGACTGCTGACCTGAGATGGAACAAATACATTGAGTCAATTGCTTCGTCCACCGCAAGGAAAGTTGACTCCCTGTGCCACGCCAGGAAATTTTTCTCCCCGGAATCGATCCTTCAGATCTACAAATCAACAATTCGCCCTTGCATGGAGTATTGCTGCCATATATGGTCTGGAGCCCCTTCTGTTTGCATCAGGGCTCTTGATAAGCTCCAGAGGCGGATATGCAATATAATTGGCCCTGTTTTGGCATCTCGTCTACAGTCGCTCTCTCACAGACGCGCCGTCGTCTCTCTCTGTCTTTTTTACAAATACTTTCATGGTAATTGCTCCGAGGAGCTGCATTCGCCGGTTGCCAGACTTCTTAAATTCAAGCGCCCTACGAGGTTGGCATTCCGCTCTCACCCTTTCACTGTCGAAACTACTAAATGTAGCCGTCTGTTCTACTCCAATAGCTTCATATCTCGCACCTCTCGCCTGCTTCCCTGAGAGCTATAATCTCCAACTATTCAAATGTAATGTCAATCAACATCTCCAGTTACCTTGATCTATCCACTATCCTTCTCCTCATCCTTTCCTCTATCATTCCTATCTGATCTTGCTCCGAATCTTCTGTAACCACTTGTGTCCTAGTGGCTTCCTGCCTTGCTTGGGGTAAAATGCTTAGAAAAAAAAAAAGAATAACAAAGATATATTACAACAGAAATATAGTACAAAAAGTTGAAGGTTTTAGTAACGACTGTCTGGTTTAGAATGAACTAATATTGTCTCGACTCGTTACACCATTCATTCATTATACCTCTTGAGAGGTGCAGTATTTATAGAGTCCATTATCATTATAGTTCCCATAACAGTACTTAAATTATTTATACATATTGTCAATTGAGAAATATGTACAATTTGGTTGTTTTAATTAATTTCACATCTTTCTATTGAGAAACATGTACTTTGACTATTTCACATGTTTATGTATATTTTCAATTGAAAAATATGTACATTTTAGATATTTTAGAACTTTATAAACATTTCCATTATAATATATCTACTATACTAGCATTTTGCAATAGAAAACTATGTACATTTTTGTTATATATTTTGTCTATATTTACTCATGAAACACGTTCATATTGGTTATTTTAGTTATTTATGCATATTTTCAATTGAAAAAAAAAATTTTAATTTTAGATATTTTATTGATTTTTGCATAAAATTGAGAAATATGTAAATTTTGTTTACTTTTCTTATTTAAGCAAATTTTCTATTAAAAAATGTATATTTTGTACATTATAAATATTTATGCATTTTTTCATATCATAAATATGTATATTTTAGTAATTTTACATATTTCTACTTATTCTCAATTGCAAAATATGAGCATTTTAGTTACTTTACTTCTTTAATCAGATTTTCGATTTAAAAAAGTTTATTTTGTTCATTATGGATATTTATGCAATTTATCATGTCAAAAATATATACATTTTAGTAATTTTACACATTTCTGCTTATTTTCAATTGAAAAATATGTGGATTTTCTTTACTTTATGTATTTCTATTGAAAAAAAGTATATTTTGTTCATTGTAAATATTTATGCATTTTTTCATAAAAAAATATTGACATTTTAGTAATTTTGCATATTTCTGCTTATTTTCAATTGCAAAATATGTGCATTTTTGTTACTTTACAATTTTTCTATTGAAAAATATATATTTTGTTCATTATAAATATTTTTCATATCAAAAATACGTACATTTTAGTAATTTTACATATTTATGCTTATTTTCAATTACAAAATATGTACATTTTGATTACTTTAAGTCGATTTTCCATAGAAAAATTTTTTTTTCATTATAAATATTTATCTATTTTTCATATAAGAAATATTAGTAATTTTACAGATTTGTTTCTTTGCAATTGCAAACTTCTGCATTTTGTTTAATTAAGCAGGTTTTCTAATGAAAAAATGTATATTTTGTTCATTGGAAATATTTGTCCATTTTTCATATCAAAAATATGAAAATATTAGTAATCATATATATATTTCAGCTTATTTTCAATTGCGAAATATGTGCATTTTGTATACTTTAATTATTTAAGCAGATTTTCTAATAAAAAAATGCATATTTTTTTCATTATATTTATGCTTTTTTCATATCAAAAATATGTACATTTTAGAGCTTTTATTTCTGCTTATTTGCAATTGCAAAATTTGTGTATACTTATTTAAACAGATTTACTATTTAAATTGTATATTTTTTTTCCTTATAAATATTTATGCTTTTTTTATCACAAAAATATGTACCTTTTACCAATTTTATATATTTCTGCTTATTTGCAATTGTAAAATATGTGCATTTTGGTTACTTATTTAAACAGATTTTCAGTTAAAGAATATATTTCATTCATTATAAATATTTATCCATTTTTTTTCTATCAAAAATATACATTTTAGTAATTATATATATTTATGTTTACTTGCAATTGCAAAATATGTGCATTTTGATTACTTATTTAAGCAGATTTTCTATTGAAAAAAATGTATATTTTGTTCATTGTAAATATTTACCCTTTTTTTTTTTTTCATATAAACATATGTAAATAATAGTTTGTTTTTTCAGATGAAAAATATGTGCGTTTTATTGATTTTCGTTCTTTCATCCATTTATGATTTTTTTCAATTAAGAAATACAAACATTTTGGTGATTTTACTCGAAGCTCCTTTGCACAAATTTTTAAGGGGTTAAGGTCGTTCCTTCCATTTTTAGAAAGGTCATGGACACAATGTTAAATGGCCTATCTCGATGACATTCTAATGAAAAGCTAGAGCATCAAGAAACACAAATCGCATGTTTGGCAGGTGTTCATCCAGGATTACGGATCAAAGGACGCGAAGTGTAAGTACTTGGGGCAAATAATTGACAAAGACAGAAGACGTCCTGACCCAACTAGGGCAATGGCAATAAAGAATATGCCAGCAACAGAAAATGTGTCAGCTCTTCAAAGTTTTTTTGGTCTTGCCAATTATTACAAAGTTTTGTACCAAGAATGCACAGTTTGAGAGCTCAGAAGGCCCAAAAGAAAAAGGAAATTCACGGAACCTTTAGAAGTTAATCCGAAAAAGAAAAGATATTGAATATCTTTCATTTCATACCATGTCAACAGAAAAAGTAAAATGAATGAGTAAGAAAAAAAAAACAACAACCATCTTCTCACTTATGAATTTTAAATTACCAGAAAAGCAAAATATGCATTGGATTATTGGAAATTATCATCATTTAAAAAAAAAAAAAAAAAATTGTAAACAAATTTTGTATATAGCTTTTTCAAAGTGGTTGTTTCTGATTTTTTTTTTTTTTTGTGAAAATTGATTGAATAAAAAGTAATTATAAAAAAAAAAAAAAAATATGGAGTCAGGCTGAAAAAGGGGGTGTTGTGGTATCCTCCCTCAATGTTAGACTCTTCCGCCTAGTAGGACAGAAGGCTTTGGGTGAACAGTGATTGGATTGAGTGCTAGTTCATTCACTACACTCTTACTAGTTGTGTATTTCTGGTAACTTAACCAAAATTTGGTCACAACAAAAACGTATATACATTTTGGTGATTTTACTTATTTCTTCCATTTTACTATGCATATCCTGCATTTATAGCAAGTAAGTTTATAGCCAATAATAAATAAATTTAATTTTTCAAAGAAATTGTACAAAACAAAGGGGAAAAGCTGAAACATACAAATGTAAATGATGTATAAAAATTTTACTTTTGAGAGTCAAAATAGTAACTAAAAACCAAAATGATTTTTCTTTAATAAATTTCATTCATTTAAATAAACTAATACAAACAAGTCCTCTACTTAAAAATCTACATTTTTTCATATATATTTGAAAATGACATCTTTTTTGTCTTTTATTGTTTGAATCTCTAATCTGATAGGACACTTCAGAATGTAACTGAGCATCTCTTCTGTGTAGCCTTTCAGAAAATACATCTGGCGTGGTAAGGTTCTCTGTAGCACAAGAGCAGCAATCACAATCATGTTGTGTCGCCTCTTGATAATGACTTCTGACACAAGCATCTGAGGCCATGTCCCAGTCATGAATTTGCGAATAAATATGTCTTCCACTGCTGTCTCAGATGCACGACCTTCTTTATGAAGAGTAGCTATTAAAAAAAAAAAAAAACAAAGTAATAATGACAACAATATTAAATACCAAGATATGACAAAAATGGCATTTTTGAGGAAAAATTAAATGAATTAGAAGAAAAACTGGTAAAAAAAAACAAACTGTGGACATGATACTAGTATTACATTTCCTCAAATCAACTTCTTAACTATCATGGCTAAAAATAAAAAAAAATTATTTCTCTTCTAAAATAAATGCGAATGTCTGTGTCACACTTTTTTCAATTAAAGGGACACAAATCTCTAACTTTTAGTAGCAGAAATCAGTTCCAATGTTATTAATTTCATTAAAACCAATGTTTTTAATATTGTGCACTTTTTATGTTTAAATTCACAACACCAACTTCTTTAAATATTTTGTTTATTACACTTTAAATTTAAAAAAAAAAAAATTTTAATAATAATTCTTAAAGCCAGTTTTCTTTTGTGATCTTCAACATTTTCACAATTTCCAATGTTGTATTTCTATTACTCAGTAATATTGTTTTTCTCTTTTGAGAATTATATCTTTCTTATAGCTATACAGGATTTACACAGATCTGTGTAAAAATAAAAATTCCAGAACTATTTTAAAAAGTTTCAAGGACTGATACTGACATGTGCAAACACACAAACATTTTATATATATATATATATATATATATATATATATATATATATAGCTGGACACTTGTATTCGAGGATACCTGTCTACTAGGGTGGCTAGCCAATCCCTATTGCAGATGCTTGTTGAAGCACATTTGTGTTTGCTCATCACCCACAGAGTCTACCTGTGGTTTATACTGCAACTATGCTAAGCAGACCTTAGTTACAGTTTCTGAGAGAGAGCATGTTATCTAGCATGATCAACAATTTGAACAAGACCAGCACACTCAACCTCAATGACTCATGGCCTCGAGCTAGCATAGCTATCGATGGCCCACAAGAGCTCTGTCTACCCAATTTCACTCACAAGACGTGGGTCAACCCATGGTACAGTTTTCAGGCACTTTCCAAAAGTGCTGCATGCTGGAACCGATCTCAATCCAGTCCGATAACATGCATACAAAGTGAATGGTCATCAATTCAAAAAACACAAACTTTGTGATTTATCTTAATAGTTTGACAGATGATATCTTCAAAGAAAAGCTACAGCTGGTTCCAATAATTCATATCATATGGATTAGTTGAAAAAAATGAAAAAATGAAAGTGTTGAAGGTTAAAACATACCTGAATGCAGACCTGGTTATGTTACACATTTTGTGTAGCATTCTACACAATTTGAAGTTCGACTACATTTGAAAATTTTGAATTACTCTAATTCTTACTGCTACACATTTCAGCTATCTACACAATGTCACAAAAATTCTTGACTGCTACACATTTCCTGTAGTATAACAGTTTTAATGAACAGGACTACAAATAGAAATTTTCAGAAAAAGACAACACATTTTAGCTACACCTACTACAAATGGCTTTTGCTGCCCATGGTACAGAACACAATGATGTTGCCATTTTTTTCAGTTCATCTAGTTTAGCATTCAGATCCTTTTCCAATTTGGATATCACTATGCAATTGGAAGTACTGCAGAGAAGAGCCTTAGTCATGGGAACATTCCTAGCACTTCCAACTGTGACCAAATAGTCTGTGATAATACATTGTGTGACTAGTCTGTTGTTTTATATTGTCAGTGGGAATATCCTTATTGACCTCTCTCCACTGAGGACAGTCCATGAGACAGTACCAGCAACCCGTGAACAACTTTCCAGTTATTGATATTCTTTGTTGCAAGACAAAGAAGAGTAGAACAAAGTGTTCAAACAGTCTTCATGCTTGCTGAAATTCTTGAAAGTAATATTCCCTCCTCAAACTCTTTGTACTGAGTGATGATGACTTGCTGATTTGTTTTCTGTCCATATGTCTTCTGTGGCAGATTTCTTTTTCACAAATGGATTCAGAGTTCAGCCATGCAAGTGACCTTACAAGAGGATATCTAAGGGGGACTTTGCCAGAAGTTTCTCAATGATGGTGATGAACATTGTTGCAATTCTGCATGCAAACAGATCTTTTGACACATTTCCTTTTGTGGATAAATGTTGCATAGCCCTGTCTGCCAGAAATCCGTACTTGATCTTTGCAGCATCTGTATGCATGTTTGGGTTTGACAAAATTCTTACAAATTTATTCAGTTTGGAAAATGTAATTATCTTTTTTTTTTTTATTTGGCTCTTCCTTTATAAATCGTAACATTCTCATGATCATGCTATAAAGATCATCTGCAAGGAAAGCAAGCAACGATTTATTGCTCTGATATTATCAAAAATGATTCAATGTCTTTTGAAAAAGACAAAAGTCTGCAGTTTCACTGGAAATAAAACATCATTCACATTTGACAGCACTGCAGAGAAGGACATGGTCTGGGGACATCTGGTCTGGGTAAATTAATTTATCTTTGATAGAGATGTTTACTTGTCTCTGATACTTTTTTCTTTGCTTTTCCTATTGAGTGAAGGTAGCAGCTAGAAGACACACCTTCATATTCTCCCTTTCTTTCTCACCACCTAGATGAGAAAATACAGAAGTAACTACAAAGTCATGAACTAATTCTAATCAAGGAAACAAACCACCGTTCACAATAGTTGACAAATATTACTAACGACTAAAGTAACATTTTACTTAAAAGACAATTTTAGCTTGTAAATAAAACAGATTTCTGGAATTTGGCATTTTGATTTTCATGAATTGAGAAAAGGGAGCAGCACAATTTAGAAAATTCCAGAACTTTTCAAGGAGCTTTTGGGCTATAGCTGTTTTTCCAGGTCTTTTCAAACCCTGGAAAAATCCCTGTCAATTTTCCAGGACTTTTCAAGGTTTCCAGGACCTGTACAAACCCTGTATATAAATAAAATGGAAATCTGAAGAAAAAATTCCCAATAGCATTACATTGTGTTTCTTTTTTAAGATTATATCTTTCTTATGACCCATGACAATCATCTTTATGTACCTGAAATTAAAAAAGTAAGTATCAATAATTATACTATTATACACAATTATTTAGAATATGATGAACAACCATCTGAATTGCAGGATAAAATCTCACACCACCAAATAAGTTATTTTAAATATTTCTAATGAAATCCAAGCTGAATTTTACATGATATATTTATCATATATCCTAAAATGTTTTGCAACTTCAGTTGGTTAATACCAATCTTATTGAATAAAATTTTATCTTGCTTTTATGATACATGTTTACCTTTTCTTTTCATTCCACAAACATCAATGTTCAGTGTAATCTTATGATATCACTTCCTTTTATTGTTTTTTAAATGGCATGTCCCTTCATGATGTAATTGATCATGTCTCTCTAAATATACCTTTTTCTTTATTATCTATGAAATACCAGGACTTCATGGTAAAATAACGACTTCCAATTGTCTCCTACATAATTCTGAATTCAGAGTAGTCTTTCTCCTAGATTGCCATTCAAAGCCCAATCTATCTTACTATTTAATCCACAGCTGAAGACAGAATCATGCCTTTCTGAAGGGAATTAGTGCAAAAATGAACTCAGCCAGAATTTCAACTTTGTTGTATAAAAATAGTTGTTCCAAGTATTTTTTTATTAGCAAATGTTTGCTAAAATAACATTCAATTATAGGAATAATCATCTCACTATAGATACTTACACGTATTCCAAGAATTCCAGGATTTGGTTACTCCAATAAGATAAGGATATTGGGATTCTTCATAAGTCAGAGGTTTATTTTGACGAACACTAATTTTTGGTTGACCAGCTCGAATGTTCTTGGCTAAAGCAGCTGTTGTATTGATATTTTGTCTCAGTTCTATAGATAATGGATTCCATTTCAGAGATTTGACCTGTGATAAAATAATTTGTTTGAAAAAGAAAGACAACATTAAAAGGATATATTACATACACAAAATGCTCTCCACAACTTTAGAACTGCATATATAAACTAAATAGAGTAAAGACATTTTCAACTACCATTTGAAAGATGGTCAAATACATACTCAAGAGGTTTACTTCAAAGGAGATGTTTGAAACTATACTTAAGTTTTTCTTTTTATGGTCAAATTTCCTTAACTTTTAGATAATACTTGTACAGTTGTGTGAGTAGATTTAAGACTTGACAATGTTAGTGTTTAAGTGAAATAAGTTGACACTAAAATATATGGGAGAAAATGATATATAATTTTTTTATATACAAGGTGAGATGGATAAATTGTCGTCTAAATTACTAAAACTGACATCTCATTTTAACAGATATATTTACCAAAATTACACAAAAATATCTTAAAATACTAAAGTGTAAATTTCTTCAATAAAATCACCATTGGCTTCAGCCATGGCCTCCAGATGACTTCAAAATCTGCAACTCTTCTAGACAGTCTCCTTGCTTAAGTTGGTGAATGTTGCCATAATCCTTGCCTTCATTTTATCTTTGGTGTTATGGGGAGTTTTGCTGATCTCTCACTCAACTGCACCCCACACATAATAATCAAGGGGATTCAAGTCTCAGGAGTTAGGTGGCCTAATGTAAGATGTGATATTGGTTGCAGAAATTGTGTGACAACCATGACTGGGTTCTTGTGTGGTGTGGTGCAGAGTCTTGTTGCCAGACATAGGGTCTTCCAACAGCCAACCTCAAGACACTTGATGTAGGCCTCAGTGTTGAGTCTGATGGCCTGTTGGAAGATGAATGGATGCATAATGTCGCCATCACTAGTGACCATTCCAAACACCATGATGTTGACTGGATATTTGGTTTTCATCACTCTCAATCCTCTGCACTGTCCTCAGATTAACACCCAAGCACTCTGGAATATTCATATTGGACCTTCCAGCACAAATGTACAGCATGCCATTTCCAAATTTCTGGCAGAGTTAATTGCATCATGGTGATCTTTTTCTCACAGATGGTGCCTAACAAACTCTGTGTCTAATACTGTGATGTCGACAAAATCAAAAACAAACAATATGCATGCACAAAATTAAAAATATAAAATGGCGATAATTTATACAATAAACCTTTTATTATGATGAAGTCTTAAAGGACAAAATGAGTCACATGAAAAAAAATCTTTTCCACTTTGTCATTAATTTTCCTAACTAAAATATATGAAACTGACAAGGGTTTTTTAATGATTTTTTTTTCATGTTTTTTATTTTGACTTAAAGTTTTAAAAGCTATTACTTTCAATTGTCCTTTAGTAGTTATAAATTTATAATTCATTTTTAAAAACAACTCTAGAATACTTAAAAGTAACAAAATAAATTAGCTGCTGATTGATTTACTTATTGCTAGTAAATAATTGAAAATTTGTATATTTTAAATGCCAATTTCATGACACATTAACTCTGATATAATGGTCATATAATGGCAAACTTGCAGAATCTGCAGAAATTTCATGGTTAACCTTTGTTATTTGGGATAACACAAAGTAAATGATGAAATTTAATAGAACTGAAAATATATTTACAATTTCAGATTTGAGGAAGTATGTTGGGCAAAGAACTTTTCAGCATCTCCTCATATTATATGTTCCTTTACTTTCAATGTCTAATATATAACCAATCAGAGCATTATTTTATACATACATGATTCATGCCTGCCTGCAATATACAAAAGCTTATGGATTCAAACACTGTTAAACACAGTTTCTCTAAATTTCAGATTAAAAAATATTTAAATTAAATGTTGTATGGACTCCAGTTCTTTTTCAATTCATTTAAAACAAAAGATTTTCAAAGGAAATTTAAACTGAGAAATTAATATAGGTAAAAATGTATTGCCTAAGTAATAATGATAATTGTTTTCAATATTGACATTAACAAAATATTTTTCATTTCTGTAATATAATTTTGCTTACTGTTAATAATTTTTATAAGATTGCTACTCATTGTAAGCATAACTCAAAAGATATTTGGATATAGTTGGTTTCAAATTATTTTTTACAAACCAATTACTGATTTATCTTCTTTTGCATTTCAGACATTATTTTTTTTCTTTTGTTTTATTTCTGGTGCAATTAGGTTGTATCTTTTATTTATTCAGGGTTTTCAACGTCTAAGAATTATTGGTCACAAAATTTTGAATTTGATTTTTTTTACATATAAAAGAAATACTTGAAATAAATTGTATTACTAGGTACTATCAAAATGAGGCACACTTTCAACATGCAAAAAAATAAATAAAATAAAATATAAGGATTCCCCCGATTTTAAATATTTACCAAAAAGCAAGAAATTATCAGATTTCATTAAAATTTTCAGAATTTATTCATTAATGAATGAACTCTTACATTGAAGCTTTCTTTTTAAAGTTTTGTTGAAGTATTTTTTCAGGTCAGTTATGCTGTCCCTTTTACTAAACTTACAGTTAATCCATACTAGTGAATTTTGGATTTCCTAATTTTTATAAAGTGAAATCCCCAAAAATGCTACATCATTAAAAAGATATATTTAAGTGAACACATCAAAAATTATTTTTCGTGGTGAATTGCTAATACCCAAATCTAAAGACATTGTATATTCTTTGTTTTCTCTGGAAGAAAAATCCAATGTATGTTTATACAAAATTGACTATTTTTACTTTACAATTCTAAAACTCTTTCAGATCTTTGTCATTTCTGAAAAACTGGATATAAAAAAAAAAATATACCTGAAGATTCAAAAAAAAAAAAAAAAAAAAAATATATATATATAAAGTTCAATGCCATTTTGAAACATTTTAAAAAAAATCTTTTTCATTTAACAATTTGATTTTTTTATTCTACAGAAGATAAAAAAATGAAAATCAAAAATAAAATTTTGAATTAGATCTTTGACTATTGTACTGCTGTTTCAAAAATTGTTCATGGTGTTTCCTCAGACAACATAGTGTGTATTTTGCTTGCTCACATTTTCAACTTATTTTGCTACTATTTTACAATGTTTTATATTGAAGACTTCAAGAATTTAAAGGATAAAAGTAAATTATTGTTTTAAGTTCATTTTCTTTTGTTCTTTTGAACTTTTGGCCAATTTCAGTTTTCAAACTTTTACAAAAAAAAATAAAAATTACATTCATTAACATGAAAGAATAAAATGTAGTTAGCATTTTTAAAATTTACACTTAATGAAATGTTTTATTTTACATTTTTGGTCACTATTTGTGGGGCAATTTTTGAAAGTAAGGACAGGATTGTAAGAGAACTACTGTTTGCCTTTTTATATATTGATAAGTCATACCATACTGGAGAAAAAAGTATTTTTTTTATATTTTAAGCAAAAAGTTAGAAATATTTAGTTAATCCTTAAATTTACAATTAGTTTTTTTTAAACAAATGTCTGGGACAGATATTGGATTTTTATGAGATTTTTAAGTGTTTTAATTTCTTTTTTGTCAGCATCCATCAAATTAGCTAATCAAACTGGACAGAAATGATTTTGGTTTTACTCCCTTGTTAGGGTCTAAGAAACCTTTATTTAAATGCATAAAACTACTCCCCCACTTTTTTTTTTTACAGATTTGTTGTTATAAATAATAAATTCAAATAAAAGTAAAATTTAACTTCAACAAAGATATTTAAGCTATTTAAAATGCATTTTCATGGTATTCTTTTTAGTAACCCAGTTGAGGTACATATTTTTTTTGTATTATATTACAAACATTATATTTCATTTTATTGCAAATGCATAACTTTTTTAAAGTTTTGTATGTTTGTGTGTGATCTCTGATTTGGAAGATTATATTTTACTAAATCCAATTGCTATTTAGGATGAAGATCCTTAGTCATAATATAATGCACTTTTTTTTTCTTTTTTAAAGAAGAAAAAAAAAAGAAAGGATATCAAGTGATTATTTAAAATTGATTTTTGTGGGGGAAATATGAAAAACTTTCCAATTTTTACATATCCTTGACAGAAGTTGAAGTAAATAAATCTGATCTAAAAAAATTGTTTTCAGTTCTTGTCACCATAACACACAAAGAAAATGAACATCATTGTTATTATATTAGAATTTTATTGCATCCTGATAGAAAAAAAATTGCCACTTTCTGATTAACAAATCTTCAGCAGATTAAAACTGAAAATACTTACAAAAAGTAAAGTACTATACTAGGTATCACCAAAGACTTCCTAAAAAAAAACAAAAAAAAAAAGGAAAGAAAACCCTGAAAAATGCATTTAATGCCTTTTTAGGCATTAGTAGGATGTTTACTCATCAAACCTGAATTATAGATTAAAAACAAACAACAAATTTAAAAATCCAATATTTATCCTATATTTATGTTTCAAAGTCATTTAGTAAATTTAAGGATTAATTAACTGGATTTTGTAAAAATAATGTTTACTTTTTACTTAGAACTTAATGAAAATAATATTTATTTATACATAGTAGCCTGTGGGGGTCATAAATCAAAAATAACAAAAAAAATTTATAATAATACCAGTAGTGCAATAATCAAGGCATTAATGTTTGTTTGAAAATAAACTTAATAGAATAATTTTGTTTTTTTGCACTATATTAAGTATTTTTTTAGTTAAATGTTCCATGTTTGTAAATGCCTGTTAGTTGGTGTGACCTCTCGAATTTATATTTACACAAAACACCACAAAATATGAAGAAGTAACACAAAATGGTTCTATAACAAGAATATTCATATTTTTGTATGTCAATGATATATTAGGTTGGTGCAAAAATAATGACGTAATAATGTCGTTTTTTGACGTTAAAAAATAGGTCAAAAAACGACATTATTACGTCATTATTTTTGCACCAACCTAATACAATAATAAAAAATAGAAGTTACTTCCCTTTGACTAGAATTAAAGTCTTTTACTAAGGAAATATTTTTATCTGAACTCATAGAAGTTTGAATGTTTTTGTGTAATATGAATATTGTGAGAATGTGTTTGGTAAAAGGAACTTTATATTATTACTTGATGTTTCAAGAAGTTTTTGTTTTGTACTAAATGAAATTTATTTTTAGTACTTCTAAAAATAAATACGATAACTGAGTGAGAAAGTTTCTTGAATGAATTGTGTTCTGAAAAGCTGAAATTATGTATTATGTAAATTATGTAAACTTGTAGCTTCAGAAGGCTTTTTTTCTTTTTCTTTTTTTAAAAAGTAATTTCTTGTTGGTGAAGAATTGAAAAAACTGGAATATCCAAGTTAAATTTCTTTAGGGTGGCAGCGATGTGTCTTGTCGACTTTTAAAAGGTCTCACTGAGAGAGAGAAAATGTTTTAAAAATTCTGAATTTAAGACGCATTGAATTATCATGTCACATTCTGGTAGAGAAAAATAGTCGGAGCCAGTAATTCAGAATCATTTCATTTTTCAAACATGCATAATTAAATTATGATAATTTTCTGATTTTTTTTTTTTTTTTTTTTTACCTTTTTCTTTTTTTGAATGGAGTTTTTTCGGAAGCACATGCACAGACATTTGAGGTGAATAAAAAATAATTATTTATCGTAAATGAATTGAAGAATTAACATACTTAATTGTGGAGTTAGCAGCTCGGAGAAATACAGTCGGGTTCATTACAATGTACATTCACTTCTTTACGTACTTGGGGTAGGTATGAATCCATCACTTTTAGTTTTCTCTCTCCACCCTATCACTATGGATGGATGAAGCTAAAGCAGGCTAGACTGGGTCCTATAGCCTTGGGTGGCAACCGGTAAGAAAAGGACAACTCTGAAGTCAAGACCTGAGTACGGACAAAAAGCAATCTACACTATCCGTGGTCTTTGGCTCTCGGTCAAGAACTTGGGGATAAGATGGACACCGCCAACCTGAAAGCCCACTGAAAGTCTGTTTCTTCTGCATTCAGATCTTCCCGACGATTGAAACAGTCGAGAGTCTGATGATGAATTTCATTATGTAAAATTTGATTAAAAATTTACATATCTATTCTTTATTTAAAAGAAATCCCTGATTCACTACCACTCAAAAATCTCTGCTTTTTCATCATACGCGGAACTGCTAAGTTCAATAACTCTGTTAGGAATCGATTTGACACTGTATCGATAATTTTCGCTATATGATAACGAAGGAAGAGGGTAATATTCATAACTTTGAAGAATGCCATAAATTTATGTGAATAAAGGATTTTGTCAAATATATTGGAAAATTATACTTTTTTTTTTTTAATTCAAGCTATTTTTATATCACAAACAATGAGTTAGTCCCCTTACATCGTACGTAAACTTCTTTCCCAGAAAGGAAAATTACCGATGTCAAAAGATTTAAGAAATTATCTCAGACTAAGAGAGGAATCATTGAATAGATGAACAACATTATGAAGTGAGATACACAAGAAAGCTAATTTTTACAAATTCGATAACAAAAAAATGTCAGATTTAAAAAGACTAACTAGTTGGGAAAATAAAATGAAAAATTTCTTCAGCTTGATTTTTTTTTTTAGTGATATATTGTTTTTTTAATTTGTAACATTTTATTTTTGTAGAAAGAAAACAAGTTTTATTTAAGTGAAAGTAGTGTTCCACAAGGCCTATGATCAACTTTGGAAAAAGTTCTGATTCTTTAAGATTCTCATTTTGTACAATTCTGCCCTACCATACTTATTTTTAATCTACTAATGATTACTATTCTCTGCAAATATTGAACACGATACAAAAAAATGTAATTATCCCATACTTAGTAAACAAGTAAAAATAGGAAATCATATCACTCACTATTTTTATGTGCTAGATTACGATAATCTAAACAATAGTGCTATATTTTTAAACATATTAAATTAATAATAGTAATTATTATTTGATTTATTTATACATCATAAGTTGTCTACTTACCATTGGAAATAAGCGAAGAAATTTGGAGGAAGACTTCCAAGAAGCCATTGACCAAACTTACAGGAAGTGAAAAACGCATGCGTGTCAGCGACACGTTGAAATTTCTTTATTGTAACAAAACTGCCGATTGGTCAAGCCTATAAAGTAAACCAATAAAATACCGCCGTTCAAATTGTCTTTTCTTAGATTGCCTACCTTTCATGTAGCCATTTTGTTTCGTGTACGACGGCAGACGAAGGTAATGTGGTGATATTCTTTCGTCTTTTTATCTTCCTTTATTTTATAACTAATAACGATTCAGTTATTTTTCTTTAGCCTATATGTCTTTACTCTGGCTTTAACTTATCGAAAAATATTTGTGTTCTGTTATATCTAAGTTGTTTAAAACCTAAATCATTCGAAGGGATTGATGATTCCAAAATTGCAGACGTCAACATAGGTATGTGTTGATTTGTATTGACTTTTTACAAGGGTACATGGTTATGATTCTTAACTTTTCTTCTTTTTTTTTTAAGTAAAAAAGAATATGATTCAAAGCTATATTTAAGGTGTTCTCATTTATGGTTGAAATAAGTTTTTAAACATTTTGATATATTAGCTATAAATTTACATTTAAATCATTTAGTCCTACTTTTTGCCTCCATCTGTCGTTCACCTAATCGATGAGAAAGCCTCTAAGGACGAGTTTTTTTATCAAATAAGTAAATATTACTCGAATTCCAATCAAATTAATATATCAAAGAACCTCCTAACTAAATGACACATCATAATTATATAGTCTTTTTCTAAAAATGTTTAGTTGTACAAGTTCCCTTGAAAAATAAAATCAAAGTTGTTGATTTCACTATTCTCTGACTAACTTTTTACTTTTTAAAATTAGTTTGCATTACTTATTTTGTTTAAGAAACGTTGTTGATGATAGTTTTTTTTGGGGGGAGGTTACGGAAAATACGTTACAAAAAGCTTAAATCGTAAACTTGAGACATCGTGGTACGCTAACATCTTTACCCCCTTTTTTCTTTTTGTTTTTTTCTTAACTAAGAAATCTAGCGGAAAAAAAACTCCGTTTGTCAATTTTGATATTTTACACAATACTTAGTCCGATGAATGTTTTTTTGCCATAATTCTTTCTTTCGTTTTGTTCATGCCAGCATAAAAATTAATAAGCTTAAATTTGCTGCTACCTGTGTTTTATTTTTCTTCGTGTTATTTGGAAAAAAAATAAATTAACTTTGTACTTCCACAACACAGCGATTATTTTTCGCTTTCTCAGTTGATATTTTACATTTTTAATCTAAAATTCTCATTGTGGTCTCAAAAGGATTTTGTTGGAAAAATTAAAATTGTTCTGAATCAGTCTCAAATGTAGAATCTTTTTCTGCATTTCTATTTTAATTTTTGTTTGACCTCGAAAAAAAAAAGACTAATGTCAAATTCTTTGAAACCTAATAAAAAAATAACTATTGGAAATTGTTTACCAACTGTTCTGATTATCTCCTGAATCGATTTGCACACTTGCTTTATAAAGCATTTTAATTTTTTTAGAATATTCTAAACTTAGATTTTAAAAAATTAAAAATGCTTCATAGTGTTATTGTGTAATAATTTTATTCCGGTTAATCATCACAAAGATGAATTCAATCGTCAGTAGGTGTGTCAGTGTCTGTCTCTATATCAAAAAAAAAAAAAAAAAAAAATTATTTTGGTCATTTAAGTTAAATTCAGAATACGAATATGTAGGCATATATGTTTTCTCACTTTTCTGTCTAGCTAGAGATGATTGACCATTTGCCGGATTCATGAAGCAATCTTGATTCGCGTTTGAATCATTATGTTGCTGAAATGATCTTAAAAAAAAAAAAGTGATCTCAACAGAGATCATGTGTTTCCAGTGGGTAGCTTGTAACTAGAATGTAATGAATATATAATAAAGTGTGGCTTTCTCTCAAGGTTTTCTTTCTCATTAATTGATTGAAAAATAACTTCCTCCACTAAATCACCTACTTTTTTGTGTTGTCTTCTAAAAAAGAAAATAAAAATACTGTTATAGTAACGGCAACTTATTTTAATTTTATTCAAGTACATAATTTGCGGCAATTATTGTGGAAATGCCAATATCTCGAATTTATCCGAAGGTTAAAAATTGGTTTCTCGAATTTATGCAGTTCCTGATTTCCCCCTCTCACTTTCCCTATGATCACAAAACAAAAGTGGTTTTAAAAACACTAACATAAGCTAAGAAGTATATAGATCTAACTAAAAAATAAATCACTTTGAAACATAATTCAGTTTTCTGCGTGTTTTTGTTTTTTTGTCATTAAGAAAAGCGTTCACAAAGTAATTTTTTAAAGCCATTTTCCGTTAGGAGGATAGTTTTATTTTACTTAGTACTACTAACTACTTGGATGTTTTTGTTTAACTACTACCAAGTAATTTTCATTCGGATCTTCTGAAATTTTTACACTCGAAACTAATTGCGAAAATATATCTTATACGAATTGTTACGTTTAAAAATCTTAGCACGAACTAAAACTTTTTTATTATAATTTTTTTAAAAATGCTTTCATACAAAAAAGCTGATTGTATTTTTAGCACAACCAAAGATTACAGCTGCTGAATGACTTTAAGTTAACTTGGGTACCTTCATGAATTTAAAATTTTTTTACTCATTCATGTCCGAAATTTTCGTTTATAGCAGCGATAAGGAAAATTAAACCAAAATGACTTTGACATATCTGGGTCAAAGGCCAGTCAGCGATAGAACAAGCTGTCATCAAATAAATCCTACCACTTACAAGAGCAAAGAGTGAAAAAAGGGGCAATATCGGTAAAAAGGACGTGTGTGTGTGTGTGTGTGTGTGTGTATATATATATATATATATATATAAATAATTATACACACACTTCAAACAATGGCTTGATGTGCTTTGTTTTTTAGCACCTCGTGACCCGGGTGATAACACTTTTAGCAGACGACATTGTCTTTTTCGCCGCATGTCTTTCGTATTTCCCATTGTCGGGTCATAGCGGGTTCCTTTCATTCATGTTGGATTTTCCTATATGACAAAAACAAGCATTTAAAACAGCTGTGATATTGATCAAATGTTGTTTTTCTTTTTTTAAATAAAAAAACTAAAAAGGAAATATATATATTACAGTACACACAAATATTGGTGGTCGTTTGAAATTAGATCTACTTTTAACAGTAACAGTACAGTGTACAGTGTGACAGTGTACAACCCTTGACTAAATTTTACAAACTTTTCAGTTCACTAATAAAATAATTCATTTATTGTTTTATTTATGTTTTTAAGAATCCATTTTTCATCGAAAAATCTTTTGCTTTCAGAAAATATCAATATTCATTAAAAAAAAAACAAATAAAAGCATTTGAAATTAACAATCTTTGTTTTGTTTTTTTAGTTTTGTTTTGATACAATTTAAATGATTTTCGGGTAGAGATGGTCCAACTAAAAAAATGATTGGTTTCCTCAAAGCCTTGTGCTTTTAACTAATAATCACTAAATTTGTCCAAAATTGAAATCATAGTTTTCTTTAAAATTAGTGGGGGGTTAAATATTTTTGCCATGACTTTACAAAAGGAAAATATAAGTTCCATCATTTGTGAATAGTTTCTGAAAGTTTCGAGGAACGAGGTGTTTTTTTAATCAAAAAAAACTTTTTCTTTTTTTTTTTTTTTTTTTTTTTCTTTTTTTTTTTTTTTTTTTTTCCTCGTAATAAAATTTTGTTTTCGTCAAGTTTGGCGTTTTTCATTCATGCTATGCTCTTTTTTTTTTTTTTTTTTTTTTTTTTTTTTTTTTTTTTTTTTTTTTTTTTTTTTAGCAATTTCATTCACTGGATTATCGGTTGTGTGTGATTTATCATCATTTACTTATGAGTTTTTACTAGTTTTTTACAACTCATAATTCCCAATAAAATCAAACAAAACTAAAATTGACATTTAATTTTTTCCTATTTTAATTGTATGTTTTTAGTTTGTCTATATTTCTGAGATGAGGTACATTATTTATTCGGGCATTGTCCTCATCTTTGTTGCCATATTTATCACAACGTTTCCAACCCCTGAAGAAGGCCAGAGCGTACAATGGCCGAAACGTGATAAATATGGCAACAAAGATGAGGACAATAGTCCGAAAATGCTTTTTAGTTTCTTTTAAAAGATTACATCGTGGATTTTTGTTTTCTAATTGATCGTTATTTTATAAAACTGCAAAATTATCGCCAACTCAGAAAAAGACTAAAAATAATAGTGTGCATAAATTTCTTTAAAACATCTTTCTTTATATTGCTTAAAAAAAAATGATAGATTTCTGATTAATCTGTGAATGTAAACAACCTCTAAGGTGGACAAGTCAAGGAGTTTAACTCGTCACGGAGTATTTATCAACTACTAATTGATTTTTAGAGTTGAAAAAATAAAATTGAGTTATCGAATGAGAAATTCCTTCCACTTTATTCTTGTTGAGGATGAAATTTTTTTTTAATCAGAAACTTCTAAAACAGTTTTGTTTGTGCAGACTTCTCGCTCTTTCTTTGGCGATTACCAAAAATATTAATTAATATATAATTTAATAATGTAATGGACACATTTATTTAATACAATTTCTAGGTTACATTGAAATTACCCTTCTTGTCCTTTCCTTCAGGTTTTTCTTAAGACAACCAGCATAAATTGTTTAACTTAAATTCAGTTAACATTTGTTTATTCAATACATTGTCAAAGAAGTTAATTTATTTTCCCCAAATCTAAAAACGATTTTAGAAACTAGATCCACTTTTCCACATAGTAATTAATTATGGATTATGAAGATTATTAAACAATGTAGAAACACAGCTTTCTTATTCTTAGATTTTAAGCTTTAATTAAAACAAATCCCATAAACTTGTAAAAAAAAAAAAAATGTAAATCTTTTGGCTTTAAGACTAATTAAGACATCTTTTTAGTAAAGATTTCTTGGATTCTTCTTATGAAAGTTGCAGTACTTTCATTAAACTTTCTTATTCTGTGAAAGTAAGCATTTAGGTTTCACTGCCAGTGTAGTAAAAAATTGATCTAACATTTATTTAACTAAGCGTTTTTGATTGTTGTAAATCTAATAATTGAATGTCAGTATATTAAAGAAAAAAAGGAAAGAACGTGACTTGTTTAGTCTTCTTCTCTTTTTTTTTTTTTTTTTTTTTTTTTTTTTTTTTTTTTTTTTCTTCGACTAAAAAAAGCATTCAACATAATGCTCAGAATTTTTCCAGGTCACTTATCGTTAAAGCATTGTTTAACAATGAACTTTCTGGTCTCATTTATTTTTATACTCAAAATTCCTGTTTGGAAATTGAGCTGGTATGAAAAAGTGGTATGTAAAAAAAAATTTTTTTTTTTTGTGCTATTTATGCTTTAATGAAAGGTGACAGGTAAACCTACATTTTATACAAAACCTAAAAAGGGACTGAAAGTCAATGATACTCCAAGTATAAAATTGTTTTAAAGTAGGCAAAGTTCCTAAATTCACCTTATTTTTCAAACTTTATATTTTAATTTCTGTATCGGCATTTATAAGCATTCTATTTTTTTATTACATATTCTTATTTAACTGATTCATATTTATAAAATGTCAAAATCAATATAGCAATATAGTGACTGTTTTTAGAATGGCTACTTTTAATCTGTTCATGTGGTTTAGTCATAATGATTCTAAATTTTAATTTAAAATTGTGCAAATTTGTATACATAAGTTATTTCTGCAAGTTTGAGAACTGATTTCATAAAATGATAATCTTATGAATAATTCAATGAGTCTTGTGAATATTCTACCGGTTATCTTTTACTTTCTTGTTTCTGTCTATCAAACAAAGACTATAACCTGTTTCCGCACCTTCTGCTTCCTTTTTTTTTTTTTTTTTTTTTTTAAATCACTGAAAAATCTGTGTGAAAATATTGTCTATTCTGTATTGTTTCTCACTTTATTTTTAGCTCTGCAATTGCACTGAATGTCTACATAACTTTTTTTTTTTTTTTCTTTTCAGTCTAGGTCCCAACTATGTTTGTGTTAGAGTGGTTTACAAACATTCTAAGTTTTTTAGGTAAGAACATTTTCTTAACTTTATTCAAATTGGATATTTAATATCTTGCATTGTTTCTAAATGATTTGGGTTCAGTAAACTTTTAGTTACAGATTAAAATTATGCTTTTGACTATTAATTCTGAAGATATTGTTATAAGTAGAAATAATCCATATTACAAATACTCATGAAATATTTATATATATATATATATATATATATATATATATATATATAATCAATTAGTAAGGAATCTCTGTCCAAGAAATTATCTGAATTATAGGCATGAAAAAGATTATAGAATGGATAGGCCATAACATCAATAGCACAGGAGTGCAATTACCCAGGCAATGTATAGAATATGAAAGACATTACTAACAGTCTTATTTTTAAAGTTCCAAATTAATTTTCCTATTTTAGCATGCAATCTGTTACAAAACAAATAACATATGGTAGACTGCATAGCTTACTACAGTATCACCTTACATTTTTACTTGGATTTTAATCATAAAAAAAAGCATATTATGCAGTAAGACATAAAAAAAATTTTTTTTTTTTTTTTTTAACTGGTGCTGTTCCTCATGCAAATTCCATCATTGCCTTATGTAGCTTAAATGGCATTTCAAAAACATCTTTAGTTCTATATAATGGACTCCAATCTTACTAATGCCAAAAGTTTCAAACTTTGGGCATTTTATCACTTTCCACACACCCAGAAGTATGTAGTTAATTCAGGCATTGGTTTCTTTGGTAGGATGACAGTTTTAGAAAACATACAAACCTTTTTATAGAAAGTCTTTTCCATTACAGCCTCTTTTGGCATAAAAGTGTTATGTTGAAAGAAATTTCTCATGACTAGATGTTTTGTTAAAGAATCCTTAAATCTTAGTGTTGCAGGAGGCTGACAAAAATGTTAAGCAATTTCTCCTCTCCCCCCCCTCCTCCCCATTGTGGAGTCTGGACACAAAACCTTGACTCCTATTTTTGGCACTTCCAACTCCTCTTTATGTAAAGTGATTATGGCCTACAAATCTCATAAAGCCTATGCATACACTCCTAACTTAAGT
This sequence comes from Acanthosepion lycidas, assembly GCA_963932145.1. NCBI lineage: Eukaryota > Metazoa > Mollusca > Cephalopoda > Sepiida > Sepiidae > Acanthosepion > Acanthosepion lycidas. Next base: position 55,802,115 of record OZ010615.1, read on the forward strand.
AGGCATATATCATACCTATTCATTCTTCAATATTTTCTAACAGAATTAGACAAAATCTTTGAAAGGATAAAGAAGAAATAACTAGTGATTATGGTCTCAGTCACTTTTAGGCAATCATGTATCTTTCAAGACATGACTGAGGCAGATTTTTCCTGCAGTAGGTTGCTGTTTCTTTCTGCTGTAGACCAGTTGCTATCCAAGGCCATAGAGCCTGGTCTGTCTTGTTATTTACCCATAGCTTGGAGGGGGCGAAGAGGATTCATACCCATGAATGTAATGGAATCAACTGGAATTCACTCTGCTCTCCAATTCCTCAATCCAATTATGGCCTGAAGTTAGGAGTGTATGCATAGGTTACAAACCTCATAAAGCCTATGCATACACTCCTAACTTCAGTGGGCCTATATAATTTTAACGGATTTATATCCAAGAATAAAGATATTGCAGCTTTTATATCATACCTATTTTAAAGGGCAAGTTTAATTTAGGAAAGATATTTAAACTTAAGTAAACTCAACCTGGTGATATTGTTTTTGTATTTCAACTTCTATTTTACTGTATTACTGGAAACCTTTCCCTTTTTTTAGGCTTATTGAAGCAGTGGTTTTCTCTTGAGAGCAGACACCGGCATTATGCTTAGCTATTTGCAGGCATTGGAATATACTTTTGGAAGAATCCAATACATAAAGACGAGATTACTCTTTTAGAGTTATTTCATAACACTCTTGCACTCTAAGAGACTCTTGTTACGTAAAGAGTAAGTTTATTACTAGTTTATTGAAAGGTGAAAAATTAGCATTAAAACAAAATTGAAACTAGAAATTTCAGTTTCAACAGTGAGTTGTAATAGTAACTACTAAATTAAACTTGCCCTTTATTCCAATTGAATGCCTTATCTTTGCAGAGATCTACTTGACTTTCAACCAAAAATACCACTCTTAATTATAGTTAAGAATATATAATTTCATCAGAATTCAGCACAAGTTATTTTGTATTCAGTTAGGACAGATTGTTTGGAAGTAAGCATGTCAGTATGAAAATTGAATTTCAGATCAATTGATGTCTTCACTTATTACTTACTCTAACTGGAAGCAGTTTGCCCATTCTACAGTAAATTTTTCTAGTATTGTCTGTTTCAATTCGAAATTATCAATACATGTTTTGTTAGAATGAATTTAAAATATTGCTAAGTTGCTGTTCAAGTGTCCTTTTAGCCATATCTTCTATGGTCAAGTCTTGTTACTGATATATAAAAATGGTCTATTTAATCTTTGATTTAAACATGAACTTTTTTGTTCATCTGTTCCAGGAATTAAGTGTTACAAATTTAATAAGAATTGCTATTAAAATAATGTCTAAGTGGCTTTGGTAATAACCAAAGCCACTTATCTGCCCTGTTTCAAAATCATCTTTTTATAAAGTAAATGGTATCCTTTATTCTAGCACACTTTATTTTTTTAAGGATATTTGTCACTTTCACAAGCTTAAACTAATATTTCTATCCTCCTTTTTATCTGTTTATATATAATGAAAGTTTCAGCTAACAATTGTTTCTTCAGTTATCTCCATAAAATTATGGGCATGAATATTAATTTTAGCTTTTTGCACTATCAGGCATAGTTGTAGAATTTTTTTTTTTTTTTTTTTTTTTTTTTTTTTTGCGTGAAGTAACAGGTCATACTTATAAAAGTTACTATGATGAATTGTCAAATAATATATTTTAAATATTTTTCCAAAGTTATTTCAATACATTGATTGTATACTTTAAATCTGGCACCTCATATTTTCTCGCATATCTCGAGACTAGTATGATTTCTGAGTTTTTTGTTAAACACTTAAATAAGCTACTATTAGTGGTAAGGTGTTCATTAAAGTTTTCATTCTAGAAACTACCTCCAGTTCAAACTACTGTAATCTTTCTACTGGCTGGAAATATTTTGAGCTTTAGAAACTATATGTAAAAAGAAAATCTCAATTAGATGCATTATACACACTTACCAAAAAGATGATGCTGAAATCAACAGGAATGTGGAATATCAGTTTGACTATATTGTAAATTAATGACCAATTTCTCACTATTCATAATTCTTTGACTTCAATATACAATGCAAACTTTTACAGAATATTGAACCCATTTTGATGCTGCTTATGCTTTGTTTAATATCTTATATGCATTTAAATTTATTTTGTAATGAATTTTTTCTTAACCATTATAATATTTCAAATAACAGCTGAAACCTGAACTCTGCATTTAAGATTTGCTCTTGCAACAAAAATTTAAATGCTACAGAGCATGAAAAACTATTTCGATTTTTCTCTCTGACTCTTGCATCTATAAAACGAAAAATAAAAATAAACCTGTTCCCATTGTCTTTTTGTTACCCTGTATTTACTGTTGCTCACAGGCCTATACAAGAGGTCTGGCAAGCTTGTGTTTCTGGGCCTAGACAATGCAGGCAAAACCACACTGCTGAGTGTCCTGAAGGAGGGCCACATGACACAGCCTGTACCAACACTCCATGCTAGTAAGTCCAAGACTTGACCCCAAGCAAATACCACTCTAATAAAAATAAAAAAAAATCAGATTCTAATATCCCTCAACCAGCTTGTTTTTCACTGAAAATGTTTTTCAGCCTGTGAATGATTTCTCTCTCTCTCTAGTGCATGGAATTTCTTGAGCTACTGTTATGTTAATAGCATGACTTCAAACAAAATATCTAGTTCATCTTTTATAACAATTATTTTATAACTATAATGTTAAAATGACTTTTTATTAATTATTTGCTTATCTAAATATAACACTTTTAACCATGATACTTGTATTTACTTAAGCATCATAATAAATCTTTGATCAAATTAGTTACATTGACAAAATTTATAGAAATAATTTAATGTTGGAGTTATATAGTGCAAACAAACTTGTGTGTATATCTCTGACACACACACACACAGTGCCTTGCCTGATTGTTTTGTGGGTAAGGTGTGCCGGGTTAAATGGTAACTCTTTGGAGAGGGGGGTACAAGTTAGCTTCCTGGTGGGTAGTGCAAATTTTTATTAAGCATTTAGGCCAGTAGACAAAAATAAATCTATTATTTAATAGATAAACAATATACTCAAATACAAGTATCAACTCAAAAATGTTTAAAGTGATAAAAATCTGTTGGATTAATAAAAAATTCATAAAATAAAATGTATATTGGTATACAGGTTGAAGGAGTGTTCAAATGACCATGTTCAGGCAGGTATCTAACCCCCCAAATTTATACTTGTTGTATTATCACATAAAACAAATTAACATAGGGTAGGTCTTGCTACTACAAGTGTCAAAAAGTAATGCCTGTTAATCTGAATTCTTGGGAGTAGCTATAGACAGTGTAGCAAGAAGTATAGAAGCTCAGGAAAATCAAAATTCTTTTCTTTTGTGTGCCGTTTTTATGGAAAGGCTACATTTGATGCAAGTGCAGTAGGAGATGCTTCAGTTGATAGCAATCTTAGAGACAGGAGAAACTGACTTTATAGTAACAGGCCAACAGCTGCTGCACATGAGGATAGTCAAATGCTGATTAAAGCTGACTGAAAGCCTTCAGGTGAGTAATGAGAGGACCTGCAGTTTTGTATAATCTTTTGGTTAAACAAAGGTTTGGGCAAAGTTGGTTTGCACAATGCTGACTATCAAAGCAGAGGGTTCCAGTTCCTAAAGAGCTGGAATTGCACATGCTTAGAAACTTCCTAAGCACAATAGTTAGTGAAGATAATGAGATTAACTATTACAAATCAGAAAGCAAAAGATGAATGATGGGACACGTCTACACTGTCCAAAAAACAGGTTTTGGAGACACGGTTATACTGTTAGTTTATACCGGATGACACTACTGCCCATTTTGACTCTCGCATAAGCACTTTAAAACTCAAAGCAAGGCTTCCTCAAGCTAGACCACGTTTGACAATGAGTAATGTGCTTTTGCAACATGGCAATGCAAACTTTCACAGGAGCAACTTAAAAGACCAAATAAGCAATTTTTGCTTTATCTACCCCTCAGACCTGAATTTAAGTCCATGAAGGAGTTAGTGTTTTTCCAATGAGGTGAAAGAGGAAAGAGCAAGCATTACATTTTGACTGGCTCATATTGCATACTTGAGTATTCTCTTTAGTGATTGATGCCAAGAGAAAAAATTGAATTATACTACTTGAATTCTAAAACTAGTTCCTGCCAAGTTGGATTTGTTTTATTGGATTTAAGATTCTTTTATGTTCAAACTATTATTGGAAACAGTTTGAGTATGACCTTTTAATAAGTGTTTGCATGCTGAAAAGTACATTGGTTATTGTTTTTAAATTTTAGTCATGGTTTGAGGTTTGTTTTTTTTGTTTTTTGTTTTTGTTTTTTGTTTTTGTTTTTTGTTTTTGTTTTTTATTAAAACCACTAATAATGAACTACCTGCTGTTTCACTACAGTTGTGTGCGGATGTTTTTTGCCGTTTTACTGAGCTGTTTTCATTCACTCATGTTGTAGGTCTGTACAAAAAGTCAGGTAAACTTGTGTTCCTGGGCCTGGATAATGCAGGCAAGACCACCTTACTACACATGCTCAAAGATGAGCGAATGGCACAACATGTTCCAACACTACATCCAAGTAAGAATGTCCTGTTCATTTTTGCTTTTTGTTCTCTCCTCACATTTTCTTATTGATCTTGATGCATCATATTTTGTATTTGACTATTTTTCTCAATGTTGTCTGATGCTGTTATCACATTTAAGCAGAATGTGAAACTGAAAGTAATCTGCTGCTGGTCCTATTCTTAATGTGAATTGCAGAAACTAAGATTACTAGCTTTATACTTCAATATCTGTCTATATTTCTGAGATGAGGTATTATGTACCGAATTTACATTATTCAGACTATTGTCTTCATCTTTGTGACCATATTTATTATGTTTCGGCTGTTGTACACTCCGGCCTTCTTCAGGTGGTTGGAATGTCGAACTGAACCCTTTATTTCACTCACTGGGGTAAACTGTTCTAGTTCCACATGCCATGTTTTTAATGGATGTCAGTTATCACCCGTTAATTTCCCTCTGAAAGTTCTCCACTGCTTTAACCGTGTATTGAACTCTCACTCCTTGGGCCCTGTCACTGGATCTAACAAGTTTATCCACTGTGCCATGTGTCTTTGAGGGCCCAGAGAGTGAGTTCAGTACCCGGTTAAAGCAGTGGAGAACTTAGAGAGGGGAATTAACAGGAGATAACTGACATCCATTAAAAACATGGCACGTGGAACTAGAACAGTCTACCCCAGTGAGCGAAATAAAGGGTTCAGTTTGACATTCCAACCACCTTAAGAAGGCCGGAGCGTACAACAGCCAAAACGTAATAAATATGGCGACAAAGATGAGGACAATAGTCCAAGTAGTGTAGCTTTATACTTGTGACTCCAATACCATAAAGAGTTCCATGGTATGAGGTTAATAGTAGCCATATTGGAGTTGGGCAGTTTAATGCCAGGCTTGTGACCCTTTCTGCCTAAGGGTAGTCTCTTGTTTGGGGAGAGACACCTCCTCTCCTTTCCCAATGTAGGGCAGGGTCTAAAGGGAATCTATGCCAAGCCTATGGGTTTGGAATTGCCTCACAGAAAAAAGATGGCCTTGTACCACATCTCTCCTTGTAGAGTCAGTCTACCTTACAATATGAAGTTATAGTACCAGCCAGATCTCATTAAAATTTGAGGAAATCAGAATCTCACCACTTGAATTTGCTAATGAAATGAATGGTTTTCCATGAAGTTGTTAAAAATTTTGCTTTGCTTTGCTTATTGGTGTAAATTTCTCAGATTAGTTATTGATATTCTTTTGGTACTAAACAATGTTTTTGTAGCACTAACTGTCAATAATTTACATGTATGCCTTGTAAATAAAATGAATGGTCTATGAAACTGTCTTTCCTCACAGTGGGTTGATTGAAAACCAGGTTCATTTATTAGCTAGTTCTGTTTAGTTTTAACTTTTAAAAATAACTTGATTGCATTGTGACTGTTATACAAGCATGCTTTTTTCTTTTATCTTGAGGATAAAAGGAACGAAATAAGCAATATTTAGTGTTAGCTGTTTTAATACAGCAAAAATGCTTATGATAAATGTCAAACACTGTAAGATGACAAAAGATTGCCAAACAAGATTGTTGTACAATAAATTTAATTTTTTTTTTTTTTTTTTTTTTTTTTTTTTTTTTTTTTTTTGATAAAATTGCCAACCAAAATATCAGTTGTTCATTAACAACTGATGGGTATGTCTTCCTCTTTATGTAAAATGTAGAACTCCTAATAAAATTAGATGTGCAGCAGTAAAGTTTTAAAAAAAATAGGCAATTGTTTTAAGATGACTGATGCCTTTCTTGCTCGGATATATTGCCTTACAAAAAGGTTCTCATTCTGCTTTTTTTGTCTTGTTGTGAAACATGTTATTTCTCAAAGGATGCTTGCTGCCTTTGTTTCTTTTGAAAATACTTAACCTGTCAATTACACTGATAGTACTTTGTCCATTAAGTCAATCATTTTTCTTTATAATCTCATGAACCCAATTTGCTCTTATCAGATCACTAGCTTATAATCTTTGCTGTTGTACACTATTTTATAGTATGTGACATTTGTTTTTTATCAATGTTATTTGAACTACTTGGCACAAGACAAAATATATCATTTCCTCTGGTTCCAATCAACTATCAAATATTATGGACAGCATAAAGTAATGCTTAATTTGAAAATAAGTTTTGAATTTGCCAAGGAAGAAGAAAAAAACCTAAATATTAATTTCAAATTCAACACAAACTTTATCTAAGGTTATTGATCTTGTCCTTTTTCGAGGGGAAAAAATTAAGTGAAGCATGTTGGCTTATGGAATACAAAATATATGAAAGTTAATTTAAACTGACATGAGAGAAAATGGGTTAAAATGGTTCTGTAAGGAGCCTAAAACAGGTTTGTTTTTTCTTTATTTTTATTTTTTTTAAGGTTAGGCCTGGACATGAAAATTTGCTAAAACTTTAAACTGACAATATTGATTATTGTAACAGGTAAAATTAGTACTTTACATTTTTAAGATGGAATTGTTTAAATGTAAACAACTAGGGAGAGACAGGTGGTGTTATGTTGATTAATGGTATAGGTAACAGAATTATCAGGATTGCTTCACTTTGTGCCAATGCCTTTCTCTAGGTCAAGGCAGTTGGATCTGTTTAGCATTACCTTTGTAACCTGGTTCCGCAACAATCCATTTACTACCTAAACTACAACAGTATCATGTGGTGTGATTGTGGTCCCCATGATCCACATGAGATCTGCAGGAGGGTGGGGAGAATTAATATGAAAATGGATTTAAAATTGAGCTGATTGGTAGAAAACTTTTCAAAGCCTGTGTGCATACATGTGCAAAAAATCTCACACACCCAAGGAAGGTTTAAAAATCTTATTTCCATGGAAATGGTAGATACAAAGCACAATAACTTACATTGCAAACATACTGGAAACTTATAACAATCTGGTGAAATTACAAAAATCTGTTTTAGAATAGATACCAGGTCATTTTGACATAAAAGGTAATGAGAATGATGAACTAGAGAAATTCCTGTAACACGAAAATAACGTATATAAAAATTCCATATACAGATTTTAAAAAGAAAATTAACTGTATAAAAAGCGAATAGCAAGCAATATGTGACATTTTCTCAGAAAATGCTCTACAAACACCAACCAAGCATTAGACAGGAAAACACAACTAGTAAAAAGGTGTGAAGAGAGGACACTAACTTGTTTGTATTGGACATACAAGACTAATTCCCATACACCTAAGAGCTGAAGATTTACCTCAATGCACCTGTTGCAATCAGATTGATAGTTTTACATTCAGAGTATGCTTAGCTATCAGTTTAAACATAATACAATGTCACAAATATAAAAACCTTGTTTAAAGATTTTCCCTAGCCATGAAATAAGGTTTCTAAAAGAAATAGGAACTTTAAAATTCCCTTCAAAAATTTATGTATGGTTATATAAGGACTGGTTTAAACCATTCAAATTGACAAATCAAACAATCAATTTAAAATGAATTGTAGTTACTAAACTAAGTCACTCCAACTATTGTAAAATAGTGTAAAATGATCCATCAGAGTTGACACCATTTTAAACAAAATTCCTCTAAAAAAAAAAAAAAAAAAAAAAAAAATTTGAATGTCCCTCTGCTTAATATGGATTCATGTCTCTAACACTATTTTACCACTTGTAACAATGTTAAAAAAAAAAAAATGGAGTTTTAACTTGTAACCAATATCTATCTTTATGATCAGCCAACATAATAAAATTGAAGGCATTTCTTTCTGGTGTTTTCAAAATTGCAAATAAAGCCTTAGGACGTTCCATGAGTACTATAGTTCCTTGTGCATTACTGAGAAGAGACTAGTGAATAGGCACACTTGCATTTTAGGTCTTTAGGTAAAAAGTAGAATTCACATAATTTTTGTCCTAAAGAAGCATACAGTATCACTATAGTTAGATGTTGACTGTAAGGTCTTGTAGACACAGGTTTTTCTACTAGGTTTTCATTCTAGGCAATTATCATGAAATACTGCAATGTATCTGCTTGTATCATTTAACCTTATTTAAATTAGGTTGGACTTTAACCTGGTACCAGAAAGTACTAGATTGAAAATAGGAATTTCTACTAAATGTTAATTTTAATGAATCCTCTTTAATTTATTTTAAAAAGATATTTTGACCTAACTCGTAATCTGTACTTTTCAATAGACTTCCTTTTAAAAGGAAGTCTATTATTTAATATATTAATAATTACAAAGTTTTCATTCACTGCTTGTCTCCCACATATACTTATTGGTAATCAGAAGTAGGAAACATTTCTAACTAATTATACAAATCTATTTAATACTCGGTTATTTTGTGTATTCACTTCATCCTCTTTAAAATGATAAATATTAATGACTTTCACTGCCTCCTTATAGGATCCCTGCTCTTTTTTTTTTTTTTTTTTTTTTTTAGATTCAAAATAAATCAAGGAAAATCAAATAACCCAACTTTACATTCTACTTGGAATTTGTTAGAATCTTCAATGAATAAATGAACAATCAGTGAATGTAATTTTATTAGTTAATAAATATTAATATAAATATCAAATATTTAAATACTACTTTGTGTAACAAGGGGTCCTTTTTATGAATTTACTGGTAATAAAAATATGGCTGAAGGCTGTGGGTTGGGTTAAATCCAAAATAGGAAGAGAAACAAAAGTTATAAATACAATAAAATTCATCTTTAAGCAAACTTGGTCCACAAAGCTGAATTCCTATTTTAAGAAGTCCTTTACCAGTTTGAAAAATCATTTGTATATGAACAATGTATGTTGTGTTCCATTCCTTGGAAACGTCCCACTTGCCATCAATACAACAATGGATTCGGCTTTCAAGATGTCTGTCTGCTTTTGCAGGGTGTTTCCATTTCAAATGAGATAATTTCTGAAGTCTTTGAAGGTATTCCATTGTGCATGTACCATCAGAATGTTTCTTCATGCAAGCTGCTAAGTACAATGTGTCCACTTCACCTTCAGTAATCAAGATATAATTCATCCCAACCACAATATGGTTCTTATCATCCTCAGTGGAAGAACTGATTTGTAATGAAGGAAGAAACTGTTCTGCATTCTTGTTGGATAACAATGTAACATATTTGGACATGGGATCATTGCCTGAAAGAATTGCACATAAATTCAGCACCTGTTCATCATGATTAATAGTGTTGATCCTGAGCAAATCCGGGTGTTGAAGGATATCTGATTTGTGAGTATCACGGTAATGACAACCTTGATACGAAGAATCTTTTCAACATTATAGTTTGCCAGCTATGCATTTAATAGTACTGTATATTTAATATATGTATAGGTATAGATATATATATATATATCTATATATATATATATATATATATATATATATATATATATATCTCTTAATTTGGCATTAAATGACCCACAGTGTATGGCCTAAATATTGTAGTTCCTGTTTAAAGAATTGGCACCATTTAATTTCATATTATATTCAATAATACTAGCAGACACTGCCTTTTAAGGCCTAGATTAATTATGAATCATCATCAAATTTTCCTGTTGTAAGTCACAACAATTTACTTACATTCAGAACATTTATGTATTTATATCACTTTTCTGGCTTCATTGAGGGCCAACATCCCATTTCAGTTTTTAAAATGCATTAAATTGAAAAAAAAATTTCACTTTGATTTTTTTTGGTGGGGGGGGTATGTGCAGAATTTGAATCTAGTCCCTCGTACCCCAACTTCTACAAAATTATTTCTTGTTCCTTAAATATCAAGATCATTTATTGATAAAATGTTGCAAACACTTCACGGGAAATGTTAATTTGTATAATGTGCCCTGGTAGATCTACAGCTATAATTGGAAATTTATTTTTTGTCTTTTTAGCATCTGAAGAATTATCAATGGGAGGCATGAGATTCACCACATTTGACTTAGGTGGCCATCAACAAGGTATCCTTTCTCTACTTGTAATTCTTTTCTTTATTTCTTTCTTTAAAACCACCTATACAAAGTTTTCATTTGTCTACAAATAGATTTGTTTGCCATTTTAATAAGAATCAATAATTTTACAAAACTTGAATTTATAATATTGACAAGGTATCTTCTAAATGTAATATTTCTCTAAAGATATGTAAAGACTAACCTCAAACAAAATGCAAGACAAAGATTTTAGTTTAATTTTATAAATGTATAATAGTAGATAGTAGACCTGTTTTAAGTGCTTAAAAAAATTTGCTTGTCTACTCAATCATTGTGGCATATCAGTAATAAAGAGGTATTTTGTAAAAGTCTGAGAATGATGCTGTACACATAGTGAATTAATCTCCATACACAAAGAATATTTGTAATGTGTATAAAACATAATCTCAGCTCCAATTCCAATCTGGTTCACAGTTCTATTTTTCATACCTATAACATACAACTTGATACTGTCTAGATATCTCACTTCAATTCCTCTGACTAATAATTGTTTTGGTAAATAAAATTTTTAGTTTAAAAAAAAAAAAAAAAAAATTGAAAAACATTAAATACATCTAAAAATTAGGGCTGCAATTCACAAGATATGGTAAAAATAACTGGGAACTGTTAATGTTCATAATTTTCACATAAATTTTTTTTTTTTTTTTTTTTAGTAAGACGAGTGTGGAAAGATTATTTTCCTGCTGTTGATGGAATTGTATTTCTCATTGATGCATTTGACAAAGAGAGGTTTAATGAAGCTAAGGCAGAATTGGATGTAAGTGTTTTCAATTGTCTATTAAAATTCAATGCAACTGTTTCAAAGATTTTCTAATGGGTGGCAGGAACTTTTTTTTTTTTTTTTAATCTTTTCAATTTGTATAGAATTTTTTATTCTCATAATTTTTGCAAGCCATGGAGTTACATTAAAATTTGTTGCTTTGTTGTAGAGTTTGCTGACGGATGAACAAGTAGCAAATGCTCCTATTTTGATTTTGGGTAATAAAATTGATAAGCCTGGTGCAGCAAGTGAAGATGAAATTCGCAGTTGTTTTGGTTTACATGGACAAACAACAGGAAAGGTAAGTAAAATTATTTTGCAGTAGCTCCACTTATTTTTTTGTAATTCACTTTTTCTGTAATTGTGGGACACCTTTTTACTTCCTCTTCAAAATCTTTTTCTTTTTTTTTTCTTTTTTTCTGTCAATTCTCAGGCTTTTTAACAATATTTTCAGTTTTTAAATGAAAATATAAATTATATCAACACCCAAGATTGAAACGATATCAAAAACATCTTGGCATTTGTAAGGCCACAAGTATAGGAACACTCAGTTGAAGTCATTACATGTGACATACTTATTAACCATTACACCAGAATGTTATATCCAAGAAAAAAGCCAAATGGGTCAGTTATTTACAGATTTCTCAATTTTGTAAAGAATTGAGAAACCCGTTCAGATAAGGAAACTTAATTAATTTCCAGTTGCTTACATTCTGATTTTATTTAACTAATTTTCTCTTATCACATGTTTGGCTGATAGTATTCAACTGTTAAAAAAAAAAAAATGAAATGAAAGAAATATCCCATGTTTCTGATACAACACCTTAATTGGCCAGGGAAATTTCATGGTGGGGTTGTTTGTTTTTTTTGTGTGTTTGGTTGGTTGGTTGTTTGGTGGGTTTTTTTTTTGGTTTTTTTGTTTTTTAATCATAAAGCCACTTTTGTTTGAACCAATATGACACCATCCCTACATAACCATGAGGCTTCTAGATTTTGACCAAAATATTTTTAGTCTCATTTTAAACTCCATTGTTGAATGAAACCTTCCCCTCAAATTGTTAGAAAGCAGCCAGAAAATGGGCTAAACAAGAATATGGTGGGTTTGGCAAAACTTTACAACAAAGCTCTTTAATTGTTTTTTATCATGTTAAATAATCAGTTTTGCCAGTCAATCTTTTCAGCTGAATTGCCTCTTTTAGCCTCTGTTGACCGTTGCTTTGTTTTTATGCATTTCATAGTAAACTAGTTCTTGCCAATCCCACCAAATGCAGATCATTTGCTTGTGTGGTGGGACAATATATGTGACAACCTAATAATTTATCCAATTTTGTTGCCTGAAAGATTGACTTTCCACTGCTTATTTTCTGTTTTCTTTTTACAGGGCAACAGTCCTCGTTACGAGTTGCATGGCCGACCCATGGAGTTGTTCATGTGCAGTATTCTCAAGCGACAAGGTTATGGTGAGGGCTTCCGATGGATGGCCCAGTATATTAAATGACTTGTGTTTATTTTAGTTGGCAGTGGACTTCAAATAATTAATCTTCTGAAGAAGCAGATGACTTTCAACTGAAAAAAAAAAATTAAAAAAAAAAAAAATAAATAAATAAATAAAAAAAAAAAAAAAAAAAAAAAAAAAAAAAAAAAAAAATCGCCAAAAGAAATGTTTGGGACTTTAACTGTTGGAAGAGCAGACCAACAAATCCTAGGTGCATGATTGACTCTACTGAAATTATATGATAATCACCTTCCATTTCATAAGCAACACATAACATGGCTGACAACGACGCTGACAGACTTCTCCCCTTTTCCTTCCTTTTTTTTGTTGTCCTTTAAACTCCTGAAGTTACTGGGGCAAATGAAAAAAAATAAAAATAAAAACCAATTTCTTGGTTGACACAAAATTGGCCCAGGCTGGTGATGGATTGTCCAAAAAGTTATTTACACTTTTTTTTTTTTTTTTTTTTTTTTTTTTTTTTCCTGCTAACAAAAACAAAATTTTAAATTTATATTAAAAAGAAAACAGATTAAATATAATGCTTTTGGTGCATTGCTATTATTTTGTTTTTGATTTAAATTTTTTCTTTTGAGGGTTGGTTATGTTCCTACTCTCCAATCTCAAAAAGCAAAGTGAGTTCAATTTCAAACTATTAAATAAAATAGCCACTGAAAAGGAGATACTACTCAAGCAATTATAATATCATTCGAACTACATAGAAATTTTTTTTTTTTTTTTTTGCAGAGATCAGTTTGGTTGGTATTGTAACTGTACACATAGTATGCTTATAGTTTATCTAATTTAGGGTAAGTTAAAAATTATATCAAAACTATCAGAATGAAGTCGTTGAATGATTTCTATGTTTGATGTTGGTATTGTGGGTCTGCATATTCTGACACTTCTGAAAGATATCAAGTTTTAATTTCTTGGCTCAGTTTTTTTTTTTTTTTTTTTTTTTTTTTTTTTTAAAGACTTAAATTCTTAATTCTCTCCTTGTTTGTCTTACAAATATTTTTGTCTGCAGATCTTTTTAGAGTGTATTTAAACTTTAATTTGTTCGTTTTTTTTTTTTTTTTTTTTTTTTTTTTTCCCCTGCCCCAAAACCGTTAAAACTAAAATTTTACACTAAAGGTCGGCAATATTTTAGTTTGGATAATTCGTGTTCATATATTAACAGTAAATTAATTTTAATGTCCTTTGGGGTTGGGAGGAACTCCCCCTTAATTTATTCAGCTTTATTTTAAACTTTTTTTCTTTCTTTTTTTTTTTTTTTTTTTTTTTTTTTTTTTTTTTTTTTTTTTTTTTCCTCCTCCTTTCTTTCACAGATGTCAAAATTTATTGGCATGTAATTCAAGGAATAAAAATAAACTGCTGTGATTTTTTTATTTTTTATTTTTTTATTTTTTTTTTTTTTTTTTTTTAAACACTGTATGGTGGGGAGAACTGTTCACTCTATTGGTTCGAGTTTGGGTTTTAAGTGTAAATGCTGGCTCGGTTTATAAAGTGTTTAGATTTTATTCTTTGTCTTTCATGTCAACAATTTTACAGTGAATCACTTGAGGATGAAAGGTAACTAATTAAAAGAATATAAGATTTAATTAGGGGTTTTATTGCAGAGGGAGATTGTCCAAGGACTTGGAAGATACAATCATCAATTTCTATATTTTCTGCTTAAAATACCAAAATAAATTTGCAGATCAGCGAAATTACTTTTTTTTTTTTTTTTTTTTTTTTTTTTCCTTCTCTTTTCTTACCTTGACACAAGCTATCACAACCAACATCACCCCACCCCAAGTTCCCTTCCACCTTGCTAACTTAGCTGTTTTCTCAGGTGGAAGTGCCTTTGTTATTCCCTCATGGTTTTTCTCTAAATCATCAAGACAAGAAAATGTGGTCTGTCTGCTAGTATGTGTGATTGTTAATGAGCAATGTTTTGCCACTTAAGCTCAATGCTTCTGTAATTATATATATATATATATATATATATTTATTTGTAGCTATGTTAGTTTAGAAATGTTAATCTCAATATTACCAAGCCATCCAATGCAAAACTATATTGTGGGCTTTCAAACAGGAAATTTTGATTGAAATGTTCATTTCTTTTTGAACATTCTATTCCCCAATGTTTTGTTTATTCTCCAACATTTGACATCTATTCATTTTATATTTTCTCTTAACGTTTTTCAATTTTAAAAAGGATTCTTTTCTTTTACTGATTAAAGACAATTATGTTTCAACTTTTCTTAAGTCAACCTTTTATTTTTACATTCTCTCAAATCAGCTATTTTTTTTTTTCTTTGTCTATTTCTACTTCCAAGTATTTATCACTTGGAATGCCAGAGACTGCTAAGCAATGAAATTTAATAGATTTTTTTTTTTCTTTTTAACACCCTACCACAGTCCAAATCCTGCCACTTGTGATACCTGTATTCTCTGGTCTTAGGTAGTAGATCAATTAACAAATGGTTATATTTTCCATTTTATAATAAATTCTGTTAATGTCACTGTTTCAGAGTTGGTTAAACTTCAGTGATGGACTTTTTATTCATTTAATATTAGTAAACACTTGTTTTTTTTTTTTTTTTTGTTTTTTTTTTTGTTTTTTTTTTGTTTTTTTTATAGTGTAATTCTAGTGATTTGAATATTGATCTACTATCAACATGGTGCTGTTGGGCATTAGGCCTGAATGGATGACAGTTAAGACTGGATAGCCACTAAATGATCAATGGATTTTTTTATTATTATTATGAACTTCCCCCCCCCACACACACACACACACACTTCCCTCTATCATTATAGTGGATAATTACTGCTCTACTCCAGATTTACTGTAGTGGTTATGTATATAAACAAAAGCTGAGGGCATAAATTTGTCAGCAACTGAATTTTCCTTCTAAATTACAAAACTTTAAATATGGGACAGAAATGTAATGCAGAAAACTTTAATAATATCCTACTGTGTCATTGGCTTTTGTGTGGGAGGAAACCAACTCGTTTTTTTTTTTTTTTTTTTTTTTTTTTTCCCACTCCATAGTGAATTTAACAAGTTCAATTATCTAATTTGATAAAATTTCCATTATCAACATCTTAATGTTTAAGAACTTTCGAGATTTAGTTTGTTTTTGTTTTTTTTTTTGTTTTTGTTTTTTTTTTCAATTAACATAAATTGATCCTTCTTGGTATTATGAGTAAAGATATATTACTTTGGTAGTTTTTTTTGTTTTTTTTTTTTCTGTTGATTACAAAAGTGGCTTATGGAATTGTATTAGCTTTTCTCTTTGTTTATGCACTGTTTTTATTTATATTGAATTTAGAAATTTTTTTCCTCCCTCTTAGAAAAATACAAAATTCTTAATTTCTAATGTCTTTAATTTAAATTTTAAAATAACCTGTTAAAGCTTTTGTATTCTCTTTCTACACACAAAAAAAAAAAAAAAGTTAGAACTCTGTCTAGAACTTCTGATTAAGTTTTGAAATTTGCTGAAATGGACCAGAGATAAGTTGATAATCATTCAAAATAGACTAAATTGTATTATACAGAGTGTGACAGAAAAAACACCTACATAATGGTAAGACAGTAGTGTCTAGCTAATGTCTTACAATATTTTTTTTCTTCTCTCCTCGACTCCTTTTCATGTTATTAATGGCAACAACAGTTTACTCCACCAAAATTAATTAAAATGGTGGTCATTGGTGAGGTTGGATTAAAGATAAAACTTAAATACGGATCTTTCTGTATATGAACATGTATGACCAAACTTGATATTTGGCATCAATATAAAATATTAACTGAAACTCATGCTGTTTTCTTTAACAAAATGTTAACTAAAATTCCTGTCTTTAATTTTATGATAACAAATGTTATATATTACAATCTAGTTTTAAGGATTTTTTTTTTCCTTGAGGAAATGGAAGATAAAATTTCTATATAGCCCAAGATCTTCAGTTTTAATCTAATCACAATTTTTATAAACTGATACATCAAATATGCATTTGTGAACATGAATCCTGCTTGTATATAAAGTACACATAATGAAAATATAAATATTTTGTGTATTAAATAAATTCTCTATTGAAAACTGAATTGTTTTGAAGCATTTACACTTTTTTGCATTGTTAGATTATACTTGAAAATTCATGCATTGTTTTCAGTAAGATTTACAACTTGATAATATTTTAGTGAAAAAGCTTTTGGCTAATACTGTCTTAAATTAATTACTCTATTAATTGCAGTATTTCAATCTGAATTTCTTGATGTATTGGTGGTATAATGGATAGCTCAGAATGAGGTTAAAATTCCAGTCAAGATTGATACATTCACTTGTGCATAAATTACCTTGAGAAAAGCATAAATTCATCTGTTAGATATGGCTTAAATAGGACTTCTGGAGGGAAAGGAGGATTTTTCTCCTCTCAAAATCTTTCTTACAATTCAAAATGTTTTAGCTCTGAATAACACTGAAAGTGTAAAGACTTGAAAAAAAAGTCTTATTTCTTTTGAAATATTTCTTCTATAAAATGAAAATGAATTTTTCTCATCCTAGTTTTTAATGTTTTGTTTCGATTGAACAAATTGATTTGTAGCACATTTTACATAGTCATTTAAAATTTGAAAATATTTCAACCTCCTGCTCCTCTGCAAAATAGGTCAATGAACAAAATCAATTACTTTACATTTATTTCAATGTAACACAAGTTTCTCTTTTTTTTATAGATATTTTTACATAAACGAGTAAAAGTCTCACATCAGTTTAAATTGTTTAGCGTTATAGAACTGAACAGTTTACAAACCAATTCTTGAAACTTTTGGGACATTATCTTCTTATGGCATTTCTCACTTATTGATAATTTAGAGAATATGTAAATGCTGCCAGCAGTGTAAATGCCTGTTCACTAATTCTGTCTAGCATTTTTATCTCCATGGTTAGGCCATTCACTCATTCATATTTGTGAAAAGATCATTGTGCATCACTGTAATTGTATGACCAATTCGGTTGGGCATATATGATTGTTCTGGAAGACGATCATTTGCTAGTAATGAACCTTTACTCAAGCACAGTTTAAAAACAAAAAAAAAACTTGCATTTTAGACAAAAATTAAACATCCTCAAACCAATTGAGTAAGATTTTAAACTTAGAAAATTAGAACTTAGAATTAGAACTTTGATAAGATTTTAAACTTAGAAAATCTCAGTTGATATTGTAAATATTACATCACTGCTTCATCAGTTGTTCATCATTTTGTCTTGACTTACTTCAGTACATTACGAAGATCAATGGTTAGTAGGGAGAAAAAAAAAAAAAAAAAAAAAAACCTAACTTCTCTTGTGTGTGTGATTTACTTTTTTCTTTTAGTGGTAACTAGGATGGATAAGACAATGGTATAAAGTGATTAAATTTTCTTTTGCACTTTATCAATTGCTCTGCTTGTGATTTTTTTTTTTTTTTTTTTTTAAATTCCAGAATTTCTTTAGGTTCAATTCTGGCACAAATTCCAGTCCCAACTCATGCATCTTATTTACATTTGCTTGTTTTTTATTTATTTATATTCTTACTGCTTGTGAGCTATAACGTTAGCTGCAAATGAAAAAGTTGGGAAACTGGAATTTTTTTTTTTTTTTACTTAAAAAAAAAAAAAAAAAAAAAACTTAAAATCTAATAAAAGAAAAAAAAAAAAATTAGCCTTAAGTAGGATTCTTTCACTTTTTTTGTTATGAAAGTTATATTCTTCCTTGCTTTGATATGCATCAAACCAATTAATGATATCAACCAATTCACTAAAAGGATATTTGTTTTTCATGTATTCAATATTGCCGACATTATTTACGATTTTTTTTTTTTTTTTTTTTTCCTAACCTCGTGTTGCTTTGGAACGTACATGATTATAGCTCTCAACTGGTTCCTTATCTGTGATTCACTTTCCTTGGGAAAACAAGGAAGTAGTGGAGTTTTCCTTTGAGACTGGCTACCAAACTGTAGCTGCAAGAAGAGGTAGATCCATACCTTTCCCAAAAGAATTCGTGCGAAAGTGAACACAAAAGGCTAGACTGGAATTTGAACTCTGTTGAATCCAGTTTCGGCATCAATCCTGTCTTCTAGTGTTATTAAAACTGTAAGCTTGTGACAAGGGATCTTACAATCGGGGCTGGATTTAGGCTTTAAGAGGCTCCTGAGTTAATACAATTTAGGGACCCCCTTCATTATGTATGGTTGCCCGCTGTGTGTATACAAAAAAAAAATTTTTTTTTTTTTTTTCTTTTACTTTTTTGTTGGGTCGATTGGAAGTTGCCGTCTCAATAGTCATTTGCACATAGGCACAGAATGAAAATTCTGAAATCAAAAATGTCAATTATTAATCCACCACTGACCGCGTTTTCCTTGCTTATTCAAGGGACATTTTGTGAGCTTAAGGGAATCTAAAAATTTAGAAATAACCGTTTTTTCAACCCTGGTCAAATGTAAATTCTGTGAGAACAAAAAAAGAATCTTTTTCCCAAAAGTTACAACGTTTTCTCCATTGAAAAAGAAAGTTTTGTTTTCTCATCTATATCATATATAAATAAAATGTTTGAACGGTTGTTCTCATCTTTATCATATTCATGAAGTTTTGGTCGTTGTACGCTCCAGTCTTTTCCAGACGATATGTTGGAATTTCGAACCGAACCCTTTATTTTATCCCTTGGGTAAATTGTTCTAGTTCCACGTGCCATGCCTTTTCTAGATATGTTTGTTATCTTCCTTTACTAAAACAACTCTCCAAGTTCTCATTCACCTCTGTAGCCAGGGATTGAACTCGCATCTTTTTGGGTCAAGTTACTGGATGACTTCAACAAATACTTTTATTCAAGGACACGTGGCTCAGTGGATAAAAGCATTGGTTGAAGTAATCCAGTGAATTCCAACGTATATCACCTGAAGAAAACTGGAACGTACAACAGCCGAAACGTTGTAAATATGACAATAAAGATGAGGACAATAGTACGAACTATGTAAATAATTTACAAGAAATGATTTGCATGTAGTTTTGGTGCCCAGATCATCATGCTCTTGTTACAAATGATGCTGGAACTCACAACTCTTTGGGTCACGTCACTGGATTACTTCAATCAACGCTCTTATCCACTGGAACAATCAACCCCAGTGGACGAAATAAAGGGTTCAGTTTGAAAGTCCAGCGTATATCACCTGAAGAAGTCCGGAGCGTACAACGGCCGAAACATCGTGAATATGACAATAACCATGAGGAGAACAGTCCGAACAATAGTGTGTGAGAGTCCCGTGAGATGAAGAATGAATCAGCCGTAGGAACATCAAATCATATGGCGCTCGGAAGAAAGGTTATTTACTCGCCTCTTCACAGTGACACAAGGTCCTTTTGGCGTGAGACTAGCTTCGCCCAAACTAAAAAATGCCCAGTCCCCGCAGTCACTGTCACCTTAGCGTCGATATTCTACCGATCCTACCTATTTTAGTAGTGTAATGAAAGAGGTTCCGCCACAGGGTTGGGATCACCGGGATCAGATGCCTTCTCCCTTGTAAAATGTGGAGAACTGATCCCAGCCAAAAGAAAGAAAAAAAAATACGTTTTTTTTACACCTTACGTAATGTCAGTTTCTATGATGTCATTTTCTATGACGTCCACTTCTTAATCTTTCTTCAAGTTTTACCACTTAAACTTCGCTTTATCTTTTCACAGCTTTTCACAGCCCGAAGATGGCGTCATTTTTTGTTAAAAAAATTAAACCAGTAAGTTTTTTTATATTTCAGTTGAAATCAAATGTTTTTTTTTACCCAAAATATCCATGGACAATTTTGTCAACTTATGATCCGTCAATAATTTTCTGATTTCACTATTTTTTAAGCAACAGCTGCATGTAAAAAAACTTCTGTTAGTTATTTCGAATCTTAAATGGATCAGTGATGTTGATAAAAAAAACAAAAAAAACGATTTTAACAGCTCGAGTTTTAGAAAAAAAAATATAAATTTAGAATCTACTGAATTGCAAATATAGTTATAACAAATTTGCGATTGTCTGAAGGAAGATGTATGCCTTCAAAAATCATCTGCCATCTTGCACCTAACAAGATTTTTGGACTGTTCTGCTTATAATCAATTTTGATAAACAAAGACTTTTTTAAATTCTCTATATTAATCTGATACATGTTGTTTTTTAAAGCTCTACTTTGATATCAGCTTTAAAAAAGCTATGAGGTTTTACTTTGTGAATTGTGTGTGTGTGTGTGTGGTTTTCCAATTTCCCCTCTTTTGTTCTCAGTTACTAAACTACTTTAACAACCTGTACAACAAATAGTTACACGTTTCAGTTTTCTCTCCAATGTTTGTAATATCATCTTTTTTACCTTTTAATATTTTTAGACTACAAAATGAAACACTTAGCCTAGCCATCCGAAATATTGTCTTAGAAGCATATCTTCAAAAAAGCAAAAATGAACCACTGACTAATCTGATTAAACCATCAAATTATGACAACTAATTTAAAACTTATCTTGTAAGCAGCTACTCTTCAGTCTGAAGAGAAAACAAAGTTAATATTTATTTGGAGGCCCGTTTAGATTTTCTTTTTAGTTTACTTAAAGAATTTGATAGAATATAAATTAATTTAACGCATACACGAATTAATTTGAAAAATAACAAATGTTTCAAACAAAATAATTGAAATATAAAAACACTAAAGTTGATGCAATTTAAAGTTGTTTAAAGAAAAAGTTTTGAATTAAATGAATATTCTTTTCAGATGTCTGAGTTTAAATAAAAGATTTGTATGTATATGCGTGAAAAAAAAAAAAGAGAAAATTTGTTAAAACTTTTTCCAGGTGAATTATCTCCAAGATATTATGGACAGTAGCAAATAGGCTAAAACTTAACCATAAAAATTTAAATGTCTCTAGTGGTGCATTTCGATTGGCCCGAAAACATATTCTAAATACACCCCTGGTCAAAATCTTAAGATACAAAAGGGTTAAAAAAATATATAAAATACTGTTACTTTAATCAAAATATATTTGCGAAACATTTACATTTAATTAGAAAATGTAGTTTATCAAAAGACAAGTGAACATTTAAGCCTTAAGCCAATTCCCTTACACAGTAATAATAATAAAGATGATTGTAACACGCATTCATCTGTTTTGACAAGTGCGTTTAGTGTACTACAGTAGCACGTCATATTAAACATACCAAATATTGTTCAGACATTTGAACTCCTTTCAGCCGATCCATTCTCTAGCCTTCATCAGGTGTATGATGTAAAGATGTGGAACAATGACCATTAATATACCAACTGTACCAGTTACACCAAGTAACCAGGTGATTTCGAATTATGCCGAACACATCGCATAAAATAAATAAATAAATAAAAAACTACACAGTGTTGAATCCATCCTAGCCTGATTTAAACACCTGACCAAGCTGATATTTGCCGTCTCCTCCAATTTCTATCCTCTCCAACGCTACAATTTGTCAGTTATCTGGGCCTGTGGAAAGATATTGATACAGTTTGTATATTAATAACTACTTTACGTTGCTATTTTTGCTTTTTCATTTACCTTGAAAAATGTTTCTTTTCACGGAATGCACTCGATAAGGTTTGAAGAATTGGTCGTCTGAAAATTATTAACAATAATGAAGTGGTTAAATTGTCCCGAACATTGTCAGTTTTTACTTGACGAGTGAACATGGTCACTCTGATTGTATAGCATCCTATGGAAACGACAAGAAGAGTGGATTTAAGGAAAAGTTTTATTTAAAACAAACGAGAAGGCAGATAGAGAGCCAGTAGTCACACCATACCCTGCATGTTTGATGTTTGACTGTTTTAAAATATCAACGAAAACAAATATCAGGTCATCCCATAAGTTCTGTCCGGATTTTGAATAAAGAAAACAAATGACCAAATGTTACATTTAATTACAGATTCGATCAACAATGTATTTTCCCTGATTATCTATGACTTCCTTCCATCTATTAACAAGCTTACTAATTCCATTACTGTAAAATTCTTTTGGCTTAGATTCGAAGAACTCACAAATGTCAGTTTTAACCTCTTGCTGTGTTACAAAAGCTGTTTCCTCCAAATGATTCTGTAAGCTACGAAACAAATGGTAGTCTGAAGGAGCAAGATCGGGAGAATAAGGTGGATGAGGAATTTTCTCCCAACCAAGTTCTTCGATCTTTTGTGACTTGATTCTTGCTGTGTGGGGTCGCGTATTGTCCTGATGAAACATCACCCCTTTTCGATTCACTAGAGCAGGTCTTTTTTCCTCAAAGTTTGGTTCAAACGCTCTAATTGCTGACAGTATATTTGAGCATTAATTGTTGCATTAGGTGGTAAGAATTCAAAGGGGATTATTCCTTGGCGATCCCACCAGATTGAAAGAATAACCTTTTGCCCATGAATTCCCTTCTCGGCTGTGGCTGGGGTCCTTCCCCTTTACCAAGCCACTGTCTACAACGCTTAACATTTCGATAAAAGATCCATTTTTTCGTCACAAGTCACAAGTCTATCCAAACAAGGTGAAACAAGTTGGCAAGAATGGAGAGAAGAGCAGATGTCAACTCGAGATTTGAGGTTGTTTTCAGACAATTCATGAGGCACCCATTTTCCAAGTTTAGGAACTTTTCCAAGTTGTTGAAGATGACGATGAACAGTTGTATGGTTTGAACTGAGAACCACTGCTAATTCCTCAACTGATAAAGCAGAATTTTCTTCAAGGGCTGCTTCAAGAAGCTTTTCATCAAACTCAACTGGACATCCGGTTCGATCTTCATCTTCAAGGGTGAAATCTCCACCTCTGAATTTTGCAAACCATCTTCTGCAAGTTCTTTCATTCACACATTCCTCTCCATAAACTGAGTGAATGTTTCTTGCCGCTTCGGCTGCTGAGTTTCCTTTCTTGAACTCATAAAGCATTATGTGCCTCAAATGATTCTTGGGTACTTCCATGTTAGCAGGGTTTTAACCAAACAAAATTTAATTTTATTGTTCTCTGAAATAAAATTTGATCAGTTTAAATGCATCTAAACATAAAAATAATGTTCAGCGCCATTAGACATTATAAAATACTCTTTAAATTTCGTTCATTTTAACAAAAAGTTAAAATTTGGACAGAACTTATGGGATGACCTGATAAAAATATAATTGCAACACTAAGCCCAGTGGTTCAACCAGATAGTCTTCCTTACAGCACATTTGCCCAAACTGCATATCAGCTTCATAAATTAAACATGATTATATCTGTTTGTAAAGTATTCTGAAATCAGCATTGAAATGCAAATAAATGCTTAGTTTTGAATAATATAACATTTCATAAGTTTCCTGTCGGTTTTTATTCTCTGTTTGAGTTGAAATAAAATTATCTTTCAAAGGATTAACTTATTGTAGGAAAAAAATTTAGCTAATCCTAGTAAATAAAAATTAATATTGATGTGTTTGTAAGGGTGTACAGGTGGTGTATAGTTGGCGATTCAGAACGAGAAATTGACAAGCTGAGTTCAAATTCCTGTCAAATTCATTACATCTACTTTTGCACAAATACCCTTGAGAAACATATAAATCTATTTCCCCACAGTCAGTGGTCAAATAGCAGAACAAATTAAACTCTCAAGCCGTGGTTGGCAACCAATCTAGGACAAGGAAATATCTGAATTCAAAACTATATATGTCTCTGATCTATAACTATGCTATAACTAAGGTCAACACAGATTCAGTATAAACCACAGCTTGACTGTGTGTGTTGAAGAAACAAAAATAGGTCTGAGCAGATTGCCATACTCGGAAACGAGTAGCTATGCTGAAGATGAGAAATCACATTGATTTGCTGGATTCAAGTCGAAACAGCTCTCGTGATGGTAGCTAATACGCCAACCATTTAAGATAGCACAATTTAAATAAAATGTTAGATTTTTGATTGAAGTATCACGAAATTCAAAAGTTGACTCTTTTTTTCTACCAATGAGCTTACACCGCATAAATTTAGAATCTATAATAAAGCAAAAGGTAGACTGGGTTACTGGGTCCTATAAGTTATTCTTCTATAATTTTAATTTTCCCACGCTTATATATTTGAATTCATCTAACAACTTCCTAAGAAAACCTATGCTTTTTTCATGCAAATTGAATAGTTTATTGCGTCATACATTTTAAAAGACGTCGTTCAACCAACAAGTTGTCTTATTGAGATGTGTGAAATACGAATTTCCTAATTCACAACCCCCGTGAATTTAATTATTTTATTTTTACTTACACTACATAAAGTATATTGAGTTTAGATTTATCATAGAAGCCTTCTTATACACTTTCTTATGTAGATATATAATTTAATTTGATACGCGCTCCTACCTTTTCCTGTACATTTTACTATTGTTTAATTACTTGTGAATAGGCAGTCACACGATTCAAACTCTGAAGTTGTACATTCACAAAGTAAAAGCGAGTAAAATTTTATGAATAAGGCACGCTTGGTGTTGGTAATTTCAACTCTGGAATTAGCTTCAATTTTTTAAGTTAAATAGCTAGTTAAAGAAGTTTTAAGGATACTGTAACAATTCATATTTTGAATTTATTTGGCCAATATACGGGGTTTAAATTAACAACTCCCACCCGTTTAGAACAGCTCTCGGCTTTTTGATAACCAGACCTTCAAGCGTACCTTATCAACTTTTCTTGTTCGTCAAAGTTTTACCGAGGAAGATGTTATATAGAGACTCTTTATCATCACCGCAGAGCCTGACAATCACATCAATATAGCCAACTGGTCACAAAGAAAGACAATCAGTTCACACACACACACACACACACACACACACACACACACACACACACACACGAATATAGGCAGCATAGTTTAATTCAAGCATGTTTGGTTAAATAATTTAGACGCATTAGGACTATTTATTTTTATTTGAATGCTTTCAAGTCCACGGATTAATTTCTTGTTAGAAAACTGATCAAGAAAAATTTTCTTTTAAATAATTTTTATTTTCCCAAGTACTTTCAATCTCTTCTAAGACCATCTTCAGGGGTTGAGAGTCTGTGCATATGTGTGCGTGAACACCACAAAATTCAAAATATTTACTCGTTATGCAAGTGAGGTAACTTATGTGCATTTTTTGAGTATATTTTTTATAGGTTTAAATAATTCTAATTTAAAATTTTTAAACATTTTGCTGCTATAAACATTTAAAAACTTTGTTACTATATTCGTAGTTGACTTTATTTATTTTTGGCCGCAGTTCTCTTATATAAAGAGCTTCTAGAATTTTTAGTTTTTGCTTATTATTATTTTGGAGTACTGTTGCATTTTCGACTAATATCTGTCTACTCTAAACTGTGAATGTAGACATGAATATTCTTTTAAATGCTCTGAGATTGAACTATGATCGTTTAAGTAAGCCTTCTTGCCATGATCTTTGTGGTAAAACCAACCTACATATTATTAACACTTTTGTCAGAGATGCAATCTCCCAAAGAACATTTAAATTGATATATGATGTTGGTCTTTTGTAACAACTCAACTGGTGTTTTACAAAATTTTCTACGAAATTTCTTCAACATTCAGGCCGGTAAATGTAATTAACACTGTTTATTATAAACAGAGCATTTACTTATAATAATTGTATCTGTAAAAATAACGTATAAACAGAATATATATATATATATATATATATATATATATATATATATATATATATATATATGAAGAAAGAAATATAATCTTAAGATGTGCTATATTTATAGGATAAAGTGCTCAATGTCAGAGATAGAACGTGTGTAAATATAAAAGTGAACATAGAAGTCAACACTTAGAGGCGACAGTCTGTTTCATGCTAGATGCAATCGTCAGGCCACACACACACATATACATGCCCTTTATTTTGCTTGTTTACTGCTTTCGTTCACGTTTGCTACATAGAATAAAAGGAGCGTAACTCTTGAGAACGCGACTTTATTTTTTCTTTTTAAGCCGTGAGACGTTTCTTTTGAACCGAAATACCCTCCCCCAAACAATTCTTTCTAACACTCGTGGATTCCGTCGGAGATGTGACTTACTTGTTTTACACAATATCACATCTATACCCGAGGTCCGTCAACCTCATTTTATTTTATGTGTAAAATGTAAACAAAAGACATAAATTGGTTTAGTTGTCGATTTCATTTAAAAATAGGTCGCTTTAAACTCGGTCATTGCCGAATATTTTCCTTCATCCGTAATATGCGAATTTCTTTATTGGGTATAAACAACTTCATTTGCTTTATTTTACTCAACTCTTGATCACCCATTTTATTTTATTTTATTTTATTTATTTATTTGTCTATTCAACTTTTGGTTCTTATCAAAACTGAATCTATTTATTATTCAACCTATTCTTATTATAAGGTACAATTTAATCTCTAAACATTTTCCGCATTTGGGCTTATGTTCGTATAACATTGCTTTGATAGTGGCCGAGTTACATATTTAACTTAGAATGTAAATGACTTTTAAAATCCTAAATAGACTAGAGGCCAACTGGAATTACTCAATTTCTTGTTTTTGACCACAAAATTGAACAACGAAATATTCTTTAGACGAGGAATTTACAAGTTTTTATACGTTAATTTCGAAATAAAATAACTTTTTGCGTTCGGTATCTGTCTATATTTCTGAGATGGGGTATTATGTACCGAATTTACATTATTCGGACTACTGTCCTCATCTTTGTCGCCATATTTATTACAACTTTTCGGCCGTTGTACGCTCCAGCCTTCTTCAGGTGGTTGGAATGGCGAACTGAACCCTTCATTTCGCTCACTGGGGTAGACTGTTCTAGTTTCATATGCCATGTCTAATGGATATCAGTTGTCACTTATCTCCTGTCAATTCCCCTCTCCAAGTTCTCCACCGCCTTAACCAGGTATTGAACTCCCACTCTTTGGGTCCTGTCACTGGATCGAACTAACTAACACTTTTATCCACTGTGCCATGTGTCCTCAAGGACAAAGATAAGGACAGTAGTCTGAATAAAATAAATAGTGTACTTTTCGCGTTCATATTCTGCCCCCCTACCAAAACTAGAATTACCTGAAAAAGTCATATTGTATGAATCTCTGCAAAGGAAGGGATTTTTTTTTTTTCATTACTGCTTTATTGAACTTATTTTATTATTATTTTCACCTGGAATAATTATATTTTGTTCTCATATAATTGTTTCAAGTAATATTATAATTTCTTCGCATCAAATTGAAAAAAATAAAAATATAATTTTATATAAATTGCAATCTGAATACACTGTGGCTGTGCGTACTTTTAAAATTACTTGAAAGTTGGAACGCGATGATTTTTACATCAAGTTTTGAATTTTTAATATTAATTTTTATGCCACTATTTTTCCGTGTGCACCTTTTCTTCAATATTCCTCATTTTATTCTTTTGTTTTCGGACAAATTCTCTTCTTTCGTTTCTTTCCGGTTGTCAACTGCTTTACACTCATCATCGAGTATCTCATTTATTTTTTTAAAGTTAAACATTGGTTTATTAGACATGCACTTATCTCTGCACGATTTTGAATCCTCGCAATGTCTCCTATATCTACACTCCACTTGCCAATCGCATAATTTGAGCATATGCAGATGTTTTTCATTGACTTTTTCTCGTGTTTTACTCCTTGCCAATTATCGTAACAATATTTCGCAGAGATTGGCAAGCTCCCATTTCCCGCCACATATAATGAACTATTTTAAAAAAAAAAAACTCTCTGCAGAGATTACCACTTTCCGATGTTCTCCAAGTCTTAGTTTGATGGGGGTCATCAAACTAAGACTCGCCCTGGTATTCCTGCCATGATTACACAGAATGCTGTACATGCAGTTCTTAGTTACATTTTCTTCCATTAGCGGTTTCACTTTTGTGGGGTATCTATATAAAGTAGAACTATTTACTATTGCCTTGATTCTCTGGATCTTTTCTGTCACGCTTCTGATGTATGGTAGAATAGTCAGTATTTTATCTTCTAAATTTGTGTATTCTTGCGGTTGCTACCCCTATTATTATGCCGGCGGCATCTTTTAGAGTGCCTGGAGAGTGTTGGTACGTATCCGAGTCAACAGAGGTTTTTCTCGACGTTGTAAACGGCATATGATCTATGTCTTTGTGCTGTATGGAGGATTGGAATATAAATTCAAATGATCTTCAATGAATATCAGCTTGTGGTATACAGATGACAAGAATATCTGCTCTAATAGCATTATCTAGGAAGGTTAATTCATCGTCCGTTTCCTTCTTCATAATGAACTGTATTAAACGGTTTTATAGAGTTAAACCATTTAACATTTTTATATCACCTCGTTGAGGTCAAAGTATGAAGCGGGGTTTATCTCAATTATGCTGTTTTTAAGGTTATTTCCACAAAATATTCCGTGAGTATATTAGCCATCACTGAAGAAAATGGTTGCTCCATAGTCATACCCTCTTCATGGGGAGATATGCCAGAATCCAATTGGAAGTCTGTTATTTTTTTAGCATTTTAATTTAAAAATGAAATTATAGTTACCTACATATCTAACCCATAAATTTGTGATGTGTCATCTCTTTCACTCTTTCTTTTCTCTCCCTACTTCTATGCGTTAGGAGGGGCATTTGGGTTTTACCTGTGCCTTGAATGTGGCTATTTAATTGAATAGTTGGCTGAAACTTTGCTGCCATATCACAAATTTTGAAATCTGTTCATTGTTGATGTTGTTTTGTGGATTTTAGAAGCTGCCTGGTTCAATTCTTGTGCAGTGAATTTTAAAAGATATTGTGTATTGACGATTTCCAACCTGTTTTAGCAAAGAAAAGAAATCAGGGCTAACAGAATGCTCATCTCAATACTTTTTTTATTTAGTGTGTGATAAACTGAATAGGTTGAGCCAGTTTAGAAAATAAGAAATAATATTCTTTTAAATGAATTCACTTTAATTCCAAGAGTGTGTATGGAGGCAGGTGTGATGAGTGATTCTGAAATAGGAGGCAATTAACTCTTAAGACAGTAATTTTGCCAGACGTGGATTTGGGTAAAATTTTTAGTTATCACTTCTAACTACAATGGTAAAAAAAAAATACTCAATGAAAATTCAAAAGAGGAGAGCATCACAAGAGGAAGAATGTGACTTGTAGGTACACTGATGCAATCTGGATTCATGTCTCAGTTTTTTAGCATAAAACTATTTCCAAAATATTCCTTTGAGATGGACGGCTTCCTCTGTGCTGTCTGATGTTCACAGCGAATCTCAGGATCTTCATCCATGATGCATTTGTGAATTTATAAAGAACTGATAATATTAATCATGTGGAGATCATATAGTAGCAATTATTAATCTCTTCTTTATCTTGTTCTCTAGAAAATCAGTCAAGAAACTGAATTTCAACAACACTGAATATGGCATCACTGAATCAAAAGGGCTTCATTTAAAACCTTGTATTAGAACTGTTTTATTTGTCAACCAAATTCAAAATTTGTTTCTCATGAGAGATTAGACTTTAAGATAAAGACTTACTTTAGACTTGATCATTTTTTTTTTCAATTAAACTATTTTTTTGTTTTGTTTTTCTTATTTCTACATTCTTTTTTTTAACAAAATCCAACTTCTTTTAAGACAACTCATCCTAATTTTATTCATTTATTGTTTGAATGAGCTCCTTGCTATGGTACCTAGAGTTTTTTAATTTAAGCAAATCACTAGACTGGCTTTGCGACCTCATCAATTTACAGTTAAGCTGGCTAGATATAGCCATAACTACTATGCTAATAGTTTCTTGTCTCACACTTCTCGTTTCTGAAACTCCATTCTGGTTCCATGCTTTCCAGCCAACTTTAATCTGCAAAAATTTTAATGCAATGTTAATCTATGCTATCTATTGTCCACCTGATTACTCTCTTCTCTTTCTGCTCATGTTTCTGTTCCTAATTCTTTGACATCCTGTAACCCCTTGTGTTTTAGTGGCATTACTACCTTGCTTGGGGTGATTCCAATTAAATATATATATATATATATATATATATATATAGGTAAATCTTGTATAAATTGGCTAAGTCTTGTTTTAAATCCAAGCGATCCTTTACATTGGTTGTTTTTTTTTTATATCTTTCTTTTAGTATTCCAAACACCACATCAACCTTTTTGTCATTAGTGTGTTGCTTTCTTTTTGTATATTCACATATGCTTCAACTACTGATATAGTAAGTGTCCCAAAAATAACAGGGCAACTCTTATTGGCACTTTTATTTTTATTGAAGCTAAACAGTAATGACAACTTTTCACACATTTCAAATCTTCCTTTCTCCAATGATCAGAAAAGAAAGAAAATTGACCCTTCCCAGTAATGTATCAATTTTTTATCTTTACTTCTCAAAGGTAGCTTATTCAACAAACATCTAAGATGTCACCCTTAATTTACATGTGTTCACATCTTAAAAGCAAAGAGCAAAGCTTTGAATAAGGTTTCTAACCAAGAATTAGTTTTTCTTTTCTTTATCTTACTTTTCATTATCGCATGGGCATTTCAGTTCTACAAACTCAAGAGGAAGAATGCTTATATCTTTCAGTGGTGAAAGTATCTGTTTAACAACTCTTGCCTAAAAGACCAGATTCTGGGACTCCATTAACAAACCACCTCTAAGAGAAAAAGTTGACTTGTGATGTCAAGCCGTCAATTCTTATGAAGAGCAGAAGTTTATCCAACAATCAGCACTGTAACTGATTAGAACTGTGAGATTCTGTGTATATATGGAGTTGGTTAATAATAGACACATTAAAGAACACTTGACAGCTGAGCAAAGCCAGACATTGTAGCTATTGTTTCAAGTCTGTCTACGAAAACTTCCCCTCGACCTAAAAACTGATTTCATCTTGAACAACTTACATGCAATGGTCAATAGATTTTTAGCATCTGTTTTATTTAACCAAAATCTCTTCTTCCATTTTATCACTTGGTGAAATCTTGGCTTTTCTTACATTTATATTTCACTTTATTCCATTTTATTTCTGGCTTAATGTCTGCTGTTTCATTTGACATTCTAATCTTGATCAAAAAATTCTATTTTTCTTGAAGCTGTCATTTTGCAGTGGCATCATTATCATCATTACCTACCTTGTATGAATGGTGATTCTGAACTTTTTTTTTGATACCCCTGGTTTTCATCCAGTTAAGATACCTTTACTCTAAATATTTAACCAAAGATAAACAGTTTCTCCACTGCTGGCTTGTAAAATTCTTCCAACCCTAAAGATAGTGGGTGGCTGATGTAGCAGGAATTTTTTGAGATCCTATATTAAAAAAATTGTTGTGTTGAATTCCATATCACATTGATATGGAATATGATTTATAAATTTGATAAAACAATTCAAAACAGGAAAGAACAGGTAGTTTTTCGCCCCCTCACCAAAAATTAAGTCTGAAAAAGAAATATATATTATATATTTATATATTTTGATATGCTTTTTGATACTTTTGTTATTGAAGACACATTTGCAATTCATTTTTTAGGCCTAGTTTTTCTTTTTGTAGGTTGACATTGATTCAAAGCTGCTCAAATTATGGTAAGTTGATATTTTAACTTTCCAAAAATTATGTTCATTCATTTATTCTGCATTGTTGGGCTTCAGTTAAGGGTGGTGGTCAATGGGTCTGAGGTCAATTCTGATTCTCCTACACACGAGACAAATGTTTGCAAATGTTGTGTATTGGCAGCTTGGGTCATTTCCTTTCATCTCTAATGACTCTCCTGGCTTCTTTGCATTCATCAGCATCATCATCCTTTGACCTCCCTATGATTGGCCGAAACTCTATTGACAATCACTTTCTATACTGTTTGGTCCTGTATTGCTGTCCCAAGATCCCCAATGTCCAATCCAATGTGGGTGTACTGTAACTTTTCCCCTCTTTGGCAGTTTTGAAAGTGCAGTTTCTTCTGTATATGATATAAGGTTATTGTATTGTTTTTCAATGTCATCAGATTGATCAGAGAGAGCATTTCATAATGATTCATAACATCTACAGCAAAGGAGTGTCTCAAAGTTCTGCTTGATGATAGTATTGATCTCCTCATCTTCTATATAATAAATGCAAATGTCAGTGTGTCACACCTTTCAACTTTACTCCTAGAGGCCATAGCACAACATATCATACCATTTTGGAATCAGGCCGACTCCATGAGCAAATTTAAAGCCATATTCTGGGCCATATTCAGACCTGCAAATCCTGAAATTTTGTATTTCCAAATTTTCATTACTGCGATTATTTTTGGTGATTTTTTATGTGATTTTTTGCAACAAAATCTTTTGTACGATAACAATTTTTATAACTTTGAAATAAGTTTGGTAATAATCAAAATTAATTGCAAAAGTCACCCATGAAATAATAATAATTGTCTTTAAATTAAGTGAAGGCAGAAGAATTATTGTTGAACTTTTAAAAGGTATGTTTAAATATTAATGCAATACTTAAATGCAGCAATCAATTTTGAGTTCTTCTGTAGTTTATTGTTGCTTATTGCACCTACTCCTCCCTACCTATTGTGATGAAGGCCCAATCAAGAGCTCTTCACAAGAGCTAGCTTAAATGCCACTCAATAGGACAGCTTTTAACCTAGTCAACAATAAAAAGAAATAATAGCAGACAAGTAACAAAATTATCATCCAGTTTATTAACAATGAGAAAAAGCACAGTAATAGATTCTAAACAGTAGCAACACAAAACATTTACTTTATTTTACTGTTATTTTTATTGACAGGTCAATCATACGACCATCAGCAGTCCCACTGACACCATATGAAATTGAATATCTTCACCCATCCAAATCCTTCAAGAGAGATTACAGTGTCTACCCTCGGGAAAAGGACGTTATCCTTGCTAGCTTTCACGATGCTAATGTTCCCAAACACCTGTTTTCGTCTAAATACCCTGGATACCAGAATCTGGCCATATCATTGACAGCTATTGCCAAGACAGCAGTGAAAGAAATAACTGAATGGAACCGACACACTCTAGACAATATTATTATAATTGGGAGTAAATTGCATGAAAACCGTATAACTCGGCGCCAGACTCTCAGTTATACATTTACACTTGAAATTCGTCATTTACCCACTGTAATTGTAAATAATGGTCAAGAAATCTGCCAAGTTATTTATGGCAATCCAACTTATGGTATCTTACACATGAGCAAAGTCAATAGTGAAGTACAAATGGGAAAATCATTAGATAAAGCACTCTCAGATTGTTTCCTGGCACGAATTCAAGGAGTCCTTTTAAAGATTCAGGGTTTCTGCATGGCTGTAATGCGGAATGAGATTGGACATTGGTATATCTTTGACAGTTATCCCAAGAATATTCAAGGCAAGTTTACACGTTCTGGTAAAGCGTCTTTGATTAAATTCTGCCGATGCAAAACTCTAACTCACTACATTGAAAACGAATTTCTCTGGGCTCTTCCATTCACAGTTGTTCCAGTTCAATTAGTCCTCACCCAACAATAAAGCAATAAAATCTTTTGCAATTTAGTGTTCTTAGAATGTTTTATGATCAAATAAAATAACCACTAAAGACTATGTGTGTTTACTATGCCAGGTGAGCAAATAGGTCATTAACCCCTACATGCATCAACATTACTATCAACTAGATGATCTTATAAGCAAGTGCTGAAAAATTTTCAGCTGGACAAAGAAGTAATTTTGAAAAAGTTCTCTATCAAGCCACTTCCCAAAATTTGACCAAATGACTAATCATTTGGTCAGATTTTGGGGAAGTGGCTTGATAGAGAACTTTAACACAAAGACAAACATAAATTAATGAAAGTTAAGCAAAAACAAATTAATAAAAAATTTGTTTTATTCAAATATTTAATGTTTTCCTTTATCAATTATCATACATGTAATTTTTTTTTAAATTTAAAAATATAAAAATTAATTTTTTGCTGTTTGTATTCCATGTCTTTGAAGGTCTGCATTTTTCTATTTAGTAATCATTATGTGGATAACATATTCAGATTGATCAGATGTCTCATTGTTGGACGACCATGTGGACAGTTCTAGAAAAAATAATGTCATGATTAGCAAGAATGGGCAAATAATTTGTTTTTTGTTCTTTCTCTTCAGTAATACAGCAGCAAATATTAAAGCACAAAGTTTGCCTTAAAAATTGGGAATTGGCAACAAAGATATTAAACACTATTTATTAAATTGCTTACTTACAAGAATTACAAAGATTATAAAAATATGTGAACCAGCTATAAGGAAATATTTATTATTTACCATTTTATAAAGAAATAAATATGAAAATAATTTTTTTTTGTTAATAAATGTCTGTGAACAAGAAAATTTAAATCAACACATAACAAGTAACTGTAATTATAAATTTTGAAAAAATGCATTTTCTGAACATTTCATTTCCTCTTGCCATATAAAATAAGTTGAGAGAATCTCTTTCACTTACATATTGTTATAATCTTGTAAACAGACATTGCTGAGGGAGTCAAAAGTGTATACAGTAATAGTGGTGTCAAGAGAATAACCAGCCTTTTGACACATTGTTTTTTTTTGTTGATATGAAGGTTAAACATTGCCAAGTTTGTTTTTTTGCAAGAAAAAAATTTATAAAATATTAAAAGCTGCTTACCCAAGGTTGATCAAGTTCGGACATATGGTTCACCAACTAAAAAGATTTGAATTTTAATATCAGTAATAAAATTTGTACGCATATATTCTTACCTATACAAAAAATTTATAACTATTCTTACCTATACAAAAAATTTATAACTATACATATACACAACATATAACTATATCTTGTGTGTGTGTGTGTGTGTGCATATATAAGATGGGAGCTGAGAATTTGCAACTTAACCCATATCACAAAAATCAGTATTATAATAATCAAAACATCAAAATACTGATTTTTGGATGTGGTTAAGCTAAGAACATTTTAGCACCCCATTAATATATATAATTTATGCAGATAAATAGAGCTTATTATAATCAGTAAAAATCTAATAATGTCAAGAGATGAATAAATTAGTAAATCATTTATGTACTCCATGGCAAAGATTTGTTTATATATTTTATAGCATTTCTTTAGCAGATGATTATAACACCTTTTTTAAGTCTACAATCCATCTTTATTCATCAACAAA
Organism: Acanthosepion lycidas; assembly: GCA_963932145.1. Taxonomy (NCBI): domain Eukaryota; kingdom Metazoa; phylum Mollusca; class Cephalopoda; order Sepiida; family Sepiidae; genus Acanthosepion; species Acanthosepion lycidas. Next base: position 55,838,128 of record OZ010615.1, read on the forward strand.
ATTTTATTGTAAAATTAACCGTACCAAATTATGTGATAAAAATATTTCAAATACTTATTGAAGGTCAAATATTTTCTGCATTATTTATTTCTAGTTTAAAATGAAAGCCTCAAAATATCAGAGTTTAACAAAACAAACACCATTTGTAAATAAGTGAAAATCTGCAAAGAAACAAACCTTTTTCATTTCTCTTTTATTGAGTGCCGTTCCAATCATCACTGACTTACGACATGCACGAGATGCAAGCATTTGACGAATTCTTGATGGACGACACATTACTCCCTGTACAGAAAGGAAATAATTCAACAAAGATTAGTTATTCTTAATGAAAACTTATAAATGAACATTTATAGATATAAACCCATTTCTTCCTCATTTAGATTTCTTAAAAGTAACTAGTTTAAAGATATAACAGTTAGTCAAGTAATTAACACAAGTGATACAAATCTTAATTTTGAATCATTATTTCAAGAACTCAGATGCTAAAATGATTGCTAATTTCTCTATGAAACCTACACATGTTCCTTTCCTTTCAATAACGACACACAATTTGATGTTACAACTTTTTCTACAGCCACTGGGAAATATAGTGATAAAATGAAGAATAAAATTGAAATCAAAATTCACAAGCATATTCAAAAATTTAATGATTCTTTAAAAATACAATAAACAGGAAAACTTACAGGAGAATCTTGCAGCATAAAAATGAGTTCTTCAATATCTGAAATAAAATTATTACAAGAAACCATTTCAGATATACAAGCAAATAAATTAGTAAGATGAGGTTTTCTTTTCACATCAACGCATAGTGGGGAACAAATACTGATTTTTTGCCCATCATTACCAATCTTTAATCAATAATACATTCAAGATCCAGAATATGATCACAAAATAACTGATTAACAAAGCTTCAGACTATCATCCCAGAAATATCCAAAAAATATTTGTAACCATTCCAAAATCATTTTTTTAACTAGTTATCATTAAATTAGTAGCATAATATAAACAACATTAAAATGTTTGGGAAATAAATTAAAAATACTAAAATGTTAAAGTTTTAAAAATAAATAAATACAAAAACAAATTAGTTAAATTTTATCATAATTTTTATAAAAATCACATTTTTATTTTCATTTAAACATTTTAGTTAAATCATGTTGAATAATTTTACAAGGAAATGTTCTTATTACTTTTCCTGATCAGAATAACTTTTATTATGCTTTAAAGTATTGTGCTTTAAGCATTCATTTTCTATATAATGAATACTAGCAGATTCAAACTATTTGCAATCAAAATAGTTTTTAAAGTCTAACAAAAAGAATATTTATCTGTCACATTGTAAGTAATTTTTCTATTGTTATCATTTGTTAAATTCTTCCTTGTATTTTCAATTTAGTTTATGATAAGCAGAAAGCATTACACAAAATGTTATTTATTAATGATTTATTCAATTTTTTCTTTTTTATTTTAAAACAAAAATTAACAAAAAAAATAATTTGTTCTTCCAATCAGATCCTAATGTTTTTCACATTTAGAAGTAAATAATAGAAATATTGAAATTTTTATTTATCAGATTAAAAAAAGTTTAAGTTTTGTATATTTTGTGTGTGTATGTGTGGTCCATTTATTGCCATTGTTGATAAGAAGTAAGAATTTATTTTAAGAAATTAGAGGCTTTTGAAATAAATATAATAAAATTTTTAATTAAAAATTTTGTAATGTCCCCTAAAAACTAACTAGTCATCTGAAATAAATGTCTTATCATCCCCAGGATGACGATGCAAATTTTTGTGCCCTGCTTATCAAATACTATGAAAGAGTCATACAAAACCAAAGAAGGTTTTGCAAGTAGATTCTCATAGATTTGTATAACCCTTCTATGTTTTAGATTCTTAACATGTTTTCATGTATCAAAAGCTCACAAGAATTAAGAATTGGTTATAAAGGGAATTTGGTAAGAAAACTAATAAATTCAACTGGGACAAAAAATGCTCTAAATCAAGGGTTCCAAACCTTTTTTTTTTTTTTTTTTGCAACATTACCGAATTTCACATGAAAATCTTTTCAGCCATCCACCTGTATAATAAATGTTCAAAAGCATACTAAAATTGGTTGGTAAAAGTTTCTTCCTGGTTTATAAGTTGACATTATGATAGAGTAAAAAACACTAAAGGGAGGTAACAAATAATGTTGACTTAAGTGGCTGCTACTATTAAAGAACAAACAAAGGCAAACTTGACCATTGAAAGCATATTAATTTTATGGTTAGTGTTACAAATGTTGAAAAAAATGAAACAATTTTTGTTCATAATTATAAAATTAAAAAGAATATACACTACTAGCAACTAGTAAACAATCAATGAATGTTTTTTGTTGTTTTTGGTCATTCCTTATCTGATTTATATCTGAAAACATGTTATTTAATCTGAAGAACTACTTGAATGTAAATGACCCTTCTCAAAACTATAGAAAATACCAAAATATTCCTTGTTTGCAGTGATATTTATCTTATCTAGAAATGTAACCCATTTATTCCTAGTCTCCTGCTTTTTCTTTTTTTTTTATACAAATTCTTTGCATATCTCTTTTGAATATTTTTTCAGGCAACATATGTTGAAATACATATTTAATACTGAAAACCATTCTCTGAATAAATAAATACACATAGAATGCTTCCACTTGTAAAGATTTTTTGTAAAAAACTTGCTTCTATGCTGGTAGCCATTAGACCACATCACTTGATTTTTTTATTATATGAAGGAGTGTTGAAAGGTTTTTGACACTTTTGACACAACCTACATCCCAAAATGAGACCAACTAGCCAAACATCAGATTTTTTTTTAAATGGCTTCTTAATCACACCAAGAACTTTTCAGATGTGTATATAGGAGTTTATACTTTTTGTTATATTATGATAAGTAACAAAGATTGTACTAGGTGCATTTCCAGTGAAAAAACAGTTTTCAACTGTGTATTGATTCTCTAGTTTTCAAAAAAACAATGCTGGTTTGGTTTGGTTTATGGCATATCAACACCTCAATGGGTTATTTAATGCCAAGATTTTTATTGCTGGTAATATTTTTTCAAAAATGTATTGCTGGTAATAATTTTTGTTTTTTTCATAAATGTTTTGCTTATAATAATTTTTTTTCCCAAAAACTTATTACTGGTATTTTTACTATAAAACCTATTTTTACACTTTCATAGTGTTTTGACACCAGTTTGGGGGTTAACTATTTAGCTGGGACCCTAACAGATGCTACCACCCAGAGTCAGGGTGAACCTGGAAAATAACAGCAATTAAGAGGTGGTTCCACATTCCTCAAAATTCTCCTGATCAGAAGCCTTGCTGCTGGATGTAGTTTATCATCATACCCAGGACAATGTTTGGGAACTTTTGCACACAGCTAATATTAAACAGAAATTTATATTTGTTTGTGAGAAGCAAAGAGAAGAAAAAAATTATTTAGGCAGGTGAGTAACAGTTATTAGTAGATATAAGCTATTTCAATATACAACATCAAATGATATTAGTGAAAATCTTACCGTCTTTTCCAAAGTTCCAGTTTTTACTGACAGGTGCCGTCAGTAACTTGACTCTTTGACCAGGGGCAGATAACTCATCAATGATGAAATCAAAACCGTTTTTTTGAAAAATCTCTACATTATCCATAAGTATTATTTCATTGCTTGCTGTCAGCTCCAGATTGAGTGGACTAAAAAAATGATTTTAAAATATTTAAAATAAAAGACATTTATGTTATTATTATACTATTATTCTGCTTGTTTGCATATATGACAATTAAAATAAATGGCTGGCTACTCGTTTCCAAGCACACCCATTTGTTAGGATGGCTAGCTAATCCATCAGGCACATTTGTGTTTCTTCAATAACCACAATACTAGTTTGTGGTTTATACTGCAACTGTGTTCAGCAGATCTTAGTTAGAGTTTCTAGGAGAGAGCATATGATATGATCAACAGTTTTGAACAAGGTAAGTATTCTCAAACCCTCAGTCATCATGATAACACAACCATCAACAGGTCACAAACATTTCCATCTTTATCCAATTTCACTCACAAAGCTTAGTAAACCTGTGGTATAGGATTCAAGCACTTTCCAAAAGTGCTACATGTTGGGATCATCTCCCAAGACCAATATTATCAAGACATCATCTCCTTGACAAATCAACCATAGTGAGAGAGAGATAGAGTGATGTCTATTTTCTATATAATCAACAAAAGTGATGGTTCAAACATGAAAGAGAACTTGCATTAAAATGTAATCTTTTCACCTGTTCTTGAAGCACAACTTGAGACTATTTAATAAAGGACATTTTGATAAAGGACCAATCATTTCCCAAATGTTATCACAGAATTGTTATTTATTAAACTATGTCTAACTGAAGATTTCATATAATATTATAAATGTTTGGGCACCTCGGCGTGGTGTAATGGTTAGCAAGTTTGTCTCGCTAGAGCAGTTACAACTGAGTATTGAGTTTGATTTTCAATGGGAGCCCCCTACTTTTGGCCTTGTGTCACATCTAAGCTATGCTTAGAAAATCACTATAATATTATAAATGTTAACATTAACAAATTTTCTACATGAAAAAATGCACTTCATTAAATTAAAACTGATTTCATTTAATGATGATATTTCTTCTGAAGAAATTAATTTTCAATTCAAGCTTCATTAATACTTTAAACTTATTACCCTTTGACAATCTTCAACCCTGGACTACAAAATCATTTTTAAATTTTGCTCAATCTCTGTACAAATATGTGGCTAGTTTTATGAGTGTTTCATTTTAGAACAAATTAAAATGAAGAATTTAAATTGATCCTTCATTTAATTTTTAGTTTGTTTAAAGTGTGACACTGAGGCTGTGAGGTAATTAAACATTAATTCTAAGCAGAAAAAGGGTTAAGCCCAAAATGAAGTATAAACTCAAAGATATAGAGATAAAGAGAATGGAAAGCATTTTCCCTGGTAATGTGGAAGTGAAAAGAAAGAGCCATCTGTGTTCTGTTTAGTGTACAATAGATTAACTAGCACTCATTTCCCTTTACCGGCCCCTTTAGCTTAGGGGCTTCTCTCTGACCCTAAACCGGTTGAAGTTTTCCGGTGGTCAGCCCCTATCTAGTTTAGCTGCACCCAGAACGGCTGTATGGCATAGTTTTTCTATCCCTTAAATATCTCGACATTCTTGGACATCTCCCTTTTACCTTTGTCGACTGTCAATAAACCTGCGTCTAAAACATACCATGTCTCAGAGTCTTGATTGTCGATGAGAGTTTATGCTAACTGTCTAAGGGTTGTGGTACATTTCCACGAAATACATGCATCCCGGAAACAGTAAAAAGGGTTTACTTTTTTTTTTTTTATCTATCAAAAATCTGGTATGTCGGTAAAGCAAATTGGGAAATGGCTTTATTTTTTCTTGGGAAATAAGAAAAACACATGTCATTGGCAAAAAGAGAAGCAGACGCGAATTATATTTTCATTAGTGAAAACGAATTGAGAAATGAAAACAGAGGATGAACCCGCTGTGCAAGTTAGGATTATAAAAATCAATCCATAATAACAGGCAGGTGATTTGGTTTATGCTTTCAGTAAGATGCCAACCAGCCCATGGATGAAAAATGGTGTATCCCTTTGTTGAGAATTTAGGTAAACAAATATATTTTCATTGACGAAAACAAATTTAATTGGGAGTAATCTATTGCTCAGTAGATTAAAATGAGAAGGTGATCTGGTTTGTGTTTTAGCTGAACAAGGATCCAAGAAAGGAGTCAGAGAATTGACATTAATAAGGAGAATAAACTACACCATTTCTCTTACACACTTTAAAAATTAGATTTGTCACAATGACAGTTACACCAATCCTGAGAAGTGAGCAGTGTTAGAATACTGAGCATGAAGGTGGAAGGGGCAGAATTTTGTCCACCTGTGTGGATGTAGTAATGTGAGATGTGAATTGAAGCAGGTTGGCATTAAGGGAGGAGCAATCCCTGTGACTACTCCCAAGGAAGGTGGATAATTTGACAAATTTGGAAAGTTGATTAAGAAAGCAGAAATAAGGAACAAAGAATTAATGAAAATTAGGGAATCACCAAATCCTCAGAACCCATTATCCCCACACCAACTGCCACCAGATTTCTTAATTCCTAGACTTTGAACCCAGCTCCTCCAGAAGTTTAGACAAGACCCAGTATCACTATAGAGATTGATGAGGGAAAAGTTCATTTTTGTTCTACCAAGAGCTATATAGACCAATTGAATTTTAACCCCACAATATATGCATGTATGACAATTAATAAACTTGTCATTCATTCTCATGCTGTGGAGATAGTTTTGGACTCTATCGAGACTGAAGTGAGGACTGGGCAGCTCCTGCCCAAATATGGCAGCAGTACTCCATTTTAGTCCTGATATGGCCCCTGTAAAAGTAGAGAATAGCATGAGTCAGGTACTGGAGTGGTACATGGAGCCAACCATTTTCACCAGCATCTTTAGCAATAGATTGTGTGTACAAGTTCCATTTGAGGTCTGGATTGAGTTTAGGTCCCAATAGTCATTTAAGGCATGTGGCCTCCCTGAGGAACATCTATTCATCATGATTGGCAATAGTTCATGGTCCGATCGGCGATGATAGAATGTTACTAGTTTGGTTTTGCAAACAGCCAGTTTCCCCCCCCCCACACACACACACACACCAAAATGTTAGAGCTATATCAGAGGATAGATCAAATGCCAATCTCTGAACATCTACAGTTTTGGAGCTGCCTCCATATACCACTGTATCATCAGCATAGATATTTATGAACATAACAAAATTGGTCATGAGGTATGTCTGAACAACGCAGACACACACACAAGCTGGATTCAACAATTCAGCAACTCTTAGAACAACAACTGCACTTGATGGAATTATTCTCCAAGAGATTTTCTACATCCATATCAGTGCCTGCAGAAACAAAAATATCTGCATCTACAGAGGTGGTGGTGCATTCAATCATGGAGATTCACTATGACCTCGCTGATAAACAGACTTTCTACACATGGTTTGCATGATTCGAGGATCTTTTCCAGGTGGAATTTAAAGAACAGGCTGATAATTGGAAAGTTAGGCTCCTTTTATGGAAACTCAGACCCTTTGAACATGACCACAATGCAAACTACATTTTACCAAAACACACATTCAACAATTTCGACAAAACAGTTAAGATACTACATGAGATATTCAATGAGAAAACTTCTCTTTTTAATATGCGGTTTAATTGCCTTAATATTACAAAGTGGCACTCAGTCAATTTTGGTATGTATGCTGGCATCGTGAACAAAGAATGTGAAAGATTTAAAATCAAGTCCATCACCAATGCACAGTTTAAGTGTTTAATCTTTGTATGTGGCATGAGCTCAGCATGCAGACATCCACACAAGGATTCTATCCAAAATTAAACAAAATCCTCACATTACTCTGCACCAAGCTGAAATGGAGTGTCAACAACTGGTGAATCTTAAACACAATTTGACTATGATACAACAGTGGGTATCTTCAACAATGGCCACAGTAAACACTGTTCAAAGACAATGCCACTGGGTTTGACAGACAAGAAAACTCCATCTACTTCCTGAAATTGTGGTAGCTGGCATTTTGTTCAGTATTGTCCATTCAAATTACATTACTGTTGGGAATGTAACTGAATGGAAAACAAAGAGGAATTCTGCACATCACCATGGCACAAACCAACACACAACAGCCACATAACAAATACAGTTAGCACACCAACAGTCTGGTAGCAAATTTTCACCCAAACTCTAAGTTGAACCACAAATATGTGGTGGTAGAACTGAATGGCTGTCCTGTTCGTCTACAGATTGACACAGCCTCAGATATAACATACATATCACAAACATACTATGAAAATACCCACCCACTCTAACACCAACCAGACATGTAGTACAAAGTGCATCTGGAGATTGCATCCATATGACAGGCAAATTATCATCAACCATCACAGTCAAAATGGTGTCTGGAATTATATACATTTCAAACTCTAGCCACAACCTATTGGGACTTGATTTTATCATGTCACTGGGACTTCTGGACATTTTACTCAATTCTGTGGGCACCATTACCAACCAGGCCAAGCAGATAGTCGGTAAATTTCCTGCAGTTTTCAATACCAATGACCTGGGATGCTGCACTCAGGCAGAAGCTACATTCTCACTCAAAGCGCAACCACTAAACCTGTCTTCTGACTCAAACGACAAATACCATAATGCTGCCTTTCCACTGGTAGACAAGGAATTAAAATGTCAGGAAGAAATGAAAGTTATCATACCTGTAGCATATTCACAGTGGGCATCACCCACTGTGGTGGTTAAAAAAAGCTGATAAATCAATTCAATTGTGTGCTAATTTTTCACATCGCAGCACTTGAGAACCACCAATACTCATTACTGGTCAAAATGATCTCTTCACAATTCTCAACAGTAGAACCTGCTTTGCAAAACAAGATCTCACAGAGCAGGTGGAAGTTTTTAAAGCCACCAGAGAACTACTTACTGTTAACGAACATCATGGTTTATTCCAATTTACAAGGCTCCCTTTTGGAGTAAAAACAGCCCCAGCTATATTCTAATAGATCATAGATATGATGCTAACAGGGTAGATGGTGCAGCTGCATACATAGATGATATTATAGTTGTTGGTCAATCAATGAATTAACAGATCGGGTCAGTAATGTCCTGACACACATTCAAGATTTTAGTTTCCAGAAAAGTGTCAGTTTTATTTACCATCTATAAAATACCTGGACTTTATATTTGACAAAAATGGTTGTCATCCAGATCCTGCAAATGCTGCAGCTATTCAACGAATGCCATCCCCAATAGATGTTAGCAGTTTACACCCATTTCTCGGGTTGGTGAAGATGAAGAAGCCTAAGAGGGGAATTTCTTCCAGATAAGTTCTAAAACTGTCTCAGTCTGCCTTCATGTAGTGAAAAATCATTCTATGAAATGGCAAATCAGTGAGTGCCTTTGGTTTGGCATCAAATTGGATACTGACTAAGGAATGGTCTGACATGCCCAGGGGGTGGTGAGGTAAAACTTTTGCAAAATATTTTTCAGGGCAGGATGTGAGGTCAAGGAGGTTCGCATGATGTCCTGTTACATCAGGAAGGTGGATTCTTCAATGATCTGAGCTACTTCATAAGTGATGGAGATGTATCTGTCTTCATCAGTTTTGTTCAAGAGTACTAACCACTTTTGTAGTAAATAGTGAAGCCACCACAGATATGAAAGTTAGTGGAGGGAAAGTCAGTGAAGATATTATCAATCCTTTCAGAAATTCGATTGAAAATTAGTGTTCCATTGTAAAAAATCCCTATTTGAGATAGATGATAACTAAATTAAGGGAGGCAATCGTAACAGTGAATGTTATTTACTCAAAAACTAGCTTTATCAAAAGCATTAAATCGAAACTTTACTTTAGTGCACTTCACTGAAAAATCAAGTTGGAAAATTACTTGATAACTTTTATATCTGAATGGTATTATTTACAAATTACAACCATTAAGTACATTGTTGTTAATAAGGAATAATTTTATTCTATAAGTTCATCAGTGAGACATTCATTCAAATAATAATGTTGCTTAATATTTTGGCTTTATTCTAAGAATATTTAAAAACGAGTAAAAAAAAAAAAAAAAAAATGAAGAAAAAACAAACTCATTTAAATATTTGTCCTATCCAAAATACATGCATAAATAAATTACTTATTTAAATTTCTCTTTTTATTTATTTCAGTGAAGTGAACGATTCAACGAAGTGAATATATGCTTTAACACTCTTGATGAAGCTAGTTTTCAAATAAATGACATTGACTGTTATAAACTAAACCCCTAATTACAACTTGAATGATACTGATTTAGGATGTTTTATTATTTATTCCTTGAACAATCTGTTGCTTACCACATATGAATTAAAAAATCAGGAATCAATAATAAAAATTCTTCAAAAGTAAATTTAAATAATGAAAACTGAGTTCTCAACCATAAGCTTTGTATATTTTTATATAAGAAACTGAAAAGATAGCAATAGACAGAATTGTGGGCATAATACAAAAAAGCAAAGTAATAGTCAAAAGAATTTCTTTTGATTTATGATTACAAAATTTGCAAAATGCTGTTTTAGGTTCTATGTAGGTAACCTCTTAATTAATAAGAGTTGACAATGTTTTGTCTAAAGAAACTAAAAATAAAGATAATATTGTAGAAGTCCTTGCAGAATTAGTATAATATTAATGTTCCCCAACACTTCTTTTTTTAGTTGACTGTGGTCAGACAGATTCAACTGAAGAGAGCAAAAAGAAAAGACTGAATTGTAAGTAAAAGGGACAGCCCAAGATGTGATTTACACATCAGGGATATCAAAATAAAGCAAGTGTGTGAATTCAACTATCCATGTATAGTAAAAACAAACAATAGTTAGGGCAACACAAAAATTCAAAGCAAAAAATACTTTTCAGATATTACACAAGATAAGGAAAAATAACAGTAAGAATGCTGAACTCCAATTTGACAGTAAAAGTTGAACCATTTCGTTACATATGAAAAAAATAAAAGACTTGAGATAACCGAAATGGGTTCTACTGACAAATGTTGCATAAACTCTTAATGTAATGTAAAAGAATTAAAAGGTGAATAATATAAAATAATTAAAAAAATAATACAATGAATTAAGTTTGGTTATTGTTCTTTCTCTTGATTAGAGAATATAAAAGAAATGTAAATTAAATAACGATTAATAAAAAGGTGAAAATAAAAAAAATATAATAGACTAGGTTTGTTTATTACAATTGCTTTAAAGAGAAATGTTTAAAATAATTAAATGAAAATTAGTAAAAAATAACTAATAAATTTAAAGTCTTTGAAGTTTTTTTAATTTCTGAACTACTGGTTATCTTGCCTTAATAATAAGGCTCACAAAATGTAAATTTTGTGCAAACATAATTTGTACATATTCTGTTTGTCTCGTCAATAAATGTAAATTTTGTTCAAGTTTCACATTGGAATTTCAAGTCTAGTTTGTACTTTGCACCTCTCATCCCACTCTCTCCTATATAAAATCCTTTAAGTTGAGGATCTCATGAACAGTGGCATATGACAAATGAAAAGATTTTATGGGGAATAGGAGCTATAAAGAAACTGTTGTTACGAATCAGAAAGAAACATCTGTATGTTTTGGGATATATCAATTTGAATAGAAAGCTGGGAGAATTTTATATTTTTATATTATATTATATTCACAAGCTACATTGAAGGCAAACAAAGAGATTCTTGAAATTTATTTTATGATGTATTTCATTTTTGGCCGCTCGGTAAAGGGAGAGAATTCATGAAAATAAAATCTTACCAAATGAGTTTTTGCCCTTGCATAACAGTATGTCTTCGTAACGTTTCAAAATTATATTTTTCATCTGTAGCATGTTGATCAATAATAAAGAGGTCATCGTTTAATCGAGCAATAATAAAACCAAGATTGAACTGAAACGAAAAAAAAAAAGGAATAAATCAGAAAATCAATTAAATATTGATAGGTTTTTTTTATTATGCGTCATACTGTTATTGTGTCCCATGTAAATCAATTAAGAGTAAGACAGTGCTAAGCTGCTTGAGCATGCATCATCTCGATTTCAGAGAAAAAACAGACGCTGTGTTGGACTCTTGCTTAATTTTAAATTTTGAAAATACTTTGGGCACATTTTTATTTGTGGTAAAACAGCTGCATTTGTTTTTCATCTAAAAACCAATAAAAGAGTTTCCCTCCAAATTCCAAGAAGTGTCTGGTTGTTTAAGAGGTGTCCTTGGATTTGATTTTCAGAGTTGACAAAGAGATGCTGCAGGAATTCAAGTCACCCCAGTGCAGAAAGAAAACATCGTAGAAGAATTTTGACAACCACCAAATGAGAATTTGAAAGAACAATAATGTCACTCCAATATCAAGGAAAAGTTAATATATTCTTCACTGTTACCACAAACTTTGCTTCAAAAATTGTACCAAATTATTCTATGAAAACTATTCAGAGAACTGTTTCTCTTTTTCTTCACTTTATGTAGTTTTATTTTCCGAGGAACTTATGCAGCATTAGAATTTTAATTGTAAAAAGGTATATTTCATTATCATTATTTACATACATGTTATTGATGATCATTTGGCACACAAAGAAATTAATTTGTAATTAATTTTTTGTTTGTCAAGAATAAAATTTTTGTGTTTTTAAACTCAATTTTGCATCATCTTACTTACTGTTACATCAAATATTTGTTTGAACTATATTTTAGTAGGGCATTTTTTACCAAAAATATCCTATACTACTTAAGTATGTGATCTCTCTTCCGAGTCTGATCGACCAGATCAACGCTTCACTAAAGTATGTAATCTACAAGTTGAGAAAATGTTTTACATCAAAATATACATTAAAACTAGATATATACGGAATAAGACAAGAAAAAAAAGTAGTCTTTATTTAATATACTATAATATACTAAACAAATAATACCATATGCTAAAAAATAAAAAAAAATAAAGGGAATTATTATTTTATCACCGTATGTAAATAGTTTGAACATCATTCGGAAATGCAATAAATTTTGAACATTGGATACAAAAACAAAATTCACCAGAAGCCTTTATTCACTATAGTTCCCTCTCAGTTGAACTCCTAACTGGTGAGAACCTTGGAACCACTATACAGTTCAGTGCCAGAGGCAATGAACTAAAGATTTTTTTTTCTTAGAAAATATGTTGGAAAATATATATTTAAAAAATATTAATTTTAACTTAATTGACTCTTTTTGTAATTTTGAGCTGAGTCAGCAGAACACTGTAACGAAATTTTGACTTATTTATCTTTGTAAGTGTTAATTCTTAATTACTTCTGCCTAGGAAGCAAAGAAAATAACAATTATTCACTTCACATTTTGCTTTTGTAACCAAGCAGTGGAATTTGTTAGATGAATGTGTGCAAGTCACAGGTCAGAGAAAGTGTCACCAGTGTTTTTCAAGCTTTTTCACCCGTCAAGAAGGGCTTTGCTTCTGCCACAATGTTACCAGTCTGTTTGAAGCAATTGGAATTGCCTGTGAGCAGTGCCTCTTCATCAAGAGCTCATCCATAAGCCTCAAAGCCTTGAACTGCTTCAAGAAACATCTGTCTCATCCCCTGGCTCACTCGGTGCAGCCAAAGAGTAATACAGCAGTGTCAAGGTCTTGCTAGATGCCTTGAAATATGAAGAGTAAGGTTAGGTTATTGGAGACTTCAAAATAGTGGCCTTTTTGATGGGTCTCCAAAGTGGCTTTACTAAGTTTCCATGTTATCTTTGACTTTGGGACAACAGGGACACCATAGAATGCAAGGAATTCCCCAAGAAGCTCACTAGGATAGAGAAAGCAGCATGGAACAGCTTTGTCAAAGTAGTTCAGGGTTTCCTGAGGAATCACAAAGCTGAAAACTTTGTAAAGCTTGAAGAAACTCTGGTGAAGAACCAAAGCAAAATGGGCTGCAGGTTGTCCCTCAAAATCTATATTCTTGACGCTGATCTTGATTAATTCTCAGAGGAGCAAAACGAACACTGCCACCAGGATATACTGAACTTTAAACACCACTACCAAGTATCATATAATGAAAACATGATGTGAGACTATATTTGAGGGCTGATTCGTGAAAGTAATTTACAGTATAAGCATAAATTGTGAAAAAATAATTACTTGCAAATTTTTTGTGTTCTCTCTCTCTCTGTTATGTAATCCTAGGACAAGTAAATGCTACATTTGAATTTTATTCCTATTTAACATGAACAAGAATGTTCACATTCACCAGTTTTCACAATGGGAATTTCAGGTAAATTTCAGAAATATCATTATCCTGGTTATAAAAGCAAAGTTTGAAGGAAATATTAGCCATTTTTCATATTTTCTAGGTGGAAGCAAATAAGAAAAAACAGTTGCTACCCAAGGACAAAAATCATGGTACACAGTGTAATTTGTTTGTTGGTTACTATATTCTGATCTGAATTTCTGAAAAATAAGACCCTCTCCACTACCATTTCTACATGGATTGTACACCTGAAGGTCATAAAATAGATTATTCAAATTATGGTAACAACAAAAAAGAATGATATCAGTATTCTGAACAACTTTTGGAAGTATTCAGTAATTTTGTGAAGCATCAGACAATAGAAAGTTACAATAAATTGTTAAGCAAAAACAAGTAATTACCTGCCCAAGAATTTCCATTTGTTCAAACATCGTTTTGTCAATATATTTCTTCAATTCTTCCTCAGCTGCTTGATTTTCACCAGGAGAAATCTTTGCACGAAAACTACGACAAAATTCCTCATCTGATTTGCCTTTGTTCATCTTTATTTGGTCAAGTTTCTGTTGAAGTGATTTCATAGAGAAAAGCAATTTCCTCTCTTTCCGTAAACAAGAATTTTTAGTATCCTAAAATATAAAATTCAAATTAGTACTAAAAATAAACAGAATAAAAACAGAAAACAGAATTATTGCACAACCATGAGAGATAAAAAAACATAAAATAATAGAAAATAAAGGATAACAGATAAATTTTGTAACTATGAATATCTGTTGTTACATTCCCCTATTGTATCCTATCAGCACTCCCACATGCCTTCTGTGGGCTTGCCACAGGATGTATATCATCTCTCAGTTGCATTTCGGTCTGTGGACAGAGTCACACCTGAGGAAAATAATACTTTGAAGTCCCTGGCCCCAGGGAACAGCTGCCTGAGGGAGAGGGGGATCTGTGCTCGCCAGTGCAACTAGCGGTTGTGGGGGCTTGGGGAATTTTTGTACCTGGGCTGAATTTACACCCATGGGTTCCACACATTAAGTTTGACCTTGTATCTGAGTCAGGCCCTCTTGATGATTACACTTTTCAAGATGATGAGGATCAAAAGTGTAGTATCTGTTCTAACAGCAGCCAACAATCAGCAGCAGTTCCAGCTAGCCAGCCATATCAAGTAGGCCTCCAGCTCCTGCTTCTCCAACCATCTCCAGAAGGCATTCAGCTTCTGTCACTCCAACCATCTCCAGTAAGCCTCAAGCTTCTGCCGCTCCAATCATCTCCAGTAGGCCTTCAGCTATTGCCACTCCAGCTAGCTCCAACAATCCTCGCCAGCAGCAACAATATGCAATAAACTGTACTTTTCAGGAAAACACTCTCCAGCAACCACAAAACTGTCCTTTTTGGGCCAACACTCTCCAGCAACCACAAAACTGTCCTTCTCAGGACAACATTATTCTCATTCTCTAAATGAGCTTTCAGAGTTATCTTTTGCCTGTACAATTATTTTTGTTTATGTATTTTTCTTTAACAAAAATAAACTTGGCAATATTGTTTTTACTCAAGTCTTCATTTTCTTTGTTGTTTTTTTCTGTCATTCAATATCTGTTTGCAGACCAATATACCCCCACCCACAAACCCCTCAATAATAACTGAAACTGTTGACAAGAGACACTTCGTAACAAAAAAATATCAGCACTATTCTTTTTTTTAATAAATTTATTGTCTTATTTTTTATATCAGAAAATCTGGCTATGCTAAAACTACATGCATATTCTTTAGAAACATTTGAATCATAAAAATGATCAATAGTTATCTAAAGAAAAGATATATGACAACCATCTTTTTGGTGTACACTCAACATCAGAGTTCAAAACATCACAAACTTTTGCAGCCAATATAGATGTTTTAGCTGGAAAAGAAGAGGAACTTGTCTGATGAAGAATTTGGATTAAACATCCTCCAGATATGGCATGGAAATTACTACCCAAAAAAGACTTATAGTGAGACAATTCAAATATTTTGTTTTGATCATCAGTGAAGAGTGTTTCAGAATATAAATAATTTTAAGACCAGCACAAACAATGACAGCTGTCACAAAACTGAGAACCATCTGTCAGAAATCAAAGATTAGACTGTTGCAGGCATTGGTTTGCTCTCTCAATCTTTCTGTATGTCTGCCAATCTTGGACAACAGAACTACAGCAAAGAATCTAAGCATTAGAAATGAGATGCTACAGGACTATCCTCAGCATCTCTACTTAGACCAAATGACACTGAGACATCGTCAAACAAAAACAGGTTCATTGGAAGAAGACCACATATCACACATCAAAAAAAGAAAGCTGAAATGGTATGACCAAGTCATAAGAACCAACAATCTTTCCGCTACCATTTCCACTACCATCCTGTAGCTAAATTGGGATAACTAGACTACCAAATGGATTGGAAAATCCTTTGCAGAGATCCAGATATTGGCACATAGCTAGGAGCTGGTCAGGTGCTCAGATATGCAGCAGCCCATGGAGGAGCTGTTGATGGTGATAGCATAATAGATGAAATCATTTACAAAATGCTCCTGCCATATGGAAATTTACACAAAAATCATTAAAAGAAATAACAGTGTAGAACATAAACATTGTCTAAAATTCTGAGATGAAAAATCTGAAATGTTGTAATAAAAACAATAATGATTAGGATACTTGTAGTCATAATTGTCATGCAGTCATACCAAAAGAGTTACTAGATTACCTTCCTTGAAGGGAACTCTCAGGAATGGAGAGTAGTAAATGCTACAGAGATAAACAAAACTTTGTAGGCCTGTTATATTTAGTTAGAATATTTTTTCAAACTAATTCCCCATCCTGGGTAAGATGATAAACTACATCCAATAGCAAGGCCCCTTTCCAGGAGGTTTTGAGGAGCGTGAAACCACCTCTTAATTGCTGGTGTTCCCAGGTCCACCCTAACCTAGAGTGGTAGAACCTGTTAGGGCCCCAGCTATGGTCAAATAGTTAACCCCTAAGCTGGGGTCAAAACACTATGAAAGTGTAAAAATACGTTTTAATACCAGAAATACTTTGTAAAAATTATTTCCAGCAATACATTTTTGTAAAAATATTACCAGCAATAAAATTTTTATTTATTTTAAATAACCCAGTTTGATATGCCATAAAACAAATCAAACTAATTCCTACGTTCCCACAGCCCCTATTTACGAACTTGTATGTGCCTTACAACAATTACATTACAATACTGTTTCAAGTACTTCAAGTAAGAAAAGAATTACTTACAAATTCTAAGTGAGTCCCTGTAGCATTTTCATCTGTTTTCTGATGGGATTCTTCTTGCCCAGTTGTAACAATTTTCTGTTGGTCTATTTTAATTTCTTTATTTTCATGTACTTTGCTTTTGTCTTGTGTCTGTTCATCAGAATGAAATGATAAAGAAGGAGAACTCAAAGATTCCCTTTTTTCTTTATTGTCTTTTGATATTTCTGGACTACAACATGAAGATAGAGTATGGGGTGTTAAAATAAATGTTTCTTGATTTTTTTCTTTTGGAGAAGATAAAACTTCACATTCCCCATGGCTAAAGATTTCCTGGTCATTTGTTGACAAATGATGAAGTAACTGTTTTTCATAACTTGAGTCTGCTTTGCAATTAACAACTTCATTATCATTGGTTTTATACTTTTCAGTCATCCATTTTAAAATTCCTTCAGCAGGTAACTTAGATTTTTGCTTTGGGGATGCACTTATTCGTCTTTCTAAAAAAAAAAAAAAAAAACAAGAAAGGATTAAAAGAGAAAATTTGAGTTAATTTTAGAAAATAATTTTTTGCTAAAGTAAGAAATATTTAATGAAAAATCAGAAATTTAAAAATTCTAAATTTTTATTTAAAATAAATTGGAATTTTAAAAAAATCATTTCATCCCAAACAAAATGATAAAGCCCCTAAGATGCAAGTGATCACTGAGCGTGAAAGAATACGAGAAAAAAATTATTAAAGAGAGAGGAAAATAAAAGAACAGAAATTTAGAAGACAGAAGCTGATGATTGACATTGCATATAAATCTTTGAAGATTAAAGTTGGCTATGAAGAAAGGTGGAAAAGAGAGAAGTCTGTGAGAAGAAACTATCAGCATAGAACTTACAGTTCCATCTAGCAATTTCAAAAGTATAATGATGAAACCTAGCTGTCAATTTAGTACTGCATTGAAATCTGTAAAGTCAAGGTAACAAAAAGGAAAGCTTGTCAGAACAATTACCATGAAAATATTTATAGAAAAGACACAGAAAAGTTGTGTTATAGAGGTAGGAAAGTGTCTGAAACCAAGATGACAGGTCAGGACTAATAACATTATATTAGGTTGGTGCAAAAATAATGATGTAATAATGTCGTTTTTTGACGTATTTTTTAACGTCAAAAAACGACATTATTACATCATTATTTTTGCACCAACCTAATAGATTCATCTTTGCATTTTATCAAGAATATCTAAATATAAATATAGCAGGGTAGACTTGACTTGCTAACTTTGGGTGGGAACCAGTCTAAAAGAAGGAAAAATCTGAATTGAAACTGTGAAGAAGGCAACGGAAAACTACTTCACTATCTTTCCCCAAAAGTTATAGCAATTCACAGATAATAAAGAAAAAGAAGTGGAGAGCCATGATCACCTATATCCTGAATTTTTTTAATGTCATATTCTGTGACATAAAAAAAAAATAATTAAAAGGAAGAGTTTCATGATCCTTACTAAAGTCAGTCTTAGATCACTCATATGCATGTTTTGTGTCTTTTTACGAGGTCATTGTGGACTTTCACAGACCAGCTTAGAATATCAGTTTTATTTATTTTGTTCTGTTCAAAAACATACTATCTAATTTCAGATTTTTATCTGTTTGAATTTTCCCCTGACACATAAAGCAAGCATGATGACTTGCCTCATTCACATGAGAATGGATTGTCAGAGGTTTGCAGTTATTTTCAAGTTTGAAGCTGGGCAGCATAGTTTTTTATTACTTAACCCTGCTTTATTATTCTTTTACATTTTGTCTCACAAGATTAAAGTCAAAATTCCATGCATTGATTTGTGTTAACTTCACTACTTTTGAAAAAAAAAAAAAAAACATCTACATTGGAAGATATTTTCTAAAGATATCTTTTTAGAATAATGCCTCACTTAGGAATTTATTCCTTAATGATTGAAATGCTTCTTTAAGAAGCATATATTTTATTTTATGGAATAAACATTATTATAATTTTTCTCAAACAATTTAAATAAGATTAAAATGAATGAATATAGATATAATACAATAAGTAAAAGAAAATTTGTTTTTAATTAATATGATTATATTTTAAAAATCTTCAAATAGACACGGTCAAATATTTGGGTACTCTCATTTTGACAGCAGATTTTTTAAGCAAAAAATACAAAAAGGCTATTGTATTTGTAGCACTAAGACATTTTGACAGCATCCATAGTGGCAAAGGATAATGTAATGATTATTAACATAGAAAATACAAATCAGTGAACCAAGTTCAAATTCCAGTCAATTTTGTTTCATTCAGTTTGCACTAATGCTCTTGGAAAAGGTATAAATCCACCTTGGAGTGGCAACTAATCTAGAAGGAAAACTGAATTCAAAACCAGCCTGAAAGGAGATTTGATATCCTAGACACACTACTGCTGCCATAGCTGCAGCACATGCAGTGCTCCTACAACCCTAATGAGTTACAGGACTTGTGACATAACTGTGGCAAAAAAAAAAAAAAAAATCAAAATTTTTGTTTTATGAGCAAACATTTCAATTTTTGAAATTAAACCAATTTCTTATTAAAATACTGTAACCCAATTCATTATCTCATTTAAAGACACAGTTAGAATATTAATAAATTAAAATGATTAAACTATTAATTTGTTTGAATATAGACATTTCATGAAAGAGCAAACCAATTTTTGAAAAAAAAAAAAACATTTAATAGTGTTACTTAAATACACTTAACACCAAAATGTCCTGGATGGTAAATGTGAAGTCGAAAAAAACTGTAAAATTTAATTTTCTTTTCCTCAAATTGTGCCTTCTATAGTGATTCTTTTCTGTTAGCTTCCTGCAGCAAAAAAAGTTTTAAACTTTTCCTCACAACCAATGACTACAATCAGTTTCTTCTCACTCACTGTCCGCAACACATCACCAGTCCAACACAACAGTTAACTGTCTTTCTCCTTGTCGTCTCATTCTTCTTGTTTTTATGTATCATTGACAGCCAAAATTTGCATGTGCACAAAGATAATCTCACAAGAGAGTGATACTCCAGGATCTAGCTATTTTAATTATGTAATAATTAAAGAAGCCACCATTTCTTTCATCTTTGAGCAGTTTACACATGAGGCACATTTGAATCTTTGCTCACACTGGAGGTAAGTTGTTTTATTCTTGATTTTATTCTAGCATTGCAAAAAATACATGCAACCCTGGACCTTTGTGGTAGTTCACTACACTTCCTCATTTTTATTATCTTTATCAATTCATTTTGGTCACTGTCACACTTATTAATTTACCAGGAATTTTAAATGGAATGATTTATTTGATCCATAAAAATATTCCCATTCCTTACTTGTCACCTCATCATTCCAAGTTTTTTTCCAACAATTAAATTTCTTCCTTATATTTTTTATGTTGTTACAGTGTTTTCAATGTTTTCAATTATCCATTTTACAGCCTTCTTCATGTGTAGAATTCATTTAAGGAATTATACCAACCAGATCAGTTTATTTATACAATGTGAGATACACAACCATTCACCATCCCACACTCACATAACTTAGGGGATTCTAATTTTGTCTTCGCAAATCTTGGAATGTTAGTATTTAGAAAATTAGAATAGAAGAAAAAGAAAAAAATTTGCAAAAATAATTTCAAACTAAAATTACTACTAACTAAACAAAAACAAGTGAATAAGACAAACATTTAAATATTAAATAAAAATAATTGTAAATATTATAGAAGATAAATATTTTAATTACTTCAAGAAAAAAAAAGAATTTTACTTACGTTTTTCATTGGAAAATTGGAATAATTTTGAAGATGGATTCATGTCAACTGAATCCTCTTTGACAAAAGCACTAGAAAAAGACCGTTTCAACTGGGCTAATGTGCTGATGCTTCGATTAAGGCTCTAAAAAAGAAAAACAATTTCAAAAGAAATAAAACAAAATTATATTTTATCAAAAAATAAATAAATAAAAATATCTTTCATTAATTTTATTAAAAGGTATGAAAAATTCAAGAAGTCCCTTCAAAGATTTGAACCCACTCAGGTCAGCAAAACTATTACTAGGCGTGTTAATAACATTTAAGATTCAGCTAGAAGATTGCATTTATTTCTATGATTTATGATAACATCAGAGAAATAAGGAAATTTTCTTTTTACAAAATTCCACAACTGAAAAGAAATTATATCTGGTGGCAGGGACCTTCTGAGTCATTATCTCTTAAAGTCATTGCTGGGGGTGCCACTGTAAATGGATTTTAGTAGTGTATATTAGAGTTTACCTTACACTACATAATTAATGAACACATTTTTTAATACTACAGTTCACCTAATAGAAGGCTCGAGGACCACTCAAGTACGAGGGCTACTGTTAAAATGGGTATAATAAATGAGGTATGATAAATGAAGTATGATATAAGTAAAAGAGGAGTTGGTAAGAAGTAAAGATTATGAAGATAAGGAGGATAGGTAGCAATTGATTTGAAGAGGTCAAGATTGTAATGTTCAAGGAAGCATTAACAAGGGATTCTGTTCCACAAAATAACAGTTCTTGGTGAAAGTTGTCTAAGTGGAACTTTCTCCTTACATTTTGACTACAGAGGAAATGAGGGTGATTCAACTCTGTGGAAGTAGCAAGGAGTGTACTACCTGCAAAGATCTGAACTAGTGGAACTAAGATTGGAGCTCATTTGAACATTTACCATGGAAATATCTGTGGGTTAACCCACTTGGCTCTACCAAAAACACTCATTAGGGAGCGTTTTTAATAAGTCTATAAAAAGGTAATTATATTCTCTCTCTTTCTCTTTTTAACTCTTGCATCCAGATGTAGTTGATGTAGATAAAGAATGTTGGTAACAGGGTGCATCTGCTTTCTTGGTCCTCTGTTGACTTTTGAACTCTCTCACACACACAAATACATATACATTTGTTACACATACACACAAAACAAGCATACACTTGTAACTAGTTTTAATATCTTTTCTTTCCATTTCAATTGAGTACACATGTAATTCCTTTTCTTAATAACATGCATTGCCATTTGTTTTAAACTCATTGTTTTGTTTCTTATTTTACCTAGACTCACAAGAGTCTGCCAATATTGTTTGCAAGATAAATATTCCAGGAGCCCATAAATATATAATATAAAATGTCTATACACATCATAACCAAAGAGATGACATACAACATAATGGTGACTTATTTTTACACAAACATACCAGTATCCCGCAACATAGCAATAGAGTAGTGATAGGTTTGCAATGTTATCTCTGTAGGAACGAGAGGCTGCAGAGTGAAGAATAAGCCACCCCCTCCCCACAAAACCATACAAATTATTTAAAATTCTATCAAGGTTGGAAAGTAAGAATTGAGCAGCTTCATCACGGATATGGCAGGAATACTTCATTTTTGGTCTAATCTGACTCTTGTAAAAATAAAGCATAGCAGGAGTGAGTTAAATACTTCCTGGAGCAGTAGAATGAGCAATTTTCACAATATCCTTACCAATGTAACATAAAATCCTAAAATTGTATCCTAAATAATAAGTAAAAATTCAAAGTTTCTTAAAGATAAATCAAATTGCATAGAAAATCTCTACCTGATTATTTTGTTCAAAGTTCTCACTGTCCTGCTGACTGAAAAATAAAATATATCAATCATTGAGAGACCAAACAAAAAAATCAATACAAAGTAATGATTTCTTACAAATGTTTTCTAGTTTCTTATATCACCAAAGATGTATAAAATACACAATATTCCAAGTTAAATATTTAACAGTTACACATTAATCATTTTTTTTAGATGAAATATAAACAATTAAATTTTGACTGTCATCTTAATTTCAGTTGCTTTTTGTTGCAATTATCAGACTGTCATTCTACAAACATTAATAAGCAGTTCAGACCAGAAATAAACATCCTCAGAATAGTAGGCATCTGTTTATCAGGCAAGATAAACATTTTTGGTTAAAATTCAGTCCTTTGGTGGTGAGACTAGAGTGGCCTCTCCAGGACACAGGCCCAAGTGATGGTATATGGAGGCTGTGTGCTGTCCAGACCATATTGCCCCCTATCTTGGTTGTAAAAACAAGATCCAAAGGAAAACAGGATATTACAATTTGGTTCAGCTTGGCTGAAAAAGTTGCTGGCATATTGTCAGTGTTGACAGCAAACCACCTTCAGGGCTCCAATCAGGTTTTTCTATCTGGATAGACTTCCATAGCCTTTTCTATGTTTGGATATGACCGATGATGTTCTATATTAGATGGCCAGATCATAATGCAGGAAAGGGACAAAACTGGAGCCCAGTTTTAAATGTTCCTTGATCCAATGAGAGCAGCAGGGCATCTTAATTTCAGTTTGAGTTTGACTTGGCTGTTCCACCAGTGTTCTTGACTTAAGAAATTCAAATAATTTTTTCCTTACATTTGGAATATCATTTATCTTATTTAAATATAAGATTTATTTATTTTGAGTTGATGTATTATTTAGATGTAGATTGTAAAAACAAACAAGCACTATGCAAAAGTGATATTTAAGAATCTTGGTCTTCTTGTTACTTTTAAGCTTCTTATTTAACATTATTCACTTAAAGTTTATTAAGGTTCTTCTCAAAAAAAATAAAAAATAAAAAATGGAAAGGCGCTTCACTTCTTCCATGAGGTTTAGATTTTCCACAGACTTTTTTCTTTTCGAGGAAAAGTTTTTAAATTTTGTACTTTGAAATTTATTAAAAATAAATTACCATTATTATTTCACAAAGTTACTTTAATATTATTCTCTAATATTTTGCTGTTATTTATAAACAAATGCATTCATAGAATTATTTTTTTTTTATTAGTTGTATTTTTCAAGGTAAAATAAACAAATAATTAATGTTTAGTTTAATTTTTTAAATTTTCCATTAAAGCATAAAATAGAACCAAATGTCATATTCTTATTATAAAAACTAATAAAAAAAGCCATTTAAAAATGTTTTTACGTAAATTTAATGTCATATAATAAAATTTAATATTCTAAAAACGTGATGAACAAAATATTAACCATGCTGCTACTTGTTGCTCAGCCATTTTTCCAGGTTCTTCTGTTGCTTGCAAAACAAATTACAGAAGCCAGCAAGACAATATTGTGTATGCGATGAATAAATTATCAGTTTATCATTTTCCAAAAGAGAAAGATGAAAGAGATTGACGGAGAAAATCAGTTCCAAATGCCAATCTGAATATTACAAAAAATACAGTTATTTGTCAACTATATTGGCCTTCAAATTTTAATACCATAGAAGTTCATGGAAAAATGCACCCCCAAAATACCATGTGTATTGGCTAAGTGTCAAATACCAATACCCTCTGTGTGCAAAGGGATATCAAAAAAACCTTCAGTACTGCTCAAAATAAAATTGGTGATAAAATGAATGCTTTTTTAGAATTAGATTAATTATAAAAATTTGAAAGAAAGTCTAATCAACAACAAAAAGACTGTGTCCAGTTGTAGCATTTTCGGCTGAAAATATTTTAACTGTTCAGTCATCAAAAGTTATCTCTTTATGTTTAGAATTTATAAAAATTTGCAGTTTGAAACTTTTCATTATGGATTTAAGTTAATATTAGCAGCCTGTCCAAAAGACATATAAATACAGTTGATACTTGGTCGAAATTGGAAGAAATTATCTGATATTTAAATTCTATGATCACAAGAAGGATATCTTGAGCCAACACTTTTCAGCAATGGCCCCCAAAATGGTTGGAATGAAATATAGCTAATATAGTAACACATGCTTTTGAGTACTATGCAACATCATGGTCATTTTATAATAGATTAAGACAAGATTTTCAATTACTATCATTAGCAACATTAAGAAGGATGACATCAAAAATTTCAAAACTTAATGAAAAATCTTTTTTGCTATCTTTATTTAATACTCTTAATGCCAGTCAAAAAGGGTGCATAATTCTCCAGGATGAAGAATATCTCAAGAAAATGTTACTATATCATGGCAAACAACTATTTGTTAAGTCAGTTGACAATCCATCCCTACTTGCTCAAACAGTACTTGGTATAAAATTGATATGTCTTAATGGGGGTCTAAAAAGATTGATTCCAATTTCAAAATTAACATCAGCTTTTTTATTTGAACAAACTGAGTTAACAGCTCAGGCCATCACCTCTGTACCAGCTGATATAAAGTCTATTATATGAGATGGCAACTGGGTAAATCAAGCTTTTTGTAAATTATATCCCACACTCCCTGAAAAACCTTGGTTAACTGAAGATAATAAACATTTACTTTTTGATGATGTTCATCTGTTGAAAAATACTCACAATTTGATGTCTCATAGAAAAGACAGGAGAACTAATCTTTGATGACGATGGAGTAAAACAAGTTGCAAATTTGGGACATCTTAAACAGTTATATCATTTTGAATCTGAAAGACTAGTTAAACTTTCAAATTTAAATGAAATTTCCATTGCTCTGAAGCCCATAGAAAGACAATGGGTTTCTACTTGCCTCAGAGTGTTTTTAGAAAAAAAAAACATATAATGCACTTCTCACATAGTCTGTAATAAGTGTGGATAAGAATAATACTGCCATCTTCATAAACAAGGTTTTGACATGGTGGAAAATTTTAAATTGATCAACTATGCAATGACAAGCTGAAATCAGATCAGCTGGTTTGATTTTATCATTGAGTTTGGTCAAATGACTCTTAATATGGCTGACAGTCAAGGTACACCATACTTGCAGTGGAATTGTTAGTCTATGTCAACACCTTTTAGTTATAAGACATAAATATATGCTACTTGAGCAATTTACAACTGGTCCATTAGAAAAAGAATTTAGTAAACTTCATCAACTTTATAAATGTCCCAAGCAGACATCTTTACTTTTAAATCAAAATGATTGATGCTTTTGATGTTAAGACAGATCACCAACCTACATCTTATGATTATAAACTTTGTCAGGAAGGTTCAGAAATATTTAACAATCTGGAAAATTTAGAACCATCCCTTTCTGATGAAATAAAAATAACTCTCACATACATAGCTGAAATGACAATCAACCCAATGAATATGAAACCTATTTTTATTATGAAAAGTATGGAAAATATACCAATTGACTGTGGAAAACTAAAGCTTCCTGCTGACCAGACTTGCTAATGGTTAATTTTTTTTGTTTCATCCTTTTCTATACAATAAAGGAAAAGCTGTGTTATAAATCATTAAGTAACATTTTTATGATTATTTCTGAGTTTTCATTTTTTTTTGCTCATATTTTTTCAAATATAGTTTTGAAAAACTTTTGCAAATATTACACACCCAGATCAGACAAAGAATCTGCTTTAAAGGTTTTGAAATTTTCCTAGAATGATCTTGTTTTATCTGCTTACATATCTGAGACGATTGTCATATACATATTTTGGCTGATGCCCTCCAGCCTTTTTCAGGTACTGCTTGTTGAACCCGGTAACTTTAATGGAAATTTGAACCAGACTCTTTATTCAATCCTTGAAGGTAGATTGAATAAAGAGTTTGGTGAAACCAGTAAATAGTGGGTATGTTTCTGTTTCAATATTATGTGGATCATATCTTTTAGCAGAAATCTTAACTACATCTTTGTTTTGTTTAATACTTATCAGTATCCACAACAAAAATACATATTTTAATTTATTTAACTTTCAACACATCTTATTATCCCCAGGTATGGGTCAAAATGTTATTCTAAGTATTTTCAAAAATAGTTAACTTAATTTTCTTCCAAAATTTCTGAAAATCAAACATTTTTCAATAAGCCTCCAGTTCTGGCTCTGTTATACCATGAGTAGGTCTGGAGTATAGTACATGATATGACCTCAAAGCAGCAAGGGTTTAAAATCAGGGTTTTTCTACCCCTAGATGTACTGCCTTCTTGCAATGTCTATCTATCTACTCAAATCAGCAGGTTATGAGGTACCAGTGGTACATCTTCGCCCCTTCTCCAGCTTGGAGATGGACAGCTGTCAGAAGCTATTTGAGACACACCTGAGACAACAGAATGATGATGTGATAAAAAGCAAGTGAGATTAAGATGCATACATGGAATCCATGTGTAAAATATGTTAAAATAAAAATTCATTTTTTCCTCTTCTTCAAAATCCTCATCAGAAAGAGCAAAAAAGATTCTTCATAAGAAATTAAGAATTAAGTCAATTCTGACACAAGGCTATATTTGCAGTCCATCAAGAAATGATGGAACTTGTGAGGCCAACATGCTAACCACAACTAACAGTACTCAATTGTGTATTATAATTCTGTGGATATTTAAAGTTTTATTGTGAAAGGAAGACAAATGTTGCATTATAGAGAAAAAGTTGGAAATAAAATTGTAGTACATTTGCATTGGAGATGTAATTCAATAAACAAAATTGAGGATTTCTAAAATCTCAAGGAAAAAAGCCTAATAAAACTAAGAGAGAAACAAGTTAATTTCTTTTAAACATGCAATATTTTTAACCTTTAGCACTCTGCATTATTAATATTACTTCCCTTTCCACTGCATTCTTTTTCAAGGTTTCTCAATTGCAGTGTCCTTATGGCTAATTCCACTCAAAGTTGTTTTGTTGACATAGCAGGATATGACAACACAACTATGAAATTCAAACATACTATAGTTCAGCGATCAGCTTCAACTTTAGTGGCAGCATAAACCTTTTGTACAGCAAACAAAGTCACATATAGAATGATAATGATTAATAATGGAAGTCAAGAATATAAATAAGTTCATTGAAGAATATAATTTATTATTTGTGGTTAAATTGATGGAGAATTTGCATGCACCAATCATAGTATTTGTTTACCAATACACATCTTAACATAGAATAAGGTTATTCATATGATGCATTTTTGTATGGCAACTTGACATGGTGTAATGGTTAGCAAGCTTATCTCGCTATGACTGAGTAGTGAGTTTGAGCCTCACTGGGTGCCCCATACTTTCAGCCTTTTGCCACATCTAATCTATGCTTACGAAATCAGCATATGATACATTTTGTTCTGGCTATTTGTTTGCTCTTCAATGTTGATTTGTTCTGCTACATGAGCAGTTTTGATATAAAGTGAAATTTACCCAAATTATCCAAGTGGCTACAACTTGGTATTCAACAAATCAACAAAATTTCAAATGCTGTAATTCTATGCTACACTAGATTTACTGACTAAATGATGGTGCTACAGCATCTGCCAAAAAGATCAAACGTTTTTATGGTCTTGCAAAAAGTCGGTTTAAGCCAATTATAAATTCATATTTACTGAAAAAATTAAAAATGTGTAAGCAGTAATTACTAAATCTTTTAACTTCTTGAATTATTTGGAAATAAAATTTGCAAAAAAATATACAATACATTTTTTCCGTTGAAATCATTCAATATTCAAAGGATGATAGGATAAATAAAAAAAATAATATATGCAAATTTGCAATTTTTGATTTGTATTTCAAGTTTGGTACAAGGCTATATTTCTGCAGTAACAAAATGTAAACCTCTTATACCTTTCAAAAGGGCTGCTTAATTGCAGAGATTCAAAGGAGGATGATTCTATAAAAAAAGTATAAAACAATTATTAATTAATAACAATAAAAAAGTAATTAATATTTAATTAACATTTGTTTCTACAACATCAAAGCACATCAATGAAGACTCAAGCTTCTTTCTAACATAAGGGATATTGAAAATATTTCATAATAAAATAATCACAGTCATCTTAAAATGCAAAAATTAAATTTAGTTTTCTGTTCAAATATAAAACTTATATTTAAAATTAAGCTTATCACCATAAACTATTATAATAAAGTAAATTTTCTTAAATATGAAATCAAGTCAAAAATCTGTTTTTATATTTTCATTCACATACTGTAATCTTCAGTGCAACATTTGTAATATCTGGGAATAAACTGTGCATTTTGAAGATTATGTTTACTATATAGCAGCCAAGAGGCATCTTTTGTTGACTATATCGCAGTTTGTTATCTTATATTGATTAAATTTTTGCTCAATCAAAACACTTATTTGTTTGCAAAAGTCAATTTACAAACAGTAAATATTTATAAAAGCAGTGCAATAAAGAGAATCCATTAGCTTTACACTCTTTCCTTTCTGCGTTGTTTTTCTATTCATTTTTTCCTCACTGTAATTATCCACTCGCCATTTTCTATTATTTGTTCACAGTATTCTATTATTATTATTATTATTATTATTATTATTGCAACAATAGATAACTCAAAATGAAAACTATTATTTTGTTCCTAAACAAACTTATGATATCTCAAATTAATTTATATTATTTACATGTAGATTACTGTCATCATCTTTGTTATTATTCAGCTCTTGTACCCTCCAGACTTAATCATGTCCTTTTTGATCCCAATAACCTTCAGTTTGAAATTCCCTATTTCCAACAAACCAATGATAACTCCTCATGGCAGAAATCCAATCAGAAAACCTCAAATTAACTATCACACAATTTGATTATTTCTGGTTATTATCAATCTCAAATCTACATTTTGTTCTTTTATTTTTTGTAATTTTATAATTTCTAATTTAAATTTCTATTTCTTCTATAGAAACTATTAGACCAAATTATCTAAATTTTTAATTTCATGCATCAGCAGAATGCATATCAAGTCCAATCCATAAGTGAGACAAAGGTTGATATCAAAATTTCAAAATTAGAATAAAAAGTTCCATTCAAAGGTTCCCTGATATAAAGCCATTAATGTCCACAGTAGGCACTGATAGGCTACAGGTTGAAACCTATTTTTTAAACCTCAGATTTAATATCAGATTTTTAGAAACCTATAAATAATAGAGGATTTTTATTTTCATTTTGTAATACCAGATTTTACACTTGGCATTAATGAATTAAACAGATACAATATTTATCAGATGAAGGCTGTAAAGCCAACCAGTTGAATTAAATATCCAATTGATATGCTTTAAATAATAAACAAGAAAAATATACTAACAAGTAATCCATAAATGATTAACAAATGAGAAAGTGGAATTGATTACGAATTTTTCCTGAAATAAGTGTTTAAAATTGCCTCTTGGATCCTACAGGCCAAAGATTTTTTTGTTGTTTTACTCAATTTTTTATTTATTCTTTTTACAAAATTTTTCAAGTCAAAATTGAAGTCCATCTTTGCAGCTGGGGTGTCCTTGACACCAGACAATAAGTAACTATTTTTATATCACCCATCCTCAGAACTGAACTGAAATAGCAAGGAGCACTTACTTTCATCCTTTGTATTTTTACTTTACAAATTAAAATGATGTAAATTTCTAAGATTAACACAGTAATCACATAAATAAATCTTTTTTTTAATGAGAACAAGTTAACAGGAACTCACCTGATTTTGTGATGGGTGTTAACTGATTAATTTTATAAACAGATGATGTTGGTTCATACATTGTAATGAGGGAGGCCTGCAAATAGGACATTGAAAATTTTTTTAAATACTCTTACGAACATTAAAAAAAAAACAAAAAACAGATGAGCCTGGGAGCTACCAGATTTGCTTAAAAGAAATCCCCTCATAAACAATTAACACAGAAGCTGGCTGACAAGCCAGCTGTTTGACAATGATGGGCTCTAATCATCATGACTGCCCCTCTCATCATCCACACTGTGACCTCGGTCAATCCACTGTAATGGCAACTAAATGCACTGCTTCACTATCACACTTCAGGTCTCTCTTGTCGTCAACACCATGACTTCAGTCAACTGACCCAACACACATATCTGCTAGAGACTCATCCTCTTCCAACACCCACACCATGCTCCCATACAGAGATATTCTGCTCACATCATCTCTATCAGCAAAGTCAGATTTGCAGCTTCATTAATTTACCCAAGGCCTCTCTCATCATCACGACCTTGATCTCTGTCAACTGACCTGCCAAATGCACCTTACCAGGCCTTACCACGGATCAACCCCACCAACGACACCCCATTGTGCTACCAACTGCATATACCATGTGAACTCAATACTGGTGAATCCACACTAGATATGAATTTTTTCACAAAACTATGCATTATGTATATATTCTGAAAATTTGTCAATACCAGCTTGTTGAAAATTTAATCCTTGTTTGTTCTTTCATTTGTAAACATACCCGAATATAACAACTGGTATCAGAATCATGCATCAAGGGAAATGGACTATTCAGGTCTTACTTGCACCAAATTTCTCAACCTCATCATAGAACAACTGGCATCAGCAGTGTGCAGCAAGGGATTAGCAAAAATAGCAAAATGAACCCTCCAACAACAAAAAAAAGCTACAATGTCTCATTGGATGTCTTGTTTGAATCTGAGAATTCCTTGAGACGTATCTACATGGATAAATCTGACCTAACTCATTCTTCACACTGATGGCCCCTATACATGAACTCAACAGTGCCAGCAAACCATTTGACTGCACTGAAAAAAAAAAAAAAAAAAAAAAAATAGATGAGCCTAGGAGCCACCTGATTTGATTAAAAGAAAGCCCCTCATAAATGGCTGACACAGAACCCAGCCAAAGGGCCAGCTGTTTACAATAGCTGGCTCTCATTTTCACCACCATGACCTCAGTCAATCCACTGTAACAGCAACCAGATTCCTGAGTTCATTTGACTTTTCACACACAAAACCTGGCCGATAAGCCATCTGCTGATACGGCAGCCTCTAGTCATCATTACAGTGACCTAGGTCAATCCAGGATAATGGCAACCAGATCTTTATTATCACACTCCAGGCCTCTCTCAACAATACCACTCAGTCAACTGGCCCAACACTTTCCACACGATCAAGCTTTTCTATCACACTCCGAAATTCTCCGACCCGCTAAATACACCAACTCCAGATTCCTGACTTCACGTGATTCTTCACACACAGAATGCAGATGACAGACCACCTGTTGACGTCACCACCATGCTTTCTACTAACCTCAATGGTTTCACTATCACACTCCAGGCCTCTCTCAACAATACTACTATGATCTCAGTCAACCAACCCAACAAATCTGTCAACACCGAGCCTTACTAACAACACCCTTACACCTAATCACTTCTCTTACCAACAGCAACTAAAGAATATCAAGAATTTTGTGTATCAATGAAATGTAATAACAAAAAATATTATATATATATATATATATATATATATATATATATATATATATATAGAATACATAAAAGGTTAATGGTCAGAGTTGAATCAGACCACGAAACAGTGGTATTAAAAAGTGCTCAATACACGTGTGGAAAAAATAAAATAAAAGTAAAACTAACATGTAGAGCTTTTAACTTTAAAAATCAGGAGATCAGTTGAATCCACTACCTTGGTTTCAACATTACAGCATCCTCAGACAATTTTTATCAAATCACCTCTTTATTTTTTTTTAAAAACTAATAAATGCTATATTATTTTTTTTAAATAAATAAACAAATGCATAACATAGGGTGTAATAGAAAGGAAAGAGGAGGGTGTGAAGAAGGGGAAGGAGAAGAAGAAGGGGGAAGAGAAGAATAACAAGGGTATTAAATGTAACAGTGAGGTGGTTAATTGAAATGTACATTTTTGTTTTTTTTTATCCAACCTCATATGTGCTTAAGAGGAATTTCTTAATATGTGAGCAAGGACTCAAGACTTCAGATTTCTGGTTCAAAAAGTTCTTTGGATCCGGAAATGTCATAATTGCTAATTTTTCCTGTTGGCAGAGGTTGCAAATATTGTTGTAGTTGTTATAAGGCTTTGACTTTTTAAAAATTTCCCACTTCACAATCGGATCCCTGTTGTTTTTTCTTTTAAATTCCACACATGGTTAGCTAGTTTGGTAGAGCATCTAAGACTACTTCTTCTTCTTCTTCTTTCTTCACACCCTCCTCCTCCCTTTCTATTACACCCAACATCATGCATTTGTTTATTTTTTTTTTTTTTTTTTTAAATAATACAGTATTCATTATTTAAAAAAAAAAAAAAAAAAAAATGTTAGGAGGTCAATTGATAAAAAAAATTACCTGAGGATACTGTAAGGTTGAAACCAAGGTAGCGGATTTAACTGATCTCCTGATTTTTAAGTGTATATATATATATATATATATATATATATATATATAAATAAAATATAGAATTGAGTATTTTATTCCACTCTTGAACTGCCTGAAGACTGCCATATAACAAACTGAGAGTCCACAAAGTCACAGAAAGGCAGCAATATATGTGTATCTTTTCTTTTTTCTTATATATACAGGGTGTATTAAAAATACTTTTACAAAATTTGGGGTCAGGTTCTTCAAACTAAAACAAGGACAAAAGTTCATATAAACATATGTCTGCAAATCCTTTGTTTTCGAGTTATTAAGTTTAAAGAAAGTTTATGGGAGATGGTGCAGTGTTGGCATGTAGACTCAGTTACAATTGTCAGTCATGTACATTTGTGGCTAGTCTGTCTTCAACGTTTAACATGTGCACTAGTGAGTTAATTAAGTGTTCCATTTAACAATGGCAGGATATTCATATTGTGAACAGGCAGACATGATTTTTACATAAA
Organism: Acanthosepion lycidas; assembly: GCA_963932145.1. NCBI lineage: Eukaryota > Metazoa > Mollusca > Cephalopoda > Sepiida > Sepiidae > Acanthosepion > Acanthosepion lycidas. Next base: position 55,871,853 of record OZ010615.1, read on the forward strand.
GCCATGTGAATGGTAATGGACATGGATGTATCAGATTGCATTTCCAGACTGAGGGCAGCAGAGTCATCCAACTTTTGCTGCTGTTTATCATCGCATTGCTGAGACATATCTGTGCCAACACAAACTATGGATCAAGGAAGACTGAGATCTGCTTTTACGCTTGACCATGAGAAACACATTCTACAGGCTGTCAGAGACAATCCAGGTATCTGCTCATGTCAAACATGTCATACATCTCATAGTACTGCATGGAGGGTATTTCAAGAGCAGCTCCTGTATCCATATCATTTTCAATATGTGCAGGGTCTTTCGCCCTCTGATTACTCACCACAGGTAAACATTTGCCAATAGTTTATTGCACAAATTGCCAATCTGTTGTTTGTTTCTTCAGTTTTGTTTACGGATGAGGCAACATTTGGAAGTGATAGAATAATAGATTTACACGACCAACATTTGTGGCTAGATCAGAATCCCTATAATACAATACAGGCTAGACACCAGCATCAGTTTACAATTGATGTGTCGGCTGGAATTGTAGGTGACTGTCTGGTAGGTCCATGTGTTCTCCCAGTATGTCTTAAAGGGACTTCATTTTGAACACACTTCCACGCCTGCTAGAGGATGTAACCCTGCTAATATGAAGACACATGATGAGGCTCCAGCACATTTTAGTCACATTTATTGTGATGCACTGACTGACATCTACCATGAAATATGGATAGGTAGGGAAGGATGGCTTGCATGTTCCCCTGACATCAATCCTTTGGGTTTTTATCTGTGGGGCCACCTAAAACGATTTATGCAGCGGACATTAATAATGCAGCGGACATTAATAATGCAGAAACACTACAGCAACATGTCACAGGGGTCTGTGAAACCATTTGATGCCATGTGGGAGTATTTGAAAGAGTCCACCAGTCAATGATATGATGGGTGCATGCATGTGTAGAAGCAAACGGAGGACATTTTGAACATTTGTTATGAGTTGCTGTGTTGAGGTACAACAATGGCTTTTTGGACATATGTTTATATGGACATTTCACCTTGTTTTGATATCAAGAACCCACCCCCGAACATTGTAAAAGTATTTTTGGATTGTATCTTGGATTGTACATTTAATAGCATCTACCGTAAACTTTAAACTTAATAACACAAAAATGAAGAATTTGTGGACATATGTTTGTAAAAGTATTTTTGATACACCCTGTATATATTACTAATTGTTCACCCAATACAAGACCAAAGAGCTGCTTAAGGTGGAGGGTTATTGAATGACATTATTCTATGAGCATAAGCAGAGGAGATAAGAAGTACAGTTTATGAGAGTAGCTAGGAAATATAATGGTTAACTTTAGACTTGAAGAGGTTAAGATTGCAGTGATCAGGAAATATATATAATATTTAAAACCCCAGATACAACAATTACTATTCAAAATGGTCATATCAAAATAAGCAATAAATATAAACATATTGTAATTTAGGAACTTTGAGGACAAGTAATTCTTTCAGGTAAAACTAAACATGAAAAAAATAAAATTGTCAATGGGAAACGAAAATCTTTTACAAACCTTAATAGTAGCAAGAAGCAATTTTTCATTTTCCAAGAAAATCTGTCGTTTGTCAGGAGTAACATTAACATCTACACTTTCTGAAAATCAAAATTTATTTTTGTTAAGTTTGTTGAATGCAACGTAAGATAAAGTGAATAAATTAAATCGTTTAACTCATGACTTTTTACACCAGATTCAAAAAAATGCTTTAAAGAATGCATATATATAAATATGCATTTTGATGTTTGCTTATTTCATCAAAACCGAACAAACAGTACAAAATCTACAAACATAAACACTGAGAAATCTAAATTAAAATATTTATTATATCTTGACTACTAGTAATTCAGAGATCACTACTGATATTAGTTTCAGAAAATCAAGCATGGCTACTGATATGAACAAGAAAGCTACCAACAGATTTGACAGGCCCTATTCTCCAGGTTTTCCTCAACTTTTACCCAATATACTGAGCAGGCACCACCCCTTCTCTTGGTGAATCAATAAGGAAACAAGAGTTTCATACAACCAAAAACAATATAATCTTGTTTCCATTATCTATGATGGTGGTTAAGGACTAGTAATTGTGGACAATCCCTACGAGAGGATATGCTATCATTGCCTGACCACCAGAAGACTTTCTATTGGACTATTGCATTTCCTTTCCACAGTATAATGGGTAGCATTAAAGGAAGGTCAAGTTTAGCTACTGTAGTAAACAGCAGTCCATATTTCTGTAACTATTTACATTGTTCTAACTGTTGTCCTCATCTTTATTGTCATATTCACAAAGTTTTGGCTGTTGAATGCTACGGCCTTCTTCAGGTGATATACATTGGAATTTAGAACCAAACTCTTTATTTAGTCCACAGGGATAGATTGTTCTAATTCCATGTGTCATTCCTTTTATGCATATCTCAGTCCTTAGGGATAAAAATGGTGGTTGAAGTAATCCAAAAGTGACTTGACCCAAAGAGTTGTGAGTTCAATACTTGGCCACAGCAGAAGGGAACAAAAGAAAAATTTGGAGAATTGATTACTAAAAGCAATTAACTGTAAAACCAAGATATCCAGAAAAGGTATGGCATGTGGAACTAGAACAATCTAACCCGGTAGACTAAATAAAGGGTTCAGTTCAAAATTCCAATGTATATCACCTGAAGATAGCAAAAACATTATAACTATGACAATAAAGATGAGGACAACAGTCTGAACAATCTAAATAGTGTATATATTAATAATTACACATTTACCTATGTTTACAGTATGGTTTACCCATTCATCAGGTATAAAAAGTTATGAACTGTTCAATACGGTTGTTATTTTTTAAAATTCTGGGTCTCATGAGAGCAATGATATATTGTGTGTGGATTCAAAGTTCAAGATTATAAATATAATATAGTATTGGGGTATAAATTCAAAATATAGAGTGTAGGTAGGTGGATATCAAAAAATAAACTTAGTTATAAATATTAAGTTTAATAGTGATATTGATCCGTTAATGTTTATTGATTCAGCAGATGATTGCAATATGAACTAAAAAAGCTGGTAGTAATGTCAAAAACAATACAGGTTAATTTTTTTTAATTTAATCCACAAGCATTTCAGCAATATTCCATTGCTCAACAAGATTTTCAACAAGAATCACATTAAAATTAGCTACAGCTGTAAAAAAAAAAAAAAAAAAAAAAAAACTTTGAACAGTATATAGCACAAATTATATTAAACAAATATTTAAACAACTTTAATAGTAATAATAGTACTGACAAAAATTTAAATTGTCGAAAAAATAGTACATGCTCACTAAATTCTAAATACATGAATAAAGGTGTTATTTACAAAGCTACCATTGAGCATAATGGCAAGACTAAATTTTATTTTGGCTCCACTACTAACCACTGGAAAACCTAATATTACCATCATAAAATGACACTTACCATTAAACATTATTCAAATACCACAGCACTCTCTAAATTCTTCTGGGAAATTAAGACAGATAACTACACACCTGTAGTAAACTGGATGGATGGATGTTGGATTTAACGGCATGTCAACTCCTATTTGGGTCATTTTATGCTGAAGCCTTATTTATTTATGAATTTAAGATGGTTATAGTGTATAAAAGGTTGGGAGGCTGTTGGATTTCATAATCTACTGTATTTTTGGGGATTGCTTTTTCTTGTGATTGTTTCTGATTATATATTTTCATATCTACATCCATGCATGCATAGATATGTCTATAAACACATATACACATACATATACACTATTTGAAACATCAAGTTGTTTATTTCTATTGTATTTATTGTTTCCTGTGGGGGTGTATAAATGGAAAGAATTGTGATGGTTTTATCTAGTGTCACTTGTGTTGCTATTGCTTGTAATTTAGTTTTAATGTGTACTTTACTCTGCAGTATGTCATTTCTAATCAATATTGACACTCCTCCATTAGCTCTATGTCCTGTATTGTGGTTTATTGTTTATAATTTTTAATTTTTAAGTTGGCATTTTCTTGTAAAAAAGTTTCCTGTAAGCAGATGACGGCTGGATACAGTAGCGACATAAGTATGAATAGGTCATTGTAATTAGATTTTATTCCATGACAGTTCCATTGCAGGATCTTATGTGCCATAGTTATATTTTCATTTTTTGGGGGGTAAAGTTACCTATTAGGTTTATATCATTTGTCCTCTCCAGTTTTTTTCCATCTCTTGAGTTTTTAGAAGCTTTGTCTTCAACTGCTTGTGGTGTCCTTTGGTCAGATTTTGGGTTTTGTTTTGGATTTTGTTTATATTCTTTCTCTTCTATTTCCATATATTCCATAGGTTCAAATTTATTTTCATTTGATATATTGATTCTTGATTTTGAGTTAGATCTTGATCAAGTGTTTTCTTGTTCTGTTGTCACTTTTTTGTCTTTTTGTTTATTTTTCATTTTCTTGGTTTGGGTTTGGGAAGAAGAGTGTTCGCTGGAGTTTTGTTCTATGTTTTCTTTCCAGAGTTTTTTGCCTTCTCCTGGGTTAATTCCATTTGATTTGGGTAGTTGAGTTTTATTTTTATTTTGATCCGATTTAAGTTCAATTAAAAAGGTTTCTAATTCTTCAAGGAAAGCTTTTAATTCCTTACATAAATTTGTTATTTCAGTTGTACCTTTTATTTTATCTTCATTGTTTATTTTATTTGCTTTTTGTACCATGGAGGCGTAGGTGTTTTCTTTTGTTATTTTTAACTTCCTTTCGTGCTTCTGAGAAAGATATATTTTTTTTGTATTTTATTATGATTATTTCTTTTTCCTGTTTGTAGATACTACATTGTTTTGAGAGGGCAGAGTGGTTTCCCAAACAGTTTGAGCATAGGCTCTCATTTGGACAGTTCTCTTCTTTATGTTCTGGTTCTTTCTCACTACATTTTCCACATGTTTTTTTGTTTCGTCAGGAATCTCTGTGATGCCCAAATTTGTGGCATCTATAACATTGAAGAGGGTTTGGTATGTATTGTTCTACTTTTATAATTTCATATCCAATTTTAATTGTTGTCGGAATTTGGGGGGAGTTGAAGGTTAGAATGTAGGTATTAGTTTGTATCTCTGCTTCATTTTTCTTTATTGTGATTCTTTTGACATATGTAACACCTTGAGTTTGGAGTTCTATTTTTATCTCCTCTAGAGTGCACAGGGAGAGCTCCTTGCTTTTTACTACACCCTTTGAGAAATTTAGGGTTTGGTGTGGGTAGGATTTTATTTCTATTTCTTGTAGTTTTTTTTGTCTTATTAGTGTATCCACATATATCTTTTTTTTCCACTTCCACTAGTAATGTTCCATTTTGTAGTTTTTTTACATTTTTTGGTATGATTATATTTGATATAGCTTTTTGGATTTTAAATGGAGATATTTCTGTTAGTGCTTTGTTGTTTATTGCTTCGAGAACAATAAATCGTGGAAAGTTTTCACAATCATTTTCTGATTCAGAGTCATTATCCACATGTGGTCTCTTGGAAGATTTCTTTTTTTCCATTGATTGTTTTTATTTTTGTTGATCATCCACGCTCCCTACCCACCACGGAGTCTAGTATTGGGACATGACAAGGGGGAAACCCATTCGCCTTGCCATGTCGGGGCTACGTGAATGGTATACTCTCTTTGGGAGGAGTCTTTGAGCACGCGTGTTCCTTTGTTTCCGTTATCCAAGTTTTACGGCTGTGAAGGTTTAGCAGGTGTGTCAGATCCTTTTTTTCTCCCAAATTGATTGACCCTCAGCCTAAAAATTACTTATTGCCACTTTCCAGCATCCCATGTTAGATGTTCTTTTGACCACCTCAGTCTTCTATTCTGATGTTGTTTGGCTAATGATGTTTTTTTTTGCTGCTATACATCCATTCAAGCTTATTGTAATAATCTGCAACAGTATCAATTGAAATCTCACTGTTAAAACTGCAGTCACTCCTCACTTGTCTGGTTCTTAATTTTGAATTGCCTACAGAGACTCTCACAATCTTATTTTCATTTTTCTTGATAATATTTGTGTTCTTCTTATTTTCTTTGTACTTCCAGTAGTAGCAAACATCTTTTGGATGATTTATACACTGTTTCAGAAAATTCCCAATCACCTGACTATATCTTGTAGAGTCATCTTCACCTATAAAGTCACAAATTTCATCTTTGTTTCAGCAGAAATTTTAACCATGATTTTAGTGTAAGAAAGCAAGCTAATGTTCAACTACAATGACTTGCAAAGGTATTTTACACTCATGTTAATAAGATGGAACAATTCCTACTTAGATCTTTGCATTTTATCTTGACTTTATCATCTCAGGTCTTTCATTGTCCCAATTTTCAGCTTTAAGTTACCCACCACCTACAAAAATGCAACAATTTGTTTCCCAATCTTCAAGGTCCACAGACACTACTGATAAAAGCATAAATGATAAAAAATCTTGACATCTTAACAAAATAAATGTGTATAATCATTTTATGGAGTTGGCCCAAAACTTTTACACACCAGTGTATATGTTTTTATCAAAAATCTTTTTCCCAAACATCTGTACACTTGTGTTTGTTTCATATCAAATAATTATACAAAAAATAATATACAAGATAAATACAACCAAACAACCTTACCTTTGGCAATATTTACATGAAGTACAACAAAGGGATATTGATGTCGATTGTACATATGGTAGACATCATTTACAACTTTGCTCATCTGAAATACATTAAATATATCTTACAGACACATACACACACACAAAATGGTTTTATTATTCAACTGGATATGTTGTTAAAAAGCAAACAAGTCATAATGGCTAACCAATTAATATATATATACCAAAATATAAAAAATATATACCAAAATTAAAAAATATATTTGATATACCAAAATTAAAAAAAAATTATTCTACATATAAAGTTTAAAACAAGGTCAAACATTTAACAATTGTATAAAGTTCTGAGCTGAAATCATGATATAATGATTTATTTGAATTAATATCTTTATTTATCTTTGTTTATATTAGAATATTAAAATTAAGTAGTCTTAAGGGAAAAATTGCTTATATCATTCATAATGAAAAACATTAACTAAACGAAGCTAAAAAGACTAAATTTTAACAGATTAAGGATGTTTATCAGATATTACATTCACTTGACTCGTGAATTGACAAAGCAGAAAACCAGTAAAAGCAAAAAGATGAGGATACTATGTCAAATGGAAGTGTAGTGGTATTGACGGCATAAATCAACCCACACATTTTTTTTACTTTATGAATGTGTAAGCAAACAAAAAGCAAACAAGAGAAAGAAGACAAGAAAATAACTTTTCATAACAGGTACAATATTTATATTTATAAATGACAACAGATTTACAATAACTATTAATATGAGTTACTTCCCTTTGACTGGGCTAAAGTCTTTACTACTAAAATATTTTTTACCTGAGCTCACAAAAAGCTGAATTATCCTGTCGCTCAAGATGTTCACTGAAAGCAAGTTTAAAGAATCTTGTAAAGCTGAAAATATGTTGATAAAATTTTAGCTTTAAAGAAGTTGGAGAAATGAATGTTCCGTTTGTTTTCGTTGCTCGTAGTTGAATGTATTGTTCGTACTTAAGTTTCGTAAGATTCAATAACGTGATTGAATAGTTTTAGTAAGTTGCAGAAGTTGGTGAGTGAGTTGTTTGGTTGATATTTTAGCTTGAATTACAGCAAAGTTATTTTGTGTTAAAAAACTTGAGATTCTAACTTTGTACTTCGCTGCAGTAATGATACAAGCATCGTGAACTTGTTTAACAAATTCTAGTCGTAAATTCTCACTGACTGGGTTCGCTCGTACCTTCACTTCATGTTTTTTAATCACGTGACAGGATCCTGAGAGCATTGTTTTTTCATCAGGTCAAAAACTAGGTTGATGTTATTCGGACGTAGTGGTGAGCAGGTAAATTGTTTTTTAATATTTGTTAACCACTCAGAAAGCACCTTACAAAACTCAGTCTGGAGCCTGATATGTTTTGTGTTGCTTATTGAGAACAATGTACATGAAGATACACGAGATAATTTTAATATTTATTGTCCAATGAGAAGTTAAGGTTTTCAGAAAACATGTATGAAGCTGTGATCTGCTTTTAGCACGAAAATCGACATTGATGAAAAAGTGGTAGCGTAAAGCTAAAGAAGAATTAAAATTTTTATCACTATACATATTATCATAATTGATGAGTGAAATGTTGAATTTTGGAAGTGATAGATCATTAATTTGGTTCAAACCGTTTAAAATAAAAAAAAGTAAAGAAAGGGACAATGAAAAAAAGAAAATTAAATATTGCATAAGGAATTTTTTTATTTTGCAAATATCCGCATTCTTATTTATTCATTCTCCATAAACTATTATCATAACTCTAAAATTTCTTTCTCTAAAACTGTTTTAAATTTTTCTTCTTTTTCATGCAATTAACATGTAAAAATGTTAAGACATGATTTTATATATTTACTGAACAAAAATGTTAAAACATGATTTTATATATTTACTGAACAATGTCAACGTATTTACAGATAGCAGATTATTTGAAACATATATATAAAATATTATTGGTAAATATCTTGTTCAGAAACACAAAAGTAGTCATTTTAATATAAAAAAAAATTATAAAATATATATAACATTATAAAGTGTTTAGAATTTTCTTTATTATAGAAATGACTGACAAAATATTCGCCTAAACAGAGAAATTTAGTAGACATTAAAGAAATAATTTGTTTTTGTGATAAAGCAGAAATGATTATTAGTACAGCAGTTTGAAATAGTCCTTATATTGATTATATTAAATAGTTAATTGAAATTTGAAATTCTTTAAAAATAATTTTGAGTGTTCAAAATTTTCTTTAATTTTCTATAATGAAGTTATTACATCTTTTACAAGTAAGAAGTGCAAGAGAAGAAACTATTATCATAAAACTTGTGGTTACTTCAAGCAGCCATTTCAAGTGTAAAATGTCGAAACCTTGCTGCCAATCTAGTAGAAGATTTAAATTCATAAAGTCTAGGTACCAAAAAGGAAAGTTCATTAAAACAATTACCACAAAAATATTTATAGAAAAGATACAGGGAATCATTGTTAGATCTTGACAGATTAAAATGCTAAGATCAGATCAGGTCAGTCTGATGTTAAGATAGTCATGGGTGGAGGTATGACTAATATGTGGATGTTGTCCATCAAAAAGTTGTTGACTTTCTGGTCACCATGTAAGAGCATCAAGCAAAAAACAAAAACTTAAAAAGAGAACGTACTGAAGACAAAAAGATCTGTTCATGTCTCTCTACAAAGTTAATGAATAAAAAATAGTAAAAATTCCTTTTCCTGATTTGTAATTGATTTCCTTTGAGAGAAAAAGAAAGAATATCGAGATTCACTTTCTATTTTATTGGCCATCTTGATAAGAAACAAATGCATTAAGACATCTCTCTCAAAGTCTTCAACATTGTAAAGAAATCTTTTAAAATAGCATCATATTCACTATTGTGATGTGGGGTCTGGTAAGACACAACACTTAACTGAGTCAGTCATGATAGTAGCATTCAGTACTCAGCTAGACAAGTCACTACAATAGAATAATCTTCTTTCTTCTAGACAATTATCCAGGACTACTTACCATAAATGGATCAGTCCATTTATGATAGTAAGGAGGGTAACTAGCTCTTACCACATCATGCATAAAAATGATTATTACAGTTATCAGTATTATTTAATTTTTACATCAAAGGAAAATTTTATTGTAAATCACTTACTTTAGCAGAGTCACATGGTCGTTTGTTAATGAAGAAGAATTGTCGATCTGTTGTGCTCCTTCCAGAATTATGTTCACATTTGGAGACAAATCCTTCAAGTCTGTTGAAAAATAAATTAACAATAATTAAACATCTAAAATAAAAAGTGTCTGATTCAAAATATGTTGTCATTTACAAAGAGAAATATTTTTGGATCTGATAGAAAAATTAAAAGGGTGTTTTAGATAAACAGTCCAAACTAATTTAGAAAAAAAGAATGACAAGACAGTGAGAGCAGAATAACTAGATGCATCAGACACACACACACATATATATATATATATATATATATATATATATATATATATATATATATATATACACACACACACACCCCCATCAAAGAAAAAAAGTATCAAAAATATTTATGTAATTTTGGTCTGATGAAGCAGGTATTAAAAACTTGGCTGCTGTAATAAATATTTATTACCAGATTTTTTAATATGTTAACTTTTTTTCCTTTGATGTATATCATATTGCTCTGTATACAATACATTGAGCTCTCTTCATGGATCTATCTTTTTAATATTTTATATTAAAAAGGCCTACTTGGATTATCCTTTCCACTTATGGATTTGATATTATATATATATATATATATATATATATATATATATATATGTAAATAAAAACACATCTATCAAAAATCCTATTATAATTGTGCCTCCCTTCATTAGTTTGTATAACCTCATAAATAATGGACTATTATAGAAACTATCTCACTTATTGGCTATTGTGGTATGCAGGGGCTTCCTTGCTTTGCTCGATTCAGCAGTAGCACCAATGGAAGTAATCAGCAATGTACAACTGGAAGTGCTAAAAGTCATAAAAGCCCTAACAGCTCTATTCAGTCTCTTTTCCATCTTCTTTTTCAGCTCAAAGGGCTATTCAACCTTTTGCAGCTTGATTCAGATTTCTCATGCCTCCCATGGGAACAGGCAGAGAAATCTCCCTGTTAGACACCTACCAAAGGAAATACTACACACAACCCTTGTTGTAGAAGATTCATTCCTAGATTAAGCAGTTTTACATTTAGATTTTTTGTTCCTCTCATGGGAACAAGCAGAGAAATCTCTCTCTACAAAATAACAGGGACACAACACTTTCTTTCCCACAAAATACTATTATTTATCTTCAAGCTGTCATTGCAGCGGAGCTGCCACAAAACCAACGAATTTGGTGCCCAAGTCTCACTGACACATATAGGAAAACCATTAAATTTTCAGGGCTCTAGTAAAGGGATTATTTATATATGGAAAATGTGTCATTTTTGCTAGTTAATTTTATACATCAATTTGTTTTAGCTTAATAGTAAAGCAACAGACAAAAAGTGAAAACTTTTTAATAAAAAAAATAACATAGTCATCTAGTTGCCTAATTTTTATGTTCTTGCTTAAATTATGTTATTTGTATACTAAAAAGATATTCAATCAGGTTAGAAAATAATTAAGAAATAATAATAGGCATATTTTTATTTTTAATTAATTTTATTTAAACATTATTTTTGATGGATATACATTTTCAAGCAGAAGCTCTGGGGTTTTTTTTAAACAGTACTTTTTATTCAACTACATGTACTGCTTTGAATATTCAAGAAATCTTGTCAGAGAAATATGCGTCCTCCAGCAGGATTCAAACCTGCATCCCCTATGAGGAACTGTCATTGGATCAGACATGTCTAACTGCTCAGCTACGTTTGAACAAGATAAATTAAAAAATAAAAATATAAATATATACAAAAATAAATATGACAAAAATATAGTTTCAAGATCTGCTATATTTATGGGTTAAAATGTTTGTATCAGGGATAAAGTGTATGTAAATATAAAAGTGGATACTGAGATCAACACCCAGTGCCAACAATCTGTTTCATGCTTAAACACAATCTTCAGATCATGTGTATTGTTTTAAATACAAATACACAAAAAGCACAATGTTTTCCAAACTTATATGGGAAATTAAAAACAAATAATACCCAAATAATAATATCATGGAAAATAATGAAAACAGCATCAACCTACAACAATAAATCCAAAATCATAAAACTCTGTCTGGAAAAGAAAATAGCTATAATTACCTTCCCAGACCAACACAAATTAATAAATAAATGATCAGAACTAATCCCAAAATGATACAAAAACAAATTTTTACGAAGTTACTTAAAAATCAAAAACTAAAAATGAATATAAAACAAATAAGTAAAATATAACAATCTAAATTAGTAAATAATAAACAAAATAACAAATTATGAATACACACATAAATGCAAGTAAATGTAACAATAACAATCAACAAGTAATAAAGTAATCTATAATAAATAATGAGTAAAAAAGTTAACAAACAACACTATAAAATAGCTACTGCATTTTCACCCACAATTATTTCTACTCAACAGCATCTAGAATAATTTGGAAAATCATTCTTGCTCACCTACTACCCATTAGAATAATACAATATTACCCATAATGTACCATTGAGCAGGATATATTAATAGTCGAGCCAAAACACCACACACGTGGACTGAAGATTGCAGTTAAGCATGAAACAAACTGTTGCCACTAGGTGTTGACCTTTATGTTCAGTTTTATATTTATATACATAAATATAAATATAAAATAGTGCACTGACAATTGTTATATACATGAAACTGAGTGGTATCAAGCAGTAAGGAACAAATATATAATCATTTTTAGTATATATATATATATATATATATATATATATACATACATACACACATATAAAAACATTATATATATATATATATATATGAATGACAGGATAAAGAAAATATAGGAAATGTATGAATCAGGTTTCATGTGCATTTGACTTGTTAAGCAAAGTTAGTATAATTTATGGTGTTCTGAACTCAAAGAGAAATGACATGTCCTTTGAAAGCTCAAAAAAATTAATGGATTCTAAGCCTAACTGATAAATTGTAAATATTGCTTTATATATGTAAGTGTATCATAATTCTAATTTGTCTATGTGGGATTCAGATAAAATTGTGTCTTTTCTAGAAATACTTTCATGGTAATTGTTTGGATGAGCTTGTCACTTATGGTACCTAGACTTTTTGAATACACAATATCAATTTACAGTTGAGCTGGCTAGATGTAGCCATAAATTCTATGCTTACAGTTTCTTTTCTCACATTTTTCACTTATGGAACTCCCTTCCAGCTCCATGCTTTTCAGCCGACTTTAATCTGCAAAAATTTAAATGCAATGTCAATCACTATCTACTGTCCTCCTGATTACTCTTTCCTCTTTCTAATTATTAGTAATGTTTCTTTTCCACACCCAATAACCCCTTATGCCTTAGTGGCTTTAGTGCCTTGATTGAGGTGAAATCAATAAAATAATTTTTTTTTTTAAATATAATGTAATAAAGAGGACCAACAAACATTTTACTATGCTGTAAAATTGACATGTTCAAACCTGAATCAGTAGAGAACAACCATGAATGTGAAAACCCCAATACCAACAAGACCAACCTTGACACTACAAAAAAAGAATGACCCACTGCAAGCAACCACACCAAATATACAAACAAAATCTGGTTGAAAGGTATCATTTCTACAACATGAACTTCAAAAAAGGAGTTACAAAAAAATCAAGTTTATCAAGTGGCTGAGGCTCAGAAATTTGTATAAGCCACAAATTTGTCTCACAAAATCTCTAAGATCAAGTTGTTCTTAAATTGTAGCTTTTGGATCAGCCGTATTTTGCACATGAGGCATATACAAGTGTGTTTTGTTCCGGGAGGTAAGCTATTTTTCTGCCTACATTTTATAAATTTCCATCTGTTTGGTTAATGAATGCCAAATGTTTCCTTATAAGGAAAAATAATATTACCATTACCAGATTTTATAGAAGTTATTATACTGAAAATATATTAACTTCTGAAAAGAACTATTTTTAGACCATGTATGCATGGAACCCCAATGTTAAAAAATCTTGTGCCACTTTCAGAACGAGTGGGTGTTCTGTTAAATATCTTAGAAACATAAAAATATACTTACTTGAACAGATTGGCTTCTTTTTCTGTCACTTTTATTCCAAATTCTTCACATAGCTCTTGGGTGGGTTTTATCTGCACAAACTCAGTAATAGTTTGCAGCTGTCAAAAAATAAGAAGATATTTCAATTTATCTTCTGACATCCTTTCTGCATCATAAAGAGAGACTGGCATATTCAGGATTTTGAAAATCAAGGAGGGTGAAAATTATTGGGTCAAAATAAAAATATTTAGGGTTTTTTAAGTGAATTTCAAAGAGAATATTTAGATATTTCTACACAAATCTATTCAATCACATATGTGATATCTGCTACCTTTTGACATCTATGAGACCATCCTCACAGAAATTGGCATTTTTCTGGGTGATGAACTAATTTTAATTGGTTTTTACAGGTATTCAGGTTTTTCTCATTAAGAGAATTTTGTAAGGAGCAAAATAAATGGTAGTCTGAAGGTCAGGTGAGTACAGTAGATGTAGCAGGTCATCCCAACCAAGCTATGAGGCTGAAAAGTTCATAGGCTGACTATGAAGGATTGATGCTAGAGCTGTGGAATCTTGCATGCATTAATTTCAAATCTTATTAATAACTGCATTGTTTCTTTCCAGGTAAACTGACATCAAAATGTTCAAAGAAGATTGTTCGTTCTGTTGGTCAAAAAAGTTATCAACAACAGATATGACATTATCACTACCATACTGGTTCCCAGCCAAGTATTTTTCATGTTGGGGAAAACATGATAGTCAAATCAGAATAGAGAGGGGGGGTCAACCACTTCAAAGCAAAAGTCATGTACTGCAGCCATTGAACCCAAACACTTGTGTACTGGAGCATTGTCCTAATGAAACAAGACCCCATTTGTCAGTTTTACTGGGTATTTGTTCTTGATAGCCTTTCATAACTACCTCAGAAAATTGATATAGTACTCTCCATTGATGGTGTGGCCCTTTTGATGATAGACCATAATCACAATACCTTTTGCATCACAAAAAAATGAGGCCATTGCCTTCCCTGCAGATGAAAGTACTTCGGCCTTCTTTGGAGCTGCTTGGACTGTCTCTTTGTCCCTGGCTCAAAGTGACAATACTCATCATAGGTTAGGAGACATTCAGGGAAACCAGTTAGATCTGCCTCAAACAATGTCAGATTTTCCTGTAATGTGATCAGTCTGGTGTGCTTTTGATCACAAGTATAAGAGACATTTGTAATACCAAGTTCATTGTGCAGAATATCCTCAACTCTCTCACAGAATATGCTAATAGCATTGGCTATTTGATTTAAAGTCATTCGCCTGTCATCCATCATCTAAATTCAGCTGCCCACTTTTGCACTGTTGATAAAGCTAGAGTGCCATTCCCTAATGTAGCAACCATTACAGGATGAATGTCCTTTGTGTTAAACCCTTTTTTTGCTGGTACTTGATATCACCACAATGCCAAATTTTGCCCATTTTCAAGAGAAGTCGCTACTAGTAACTTTTGGAAGTCTTCTTTGAACAGTCAGATGTCAATTGATGTGGAAAGAAACAATGCAGTTATTAATAAGAAGAGTTGAAATGAATGCATGCAAGATTTCACAGCTCTAGCATCAATCCTTCATAGTTGCCCTATGAAGTTTACAGCCTACCCTAATATCCCAATTTCTGCCATATCTGCAAATAGATATCTGATGATACTATTCCAAATAGCTAATTCTGGATACTTTTCATCATTTTCTGCTTTTGACATATGCCTGAATTCAACAAGTGATTTTACAGAAGGAGTTTATAATGCCTTTCCAATCCCACCAGATACACAATATTATCTTCTTTAAATGCAGCCCAGCTTGGATTTCTTGCACAAATAAGGTTTGGCTGGCCAATGTCTTCATGACAGTTGATGATCTTCCCTTTTTGAGAGAGAGAGAGAGAGAGAGAGAGAGTGTGAGTGGACATAAAAATCAACACTGCATTGTGCCTATCAAATGATCTTCAGAGATTGTGTTCAAGCATGTCGCTACTTGGTGTTGAACTCAGTGTCCACTATATATATGGCCTGATGATTGCGTCTAGCATGAAACAACCTGTCACCTCTAAGTGTTGACTACAATGTTCACTTTTATATTTACACACACTATCTCTGATATTGAGCACTTTATCCTATAAATACAGCACACCTTAAGAGTATATATATATATAAAATATTTAGTGGTGGATGCAGGTGTTTGAGTAAACATCTATCTTTTTTAAACATTGTATCTACCAGCCTGAACATTTGAGAGTCTTGATAAAGTAAAATGTGCATTTCAGCAGGGTTTGAATTGGTATTCCACTTTTATTGCTTGAAGTTAGTTTCCTAATATAAGGGGGACAGTGGTTTGAACCTTGCCAAAAGGCACATTTTCTTTATTAGGACTGTCTACCAATAGACATCAATTATACTTTTTAAAAATACATATACATATATTATGACGTGTGCCTACAAAAACATCATATTCATGTCATCACACTCTTTCTTCCTACCACACACCTTCCCTCCATCATACCCTTTCCTTTTCATTGCAGCAGTAGATAAACATGCTAATTATAGCCTGTAATTGCCACAATCAGCAGCAACTGGGCCAAACTGGCAGACCACAGTCTACCAGTTTGGCCCAGTTGTTGCTGGTTCAAAAATTTTGAGTAGCACCAATTGGACAACCACAGCCAATCAACAAGTGGAGTAATGGTATCAATGGAGAGCAATCACAAGGGAAAACTTAAAAATAGTTGAAGAGATGGATTAAATTCATGTAGACGTCATCATGATCTATACAAGAAAATATCTGGCAGAATGAGAAGCTAGGAATATAGTGCAAGGCCTGCTCATAAAATATATTAATATGAGTTACCAAAAAGATTATTCCAGCTATAAAAAGTATAAAACATGGCAAACATATATCCTCCACCCATGATAATTGAAAAAGTCTATCTCTGTTATCCTTTCTGCCAACACACTTTAATGCAACTCTGGAGATGACAGACCTGAGAAGAGAAAATCTTCCGTACAAAAGAATAACAGATGAATTCCTGAAACAAATCAAGTTTAAACGAATGGGAGCTCTCGAATTAAGAACAAAAGAGAAGAATTAGAATGGAAGGAAAATATATCAAAGGAAAAGAGAGAGAAAGAAAGTATAGTTCTGAAAGAACTAGAGAAAAGAAAAGAACTCTTAAACAGATAACTTTGTTAGTCCCCACCCATAGTTTTCCAGCATACATCCATATACTAATAAAGTATTTTTTGCATTCATCATTACATGAAAATATTAAGGGTCCTCAAATTGGTTCATTCAGTATTGATAGATACTGTAACTGTACTTTGTTTTGATTATCTCTCAAAGTTTTGGTTATCTATTTCCTTTTCTCTTGTTATCATTAAAATTATAATTAATCTAATCATTGTGTTGTCTCGTTCATGAGGGTCGATTTGTTAAATTTTACTTTCTCTCCATGTGTTTGAAAATGAACCCGGAAGTAGAAAATTTCTACTATATATATATATATATATATATATATATATATATTTTTTTGTGTTGCGATGCCGGTGGAAAAAATTTAAATGTTATGAATATTTACAATCGAAGGGAGATAACTTCACTTCATCTAAATATCCATAACAATATATATATATATATATATATATATATATATATATATATATATATATATATATATATATTTTTTATGTTTATATATTCTTTTTATAGATACAAATATTTAAGTAAATGCTCTGTTTATAATTTTTCCGGCAGGTAAATGTTGTTTAATACTGTTTATTATAAACAGAGCATTTAAATATTTAAATATTTGTATCTATAAAAAGAATGTATAAACATAAAAATGTCTTAAAATAATTGTTGGACTTTGTGACTATATATATATATATATATATATATATATATAAACACTAATATATAGAAGAGTATTTTATATACATGAGAGTATTTTAACAATTTTTTAAAAAATCTTAATGCTTGAAGAAATAAGTAGTCGTGCCTACTTTTTTTTTTCAAAATCCTAAAAGAAAAATATTTCTTACCTGTTTTAGACCAAAAATACTTCTGATATTTTCTTTCATGGAAGAATTTCCAAGAGATGATGCAACTAAATTTTTTGATCTGAAAAAGAGAAAAAAAAAACAAATTCCAACCATTAGAAATTTGTATTATTGTTGAAAATTATTTAAATTTTCAACATTGCTTCACTTCAGTGATCATACAGAAACCAATGTTTCAACATTATATGGTCATAAGCTTTGTTATTTTTTATAAAACTGTTCTACCTGAATCTTGAAATTTTCCTTAAGCATCCAGTATATTTTCTTAGATTTCAAGTTTAATGTTTTGCTGCCATAGAGTAAAATGAAGACGACATAAGAACTGTAAAACTGTATTTTGGTTTTTAGGGAGAACTTTGTGTTTTCTGATTTTAATCAGTCTTGAAAAAGTTTCTGTCTATATTTCTGAGATGTGGTATTGTAACTACTTACATTATTTACATTGTTTGGTCTGTTGTCCTAATCTTTATTGTCATATTGACATTTTGGCTGTTGTACACTTCGATCTTCTTCAGGTGATATACATTGGAGTTTCAAACTGAACACTTTATTTCATCCACCAGGGTAGAATGTTCTAGTTCCACATGCTCTTTTTGGATATCTCAGTTTCAGTTATTTCCCTTTAGTAACTCAACTCTACAAGTTTTTCTTTACCTCTGCTGTGGTCAGGTATTGAACTCACAACTCTTTGGATCAAATCACTGGATTACTTCAACCAACTATTTTATCCATTGGGTTGTGAATATGACAATAAAGATGAGGACAACAGTCCAAAGAATGTAAATAGTTTAAATACTTGTAAAAGTTGTTGAAATTTTTCCTATTATTTCTCTTTATTTCCATTTATTTCTTCCTACCACATTGATTAATTGAGCTAACCAAGTAGATGTCATCTATAATTTATTTTTGAACTACAAACACACTGTATATTAAATCTTTATCATATAGTATACTGGAAATTATTCTTTGAGAATATTTTAATCTGCCGATGAAACAGTTTATTATAAGTACATTAAATATGTATATGTTTGAAAATTGCTAAAAAATTGCCCAGACAGTTATTTTTTTTTAATTGTGCTTATTATAAAACAATCACTGTTTTAAAGTCCTGCGTCCCCAAGTCTGGCATATAAATTAACTTCTAGCTTCTTGAAATTATTCATATTACTTAAAACTGAATCTTCCTTAAAACACTCAGCATAATGAAATCATCATCCTATTATCCATTTAATTCTCATTAACATTTAGAAAGTTTTGCCTGATGCTGAACTTGAGTCATCCTAGTTTAAAAGCAAAAAGCCAATGAAATAACATGTCTATTCAGAAACAATCTTGAATAAATTGTCTTACCCTTTTCCACTTTGGTTGTAGCAGCTTAATCTCACATTTACATTAACAATACAATAGGCATTCAAAACATTAACCATTTTGCAGAATTCTTTCTTGAGATTTCTCTGGAATTCTTTATGACGCACAGGCAAAGTGTAGAACAGATTTTGTAAGATGATGGTCGTTCCTTGCTGCAAAACAAAAAGATACTATCTTGTAAAATCTTCAATTAGTTTACAAGAAGTGCTGAAAAGTTCTTAACCCAATCAAAAACCTTTCCTATCTAAAAGTCTATTTTGTTATTTAGTCAAATTTTTGGATAGGGGATCAGGCAAATAATTTTTCATAACCCACTACATACTAAATTCTCAATATTACTGTCCTTGTACCTTCTCATTTATTTGGTTTATACCAAGTATGGGCAAACTTTTCTGACCAGTAGGCTGCATGAAATGTGGCTCATCATAAAGCTGGTCACACTAATAAAAAATTCAAACTAATTTTTCACTGAAAGTAAAGTGGTCATTTTCACTACAGTGTAAGCATTTGCCTTAGAAATAAGGAAAAGATATTTTTTTTTATTTGGAGAAAAGAGTTTTTCTACAATTTAAAAATTGAAGATTTCATATAATATTATCGCTGATGACAACTGTGATTAACACATGCTGCTTGCTGAGTGTAATTTATTCATTAGAAAATACAAAAATCTTTTGAAAAGAAAAAATATTTCTTCATCAAAGAAAAAAATTAATATGAACATTTCGCATTTCTAAAGCAAACTGTCTTTATACATATGATCTTCCTTAATGAAACTTACGAATGGTTTAAAATGCTAAGAATGTTACCTTCAACAAAAAGTTACAAAATGCAAGAAACATTATACTTAATCAGTGTCATAATATATAGTAGAGTCAAACTATACCCACAATGCAATAAGTAAGGGAGGTTACTCTGCCATTTAATAGTTATTTCCCTTTGACACCAGCATCTCTCAACTTCTTTCCATGAGAGAGAATATGAGCGAATAAGTGAGAATTAAACAAAAAACAAAATTTTAATAAACGTCATTTTCCTCATTAAATTAAGTGTGCCATTTAGAAGGCCAAACGAGCCACAGTTTGACCATGACTGGTGTACTGATAAATCATCAGTTACCTCCCTTTAAGATCTAGGAGGTATAAAAAGCACCCTGTATTATCCGTCTGTAGACAAGTAGAATAAAGTGCAATAAAGCTTTGATATAAGTTTATACACTTTAAACAGCAATTTACAAAAACACAATTGTGCATATGTTTGCGTGAATACATACACAATTAAATACATATATACAAGATGGCTTTATTTCTGAAATCCTGAAATAAAGTCTTTGTTATTCCATTTCTTATTTGGATAATTATTTTCACCTTTATTGTGTTTATCATATCCAATTATTCAGTATTCTATGTATATATTTGTCCAACCTTTGAAATTAGGATTTTTTTTTTCTTTCCTTGCATCTTTTCCACTGAAACATAACAGTTGAACAGAATTATGTCAGTTTCATTTTAGTAATAAGTAAAAGAGAATGGACAAAATTGAAATCTCTTCTCTAGTTGAGCCCTTTTATAGTAAGTACCTTGAACTTCAAGACTAGCAGTTAAAATATTAAACAGTGAACAAAGAAATAGCCAAATGCAAAATACATCCCACATGCCACAGAATACATCATTCAAAATATTATTTTAAAAACAACAAAAATGAAGAGAGTCGTCCAAATAATCTATGGAAAAATGAAAATTGTTAATCTCAGAAAGATTGAAAAAAATAATACAGATTTGAAATAATGCTAAAATGAAACTGAAATGTAGAAAAATTTTCCCATAAAATTCCAAGCTTTGTTCAGATATTGAACTTCTTGGTGGTGTTGTTAATGTATTTCTAGCAAAGGAGGACTTTTTTGATTTCCAAATTTAATACTTACATACAGAATAATATGTACAAAAAAGTATATAACACAGGGTTGTACCTGAATTTTGGTTTTAAGCATTCCTTCTAGGTTAAGAAACAGTTAATTTGGAGCCTTCAAGACTGAGCCCAAGTCATCAACTGTGGACTTATGATGGTGAAAAAAGAATTAAAGAACATAAAAAGTAGAACACTTTCAACATAACAACTATATATTTTTTGCTCTTTCTAAAACAGGAAATTGGAGACGAGCCTCGGTGGCACCAACTATACAGATAGAATAAGTATAAAAGATGTAAAATGTGCAAACATTATAATATCTGTATTGTTTTCAATAGCAAAATAATTCTTTACAATCTTCTTACTAGAACTGGTAAAAGTCTGGTATGACGGATTGAAGGGAGAAGAGCAGATATTACCCTCTCAGGGATGAGATCCAGAATGCTGAAGATTAAAAAAAAATTGAAAAAGAAAAACAGCATACATCAGCTTGTCAGTATGGTTTTCGGAGCAGTGTGCTTTCATTAACATGAGGAAGTGATTGGAGAACAGGCCAATATATAAATTAGCATCACCCAAATTATATTTGAATATATGCTGAAGTAAACATTTGGCACCTTTGATAGGAATTTGTATATACTTATACTGTATTAGCAAACTAGCTATCTAACAATTTAAGCCTAGGAGTTCACTAACTTTGTTCTCCCCAAAATGACATCCTTTGAAGTATGAGCAGGAAGAAGTTTATTCTCTCTCACTCAATACTTCTAGCCTGTGAAACTACAGTATTCCCATTTGACCAGATTAGACTAAAACTAACAGCTTTTTTACTTTCTCTCCTTTGTTTTATTTTTTTATTCCCTTTTAAATTTGCCTATGAATATTTCACCTCTTGAAAGACATGGGAAAGGAAACAGACACCCACAAAGTTATATAATACAACTGCTCCATGGATGCCCAATGACAAGTTAATATGGATGAGGAAGCCAATAAATCAGGCTATCCTGTCTAGAATAAAATATGCAGCAACTATATAAAATCTGTGTAGCAAAAGAAACCACATACACAAGTTTGTCAAAAGCTGAAAGCAAATTAAGTGTAGATTATAACACCATATAGAAACCAATGCTCATGGAAACTATTTTTAGCTGTTAAAGCTCACCATACTTGGAGTGACAAGATCATTTAAAAACTATCACTTAGAACTCATATTGAAAATCCTTAATTCCTCCAACACCATATGTTAACAAGGAAATAGATTCCAATCTTGCATGTCCTCTTGTTCTCATCACTCTTATACTCTGCTTCAAATTAGATCTCTCTCTGATTCACTCCACATCAAAACTTGTCAGCTAGATGTAAATGCTACGAAGGCAAAAATAAAAAAGTTACTTTGTGTAGGGGCTCTGAGCATCACATCCAGCTTACAAAACAAATCCCTCCAAAATATAAAATACAATTTGAACATTGGAGACAAACACCAAGTCATGTATCCACTTTGACTGCTTAAAAAGACCTACTCACAACACTCAAACCAGGAAGTATGCAGTCACAGAATTCACCAGTGGCCCTAGATCAACCAACCTGAAACAAACTTCAATGCCAGGCCTGTACACTACCAACTCCTCCATCATTGTCCACAAAGAGACATTCTGTCTTTATCCTTTACAACAGCAATACAGAGAATTTTATTTTAACATATCTTGTTTTCTTTTCTTTCTGCCACACCAGCAGGACTTTGTTGCTTATGTTTGTATCTTGCAACCATACACAGGATATACCATCACTAACACAAGACTTCAATATTCTGTTATATGATTCTTGTGGACCATTATGTCTTGATTAAGAGAGAAAGAGAAATAATAATTCTAAAGACCAGAGATACACCTGAGATAAGCCAAAGGATTTACTGGCCAAAATGTTGGATTAAGAACAAAGATGAAGACAATAGTCAAAATAATATATGGAGTAACAGGACAAGAAAATTTTCACGGAATCCCCATTGAAATTTAATAATTTACAACATTTGATTGACAAAATGTTTCATCTAATTTTTCAATGTGACTTTTGCAGAAACAGTCCTTTAGTAAACCCTATCCAATGTGTTTTAATGTTAATGAATTTATGAAACACTACTTTTGAGATCCAATGTCTTCAAATTCTAACCAAGTCTCTTTCGTTCACTTTACACTAATGACCTTGGAAAAGGTATGAACTCATCTTCATCCACTTATGAGCTAAATAGCAGGGCAAACAGAATCTTTAACCTTGGTACGTCTAGGAGAAGGACAATACTGAATTCATAACCAGCTTGAAAACCTTCATTAAATTACTTTGCCCTAGACACACACCACTGCTGCTACTGCTGCAATACATATGGTACCTCTATAACCATAATAGGTCACAGGACTCATGATTATCAACCATTTTAAGAATGAGACACAAAAATCCTCACAGTATTATTACGTTACAAACAATTGGCATTATTTACAGAAAGTAACAACAGATATCATCTTGGGATTTGTATATTCCATTTTAATTGAAAAGGGTAAGCGAAATTACTTATTGTGCAAATGTCTGTACGGTAGCTAAGAATGCAATATCTATTTAAAGTATTAAGTAATTTATTTTTTTGATTAAATATACAGCAGTATTTCTCCAAATAAAATGAAATGCTTTACATTTTAAAAATAAACTCAATAATTTATTAATATTACTTTACTCAATTGTATTTTTAATTTAATTAATATAAATATATATTAAAAATATTTTTCTTTGTAACTAAATATAAACACATAATTGAAAATAGAAAATTGGTAATTTGACAAAAAAATTAAATAAATTTATTAACTTTTAATTATGATTTTTACATTCATTTTGAAATAAAAAAAAAAAAGAAAAGAAAATAAGAAAAAAGAAAAGAAAAAAGCAAATATATTGGCCCTAGAATGAACTGTACCAATTAATTTGAATAAAATAGTAAATTAACTAAAGTAAACTATTACAAAATGCACACCAATTAAAGCCAATTGGTAATTTTGCTGTTTACAAATAACTAGATATTTACTTGACTAAAATTCCTGATAAACATTATGAGTATTATTAAACTACTACAATTCTATGGCTCTTACTTATATAATGTAATAAGGATTCTCTATACATAATGCTTCGGCTGTACTAGTTAGTCTGAAGACTGACTCAAAACAGCTACCAGTCTTACCTCTGACTTGGAGCTTTTTATATTAATGGATGAGTTCATATAGTTACTGGGGTAGCGGGGAAGGATATTCACTCCACAAGAAGAATATATAAAAGTGATAATAAAAATGAGAAAAAAATGATTAGCATTAAATATTGAATTGCAGATTGGAATATCAAGTTGACAAGTTGACACTGCTAGCCACAGGATAAGATGAAAGAAAATATATTTTTCATATTTCAGATCACTGATACCTTTAAATGCTTCTTCTTACATAATTACCTATATTGAAAAAATCTGTATGTGGTATGCTGAGAAATACAATTGATATCATTCATCACAAACAATGGAAAGAAAGGACACTGAGTTGTAATTTATGTTATAAAATAATTATCATTACCTGTCTTGCACAATGAAATTTTGAAGTAATTTTTCCATTATGGTCAAATTCCAATTTTGTAGCAACAGTTGCTGTTTCATGACGTGTTGTAACTGTAAGGTCACTTAATGCACACAAGGAACTTAAAGCCTCACCCCGGAAACCAAATGTCTCCACAACACTCAAATCAGAAAAATCTTTTAATTTTGAGGTGTGATGTTTCAAAGCTGGAGCAAGAAAAAAAAATTCATTTACACTCAAAATTATTGATACCACATATTTTACTGGAAAATGTTCTGAAATCAAATTCTAACAAAGTATTTCAATATCTCAAAGTCTACAAATGTCATTTAAACAACTTTATGAAACCTCATTAAAAAAAACAAAAAACATCAAACTTAGAAATGTAGGAATTCCCCACAATTTAACCTTTAACACACTGCATTATTAATATTACTTTCCCTTTCCACTGCATTCTTTTTCAAGGCCCCTCAATTGCAGTATCCTTATTGTTAATTTCATTCAAAGTTGTTTTCTGTTGCCATAGCAGGATATGACAACACAACTATGAAATTCAAACAAACTATTTTTCAGGGATTAGCTTCACCTTCAGTGGCAGGATAAACCTTTTGTATAGGAAAGGAATTCACATACATAGTGATTAAGGTTAAAATAGAAGTTGTAACTTTGAAATTATAAGGGGAGCACAATTTCAAAACTTGTAACATTAAATCATCTTAATATATATCAGAAACTGCATGACTATACATTTATTGGTTACACAACTTGATTTCATTATTCCATTGAGGTAAAGTGGGATGATTTTAGATTCTTCCTTTTATGGGCTTAGGTTATCAAGCCTCAAGATAATTGTGACAAGCAGTTGAGGAATTCTGAAAGAAGTTCATGGCTAGTTGACTTCGATAACTAATCTATTGTTCCAGCATCATTAGTAACAAGAGCATGATGATGAGGGCACCAAAACTTCGTGCAGAAAACTATTTAAAAACTACTTGTAAACTATTTACATTGTTTGGACTATTGTCCTCATCTTTATTGTCATATTCACAATATTTCAGCTGTTGTATGCTCCAGTCTTCTTCAGGCGATATGCATTGGAGTTCACTGGATTACTTCAACCAATGCTTTTAACCAGTGGGCCAAATTGAATAAAGCATTGTTTGAAGTAATCCAGTGACTTGACCCAAAGAGTTGTGAGTTCAATACCTGGCCACAGCAGAGGTGAACAAAAACTTTGAGAATCGAGTTACTAAAGGGAGATAACTGAAAATGAGATATCCAGAAAAGTCATGGCACATAAAACTAGAACAATTTACCCCAATGGACGAAATAAAGGGTTCAGTTCAAAATTTCAACATATATCACCTGAAGAAGACCAGAGCATACAACGGGCAAAATGTCATGAATATGACAATGAAGATGAGGACAATAGTCTGAACAAATAGTGTAAATAGTTGCAATAGCTCATCTCAGAAATATAGACAGATATCTCTTAACTCTATCACTGTCAATTCCAATACAGATATAGTCATTTTTAAATCTTTTCTAGGCTATAAGCTATCCTCCATTTAACAGGCAATCTTTCACTGATATTCACAGATTCAAATGAATCTGTGAATATATTATTATATTTCTAGTTTACATGTGCCCTCAAAAAATGATAGAAACATTCAAGTAATTTTGTTTATATTTTCTGCATGAGTAATTTGAGGATTTATCTATACAATTAATTTTATTACTATATCTAATTTTGTTTCTGAAACCATTAAAAGCAAAAATATCCAAAGAAAGTTAACAAAAGAAATAAAAAACAATGTATCAGAAGCCTGATCTGTCCTACTTACTAATGAGATATTCTATTTTTATTTTAATACAAGGTATGTTCCCTTATCTATGAACATAACAAAATATTTCATTACTAAGAAGTGAATTGTATAACCAATAAAGTCACATTTGTATTGTATATATCAAAATGGGTAAACAATGTCAGTTAAACCATAATAATTGATAATACATGTGAAAGTTTAGAGAGAATGGTCAGAAGACATAGTCAAGATCATAAAAAAATCAAACATTTATTGCCTATGATGCAAAATTGAAATATATGATTTCACTCATTTTTGTGACTATGAAAATATAAATAATATTTACTCAATCCTTCAAAGTTTTCTTCAGCAACTCCAGAACCATTGTCATTCACCTCAATAATTTCACTTCCATATTCTTTTAATTTAATTTCTAAAAAGAGAAAAATATAAACAAAAATGTCCGTTACATATCAAATGTTTTATATAATGTTTTATAATAAAGATTATCAAAAATTACATAGAAAGAACTAAGAAAAAAGAGAATAGTCAAAGGCAGTGGGAGTTCAATCCTTATTTGAAAAAAAAAAGAAGAATCTAACAAACAATTTTCCATATTTTAGAATTTAGACAAAATACTGGGTAAATGGATAAACTGTCATCTAAATGACACAAAAATGAAAATAACACTGACATCTCATTTTAACAGATATATTTACCAAAATTACACAAAAATGTCTTGAAAAACTAAAGAGTAAATTTATTCAATAAAATCGCCATTGGCTTCAAAAAAAAGCCTCCAGACGCCTTTGGAATCTTCTTCAACTCTTCTGGACAGTTCATCTTTGGTATTACAAGGAGTTTTGTTGGTCTCTCGCTCAACTGCACCCCACACATAATAATCAAGGGAGTTGCAGTCTGGGGGGTGATGTGGCCACAGAAATTATCTGCTAGTTATGACTGGGTTCTGTTTGTGTGGCATGGTGCAGAGTCCTGTTACCAGGCATTGGGTCTTCTAGCAGCCACCCTCTTGACCTAGGGCAGCATTACTTCCTCAAAGTACTTGATGTAGGCCTCCATGTTGAGTCTGAGACCCTCACCAATGAATTCTAGAGTTCTTTTCTTAAAGATCAGAGTGAGTTTTTCAAGCTGCCATACCTTCATAATCATCATTAGACTCATCCAACTCTTTCTGAATCCTCTGCTCTGTCACACTCAAACACACTGAAATGTTCATATTGGAGCCTTCAGTGTGAATGCCAAGCAGTACAGCATGCTGTTTCCAAATTTCTGGCAGAGTGAATTGCATCACAGTGATCTTTTTCTCACAGACAGTGCCCAGCTGAGTATAGTGTAGTCAACAAAATCAAAAACAAACAATGCGCATGTGCGAAATTAAAAATATAAAATGACAATAATTTAACCATCGCACTCCATATATATGATATCTGATTGCAGATTTTAGACAGTCTAAATAGCAACAATTACTACTATGTAACGGAAAATCAACTCAACCTAACAGGAGACCCAGTGTTGGTTGCATGTGATGCAATAAGCACAGGAGTTACGTCCCCTTCGACAATTGAGAGAGGACATTCTACTTACAATAGATGGCACTGACAAAATTTGCATACAAACAATACTGGGCAATGACAATAGACAGCATGGATTTTGGACTGAGAGAGCTTTTTCACAGTTGCAAAGAGCACTCTTGACATGCAGAAAACCAGACAAGGTGAACACATACTATTAATAATTATATTAATAATAATAATTAGTAGCAGTAGTAATGATTATGATAAGCAACTTTCTTTCATTTTTAGTTATTTTTTAGCTCACAATTTATCGGGGTGTCAGTGAGAAAACAGTATACTTCAGAAATAATAAAGGATAATTTCCTGACTAAAACTCTTATCTGCTTTCATGTTGGAATTTCACAAAATAAGTTAATATCAAAGATCCATTCCTCATAACAAATACAGAGCAAACTTTTTGGCCAACTCAATATGACATTTTTGCCCACAGCCTTATCAGATGTTGAATAACACGAACATCACTTAAGTGTTTGTTTTTTTAATAAAAACAGTCAGAGAAACACAAACATGAGAAAATATAGAGGTGTTGTAATTTATATAATAAATGACAAAATTTGGTGGAGGAGGGTTGTCTCTCACACATCTTTAGAAGATCAAGAGATAAATTCTTTCCTTTTAAGTCCACTTAATTATCTGAGTTTTGTAGGAAATTTGTCTCCAGTCGATCTTTGAGTAAACTTAAGTGTCAGTGTTTTGGAGGATTTATGTCTACAGCTGTCTTTGCATTGGGAAACATAAAAATTTTATCAATGATTTTAGATAGTCATAAAAGTAGTCTTTTGTGTTTTGGGTGGTCTCAACACTTCTGGATGGAGGATGGGACCCTGGGATTATCCATATAAGCAGAGAGAGATATGAATTCAGGGAAAGTGGGTCCAGCTGTGAGAAAAGTAGATAGTTGACCAGAGGAGTGAGAGCTGCCCAGCGACTAATGACAGACGGACTGGTAGTTAGGAATCAGGAGTCGCTGAGGAGAGAAGTGAGATAGTAGTTAAGCTGAAACAAAAGATAGCCAGTTAATTGAGAAATCATATTGTTGTGAACACCCAATCAGTGTCTTTAAAACCTTTGTCGACACTAGTATTATTTGTTGAAAGGAATCATGGCCAAGGAGACAAACATGTGCACATAGTGAGTTGGGTGTATATGCTTGGATGTCATCAGAGGCACAGTGAACAATCGAAGAACATTGTCATAAAACCTGTCACAATTTCAATACAAATGCTGTCACAGAGATCATAGCTGTGAATAAACCGAGATATTACACAGATAACTGAAGGTTTGATATTTGTGACTTGAGTTATAATATGAAAACTGTATGTATCACAAGCAGTA
This sequence comes from Acanthosepion lycidas, assembly GCA_963932145.1. Taxonomy (NCBI): domain Eukaryota; kingdom Metazoa; phylum Mollusca; class Cephalopoda; order Sepiida; family Sepiidae; genus Acanthosepion; species Acanthosepion lycidas. Next base: position 55,901,419 of record OZ010615.1, read on the forward strand.
CATGCTAAGAGCAAGAAATAATGAAAACCATTAATTGACACAAGAAAATCAATGCAAAGATCAAATCAAGAATAAGTCTAATCTAAAAAAAAAAAAAAAAAAAACATCCAACACAAAAGTTAAAATCTAAAACAGAATAAACAAACTCAATATTTTGTCTATAATTTTTTTAGATGAGGAATTGTCATTTTGACTTATTTATATTGTTTACTATCAGCTTCGTTGTGAAATACATATGAATAGAAATAATCCATTCCAAGTCCCAACCAAACTCCACATTTAAGCATATGGAAAATGTAAACTACACAAATTCAATCTGAAATGAGTTGTTATTATTTACACTGTTTACACACAGATTATTATTGTCCCCATCATTGTTATTGTTACCACAACATTTCAGCCATTGAGACAGCTGACCTTCTTCAAGTGTCTGTCAATCCAGGTAACCTTCAGAGGATTTCAAACTGAACCCTATGGGGCTAGACTGTTCTCGTTCTGATGTCCATGTCTAGTGAATTAAAACATTGGTTCATGAATTTGGTGGCATAGTAATTTTGAGTCCAATCAATAAGCCTGGTAGTACAGGCTCAAACTCAGTGGAAATAGGACAAGCAATAACTGACCAATACTAAAAAAAAGAAGACAAGATACTCCTAGACATGGACAGTGAAATAATAATAATAATCTACTCCCTTATATTAAATAAAGGGTGTAATGAAAACAGGACAAGAGATTCTGTCTAGTAATCTTTTATTCAATTAAGAATCTTACTACTCGTCTACTTGACAAGCGGAAATGTACAGCTTTTATAGCTTGGATTATCAAGAGGAGATAATCCATATTCACAACATTCTCCCCCACCAAATTTCTCACTGATAGGGAAGAAAGTCCCTTAAATGTCCAGGCTCCCTACGAGCTCGCAGTGGCCGCCTCGGCAGTCCATGATTCGTGGTCAGAGTACTCGAACAGGGAGGCTCTTCAGTGCGAGCCTGTCTGTGGGCTCTAAAATACTTTGCTCTGAAATGTTTCCTTCTCAGAGGGGCAGGCTGTTCCGCGTCAGAGTCAGTCTCTGGATGAACACGTTTTTTCGGTGCTAGTCCTTCATCTGTCAGGGATTCAGGTGTTGGCCCATCCGAAGTGTCTGACAGAACCTCAACGGAGACAGTGTCATTAGACGACGTGTCAGGAGCAATTTCAGTGCCATGATCTTCCGGAGGGGCTTCAGTGTCAGGGGTAGTTGGTCTGTCCTCAGGGGCTATCCCCAGTTCTGGTACGTCTCCGGCCGGTGCTAGGTCCCTGAGAGACACATTACCATCTGCATGTCGTACTAGAGTGTACTGGGGGTTCGCCTCTATAAGCTCTACCTCGTCTTGGTGCAACGTGCATGTCGTCTCAGAAACACAGTACCAGGTCAAGAGAGCCAAGATGGAAGCGAAGCTCCCGCCGAACTCCGCCGCTGAAAAGGTAGAAACCTTTCGTGTGGGGTGGCATTCGTGGCGGTACACAATAAGGATCAAATGGCGTATAATGCGACAGGAAGGAGATCTCCCCAATTATCAATCGAACATCCGTTATTTGAGGCAGCCAATTGAACAGTCTTCCAAATAATGCCGTTATATCTTTCGCATTGGCCGTTACCCTTAGGGTTGTAGGGAGTTGTCCAGCTTATAGCTACTCTTCGTTCCTGTAGAAATTGTCGAAGCTGCTCTGACATGAAAGAAGCCCCTCGGTCCGAATGTATATAGGCAGGGGCTCCAAAGATGGCGAATAGTGAGCAGAGGCATTGTATAATTGCAGCAGCCGATATGTCTGAGCAAGGGAAGGCAAAAGGAAACCGTGAATATTCGTCGACATCCGTTAATATATATCGGTTCCTTGTTTTGCTTGGTAGCGGTCCTTTAAAATCAAGATTGAGTCTTTCAAACAGTTGTGTTGCTTTTATTAAAACGCCAGTTTTGGGTTTATAAAACCGAGGCTTTATTTCAGCACACTTTCGGCAGGAATTTGTAATTCTTTTTACCTCCTCCACTGAGAAAGGCAAGTTTCTACACCTCACAGCATGAACCATTCGAGTAATGCCCGGGTGACAGAGATTGTTATGTAGCATTCGGAGTTCATCCCCGCTTGATGCCGTACAGCATACTCTTGACAGTGTATCAGCTGTTAAGTTCTCCTTGCCAGGTCGGTAGCTGACGTCAAAGGAGAAACAAGATAGTTCAATTCTCCACCTCGCTATTTTTTCATTCTTTATTTTAATTGTAGTCTTAGAATTGAACATAAAAGCAACTGATTTCTGGTCAGTAATAAGTTTAAAGTGGTGTCCATTCAGGTAGTGTCGCCATTTTCTTAATGCCTCGACTATGGCGTAGGCTTCCTTTTCAATTGCGGGGTGTCATCGTTCAGCCTGTGAGAGGGTCCTTGAAAAAAAGGCTACAGGATGATCAGCTTGTCTCAAAGAAGCAGCAATGGCAGTGTCTGACGCATCCGTTTCAACAACCAGAGGAATATTTTGGTCTATTGTCGTAATTGCGGATTTAACAATATCCTTTTTCAGTCCCTCGAATGCCTCAATGGCTTGACGGGACATCTCTACTTGTGTTAATGGATGTATCTTTTCTGAGAACAAGCAATACATTGGGAGTAGTGAGCAAACATGCCCATAGCACGTCGAAGGGAAGGCTGGTTGTGAGGTACAGGCATCTGGAGTAAAGGTTTCAATCGATTTGCGTCTGGTGCCATAAAACCTTTGCTTATGGTATACCCCAGTAGGTTTATTTTGTCCAGTCCAAACGAGCATTTGTCGTCGTTTAGGGTAAGGTTGTATTTGTCGACGGTGGATATGAACTGTCTGAGATTTTCATCGTGTTCCTTTCTATTATGGCCACATACTCTGATGTTGTCAATGTACGCAAATGTGCCTTCCAGTTTCTCATCCGTTATGATTTGGTTGACTATCCTTTGGAAGATGGCTACCCCATTCGTAATGCCAAAAGGAATCCTGCGAAAGTGATATAGTCGACCGTTCGCCTCAAAAGCAGTGTATAGCTTGTCTCTAGGTCTAATGGCGATCAGATGGTACACGCTTTTCAAGTCCAGAGTGCTAAACATACGATATTTGGCTATTTCGCCTATCATTTCATCCATCCTGGGTAGTGGGAAGGCGTCCAAAACAGTAAATCTATTTATGGTTTGGGAGTAATCTATAACCATTCTTTTTTATGGTTTTTAGAAGTGGTTACAACTACCTGAGCCCTCCAGGGTGATTTGCTAGGCTCAATTATACCCTCCTCGAGTAGTCTTTTTATCTCAGAGTCAATGAATTTTTTATTATTATAAGAAAAACGTCTGCTTCTCACTGCTATGGGTTTGCAGTTTTCAGTTAGGTTTTCGAAAAGTGACGGGTACTGGATTTTTGCTGTCGCCAATTCACAAATTTTCAATGCGGGCATTGAACTGCCAAACGGAATTTCAATCTGTGAGTGTTGCTGCAAAAAATAATGTCCCAGTATTATTTCGCAACAAAGGTTTTTCATTACGGATAATTTAGTGGTTTTATAGGAGACGTCGTTAAATAGTAAGTCCACCAAACAATAACCACTTACTTGCGCAGACAATGACGTGTTTGCCATTGTTACTCTGCTGGGGGAGGGGACAAAATACAATTTGTTGGTTTTTACCAAGCTTTCTTTGATAAAATTTTCTGAGCTCCCGGCATCAAGCAGAGCATTTGTAGACCTCCCGTTAATTTTCACTTTTACAATAGTTTTTGAAAGGCAGTCGGGGGAGGCGGCTAAAGTTGCAGATGTATTTTGACGAGTGGCTTTGTATAGAGTTTTAGAAGACTTGCGTACCTTTGAAAAATGACCAAGTTTTCCACATTTATGACAACGAGTATCTCTGGCAGGTCATGAAACTCGTAGGTGTTTAGATAAGCCGCAAAAATTGCAGGTGTCCCTTTTTAAAGCAGCAGTGACCGATTGTTTTTGAAGCTTGGTCGGACTATCGTCATGAGGGGGGTAGTAGGAACAGGTGGGTTTAACGCGGCACCGACGGTGTCTGGCTGTAAATAAAAACTAGACTGCTGTATAGCACTTTCGAAGATATAGGCTTGCTCGTAAGCTGTTCTAAGTGTAAGGGTCTTATTCTCAAGAAGACGTCTTATCTGAGTATTACATAGGCCGTTAATGAAGGCGTCCAAAATGTTTTGCTCTTGTGCCTCTAATGCCGTCATTGGTCAGAAGTTGCAATCTTTGCTCAGTGTCCGAAGGCTCTTAAGGAAATGATCCAATGTTTCGCCTGATTCTTGTCGGCGAGTCGCAAGTAGGTGTCTAGAAAATATCTCATTTTTGGGCTTTATGTATGTAGTGTTCAGTACATTGATTGCTTCTTCGTAGGTAACGCAATCTGAGATAATTTTGTTGACTGTGACAGGTAGTTGGTTAGGAGCGCACGCTTATTGATGGGACATCCCGGTCTTTCTGAATGTAGAACCTCGATGAAATTTGTAAATGTCTCCCGTCAATGTTTCCAGCACTTGTCAGCTGAATCGCTTTCTGGATCTGTGGTAAATCGCTCCAGTCACATAAATTGTTCCATTCTTAATTGAATAAATTGTAATGAAAACAGGACAAGAGATTCTGTCTAGTAATCTTTTATTCAATTAAGAATCTTACTACTTGTCTACTTGACAAGCGGAAATGTACAGCTTTTATAGCTTGGATTATCAAAAGGAGATAATCCATATTCACAACAAAGTGTTGTTAAGTTCAAAATACTCTGAAGGTTGCATGGATCAATAGACACCTAAAGATAGATGGAGGGCACAACAGCAAAAGCATTATGATAATAATAACAAAGATGAGGATATTAATAATGTAAATAATGTCAACGCCTCATCATAGAAATTCAGACAGAAAATACTTTGACTTATTGGATTTATTCAAATGATTGTTCCCATCTTGATTATTATAGACACATTTTGGCCAAGTAAACCTGCCAAGAAAATTATCAAACAAGCAATATGATAATTGTTGTAATGTTGTCCTTCTTGAAAATAGCCAAGAATTAGGAAGGCCGCACTTAAAGTATTAAAAGAACAGAAGACTAGGTAGAAGAAACAAAGAAGATGTTTATTAAATACTCGTACATAGAATGGAAAAAACTTTAGTAAATCAAATACTACACAAATCCTACTCTAATGTGGCTACTTGCTATATTTATAAGCATTGTTATAGTAGTAGAGAAGAGCAGGGAGTACACTGAGTCTTACTGTACAACAATAATCAAAATGTCAAAACTATCTGACAATGAATTTAAATGCTAAAAGACAAATAGTGGCATAGGGGATATAGGCACTGGTTAATCAAATGATACTGTCAATCACTAATGAAATATACTCTGGTTCAGCAGGAATGAACAAAGAAACATCACAGGGACAAAAATAACACAATAATTAACATATATAAAATATCCCATATGAGCCAAAATAAAGGATACCTGAAGATGGCCAGAGTGTACTTGGTCAAAATATTGTGTCTATAAAAACATCTATAAAAACTAAAGACAAGAACAACAGTTTGAATAAATCAAATAAGTTTTAAGTATAAAAGTTCAATATTGTTTCATAAGTAATTAATATTTGATTAAAAACATGGAATCAATCAACAAAGTTCTGCAACAAGGTTTAATTGTGGCATGATGAGCCTTCAGAAGCTATCAAGTAATATACAGTGAGATCTTTATATACAAATATAATCTATTCTTCCGACCCATTTGTTAAGCAATTAAGTTAACAGTTAAGTTAATGAACAATTGTTCATTATATAAGTAATTGAAATACATTGAATAATCCACTCCAAGCCCCAACCAAACTGTACATTTAAGCGTATGAAAAATGGAAACTACACAATTTAATAACAAATGCATAAATGCATTTCTGTGTCAATTTCTAAGATGAGGAGTTATCATTATTTACACGTGGACTATTGTCCCCATCTTTGTTGTTGTTATTACAACCTTTCAGTCATTGTGCCCTCTGACAGTTATCAGGTGCTTGTCAATCTGGGTAAACTCCAGGGAATTTTCAGACAGACATAGGAAGGGGAATGAGAACAATCTACCCCTATAGATTAAATAGAAGGTTCAGTTTGACATACACCTGAAGAAGATATGAGGGCACAACAACCAAAACATTGTGATAACAGCAAAGATGGGGGACAATAATCCATGTGTAAACAATGTAAATACATAAATGTATAGATAAACAAACAACAAATACAGAAATTAATTGAAGCAAGAACATTCGGTATATTGTTGTAACACATCCACAGAGATGTATAAGTCTAAGGTCATCAAACTTTTGACCTTTGTATAAATGATCCATCCACATACTACCATAAGTAATTTCTTTTTCTTTAATCTACACTAAAAGTAACTTTCTCCTCAATAAATTTACTCTATGATTTCCTAAATTTCATTATTCCCTTAGCCACCTGAACAATTGTTTTTGAGTATGGTGCAAATTATTGTTTGTGCCAGTTTATACTCGGCATTAAGTTTCCTAACATTTGCATCACTTTCATGTTTAGAAATTATTTCTTTATTAATTTCTATCATAGTTGATTTTTTCACTTGTTTCTGTTGATCAATGATTATTTTTTAATAAAAAATATTATTTTCATTATAAAACACTAAAATTTGCAAGTTTACAGATTTATGACATGAAACAAGTACAATACAGAGACTGAATTGGCATTAAGATGTTCCTAGCCACTAAATACACATGTTGTCTACTTTGCAATTCATTGTTCAAATCTTTGCTTGTTAGGCAAATTTAATTTTCTTTAGAAAAACCATTCATTATTACATTTGTTTGTTTAGCAAACCTTTCATTTTGGGATATCCTACTGTAGCCATTAAAATATTTAAAACATCACTGATATTATCATTTTTTAGCATTGATGGTTTTTAAACATGTTATTTCTCAATATTTCATTTAAAAGTGATAATTTAGTTTCCCATAAGAACTCTGGAAAATGATAGCTTGGATGAGTGTGTGTGTGTGTGAGTGTGTGTATATCATCATGTTTTAAAATTGTCTGATAGACAAAAAACTATATAAACATGAATATCAGATTCAATAGAGACCAATAAACTTTAGAATTAGTTTTTTGGGTTTTTTTTAAGCTTCCTTTGGAAAATTATTTGTTAGTTCAATTACTTACCAACTTTGGTGGCTCCTGCATCAATACTGTTCTCTACCAGTTCTTTAACTGCAGTGGCTAGCGTTAAAACTACTTGACCAGAACAAATCCGATGGACAGACTTATAGTCAATGGCTTCAATACTTCCTGCTTTTGGATGATTAACACCATCAATCACTGCTTCTCCAGCTGAAGCTCCTCTGAAAAGAATAAGACAATAAAAAATATTGTTAATGAAAATTTTCAACCAGTGATATTTATATTGTAAATGATTTTCTTTAAAAAATTCCATTATTATAAATTTCTTATAGTCTACCTGATAGAAATTGAAGAAATGATTTTAAGTGTGTTTATAGAAAAAATGCAACATCTTAACACAACATTTCTGTGACATCTTAAAATTAAAGTAAATAATATTTGTTTCAAATCAGATTGTAGAGGACCAGGGGGGTAAAGATGTAAAGAAAACACGTCCATGTATATTTCCTGCTACAATAGAATGTTGAACTTTGATTAAGTCCAACTGAAGATAGGGAAGACAAACGAACAAGACCGCTATATATATAAACAAATATATGTATTAAACAAAACGTTTACAAGGCACATAGACAGTTAACATTATGTGTGTGTGAACGTTCGTAGTGAATGTTTGTACGTACGTGTATGTTGGCATGTTCTTTAACATCTGACCGCAAGGTCAAGACGATAATTCTCTGGGACTACATTTTGCAGCAAGAATAGAGAAGGAGGAGATTTTTATCTCACCTCCACGCAAGGTGGGATTCAGCACAAGGCCTGAAGGAAAAAGAGGAAGAAGCAAACTTGTGTTTGTTCTTATAGATTGCGTAATCATGTGACAGGATCAGAGCACTTTGGCAGGAAATTTGACTTAGTCACGCACTAGAAAAATATATTGTGCGTGGGTGGATTGCAATGCCCAATTGTGTATTTATTGACCAGTTAGAACCTGATATTCCCTGAAAAATATTTACTAAGCTAAGAAGGCTCTTGGGATCTGATTCTCCCAAAAGTGCAGCATTAATTTCTATGCAATGAATGATTGTTATTGAAATTTGAATTTGTGTAGGTGTGTATGTATGTGTGTGATGATCACAAGATTAATTAAACTTTAAGCAACTAATATCCCTTAATTAAAATTTCAGAAAACTATATTTTATTTTTGGAAGACTTTTTTTTAAAGAGAATTACATTGTAATAAATGTGAAGTAAAAATGGCACTAAAATCAAATCTTTTAGCAAAAAAAAATAAACACTCCTTCCAGCCAATTTAAATTAGTTTTAAAATAAAGCAAAGTATTTTGCATATTGGAAATATTAAATTTAATCTATTAACTTGAAATTAAAACTAAAATAAAAGCTTCAGGAAAGATTTTTAATTTTTTAAATTCATTTTAAACCTTAGGTATCACAAATCCCTGAAGGTAACTAATTAGATATATTTTAAAGGTTATCATAGCCAGGGTGGTAGTGGGGCCAACTCTGACAATTAAGTCCAGCTCCAAGTCAGAGAAGGGGTGAAGACAAACCACTGGTGCCTCATAACCAGCTGCTAGATGGCGCTTGTCAGTCCAAGAAGGCAATCTAGCTAAGGGAAGGAAAAACCTGATTTTAAACCACAGCTGCCTTGCAGTCATATCCAAACGCAAAAATAGTCTATGGAAGTAAATCCAGACAGAATATCTTGAGTGCAGCACAGAAGACTGATGGCTATCAACACGGACAACCTTCCTGCAACTACTGCAGCCAAGCCAGTCCTAATTGTAATGTCCAGTATTTCTAGATCTTGTCAGCATGACAGAGAAGGTAGGGAGTGTAGTGGCCTGCACTCTCGGGTGGTCACTCTCTAGTCTCACCACCATCGCGCCTTGGACTTTTGGTTCAGGGAGGTTCAAATAATATTAAGCCAGTTGGCCTTTTGGTTCAGGGAGGTTCAAATAATATTAAGCCAGTTGGCCTTTTCCCCACGCAGTACCTCTCCTGGGTTTATTGCCCGGCGCATCCCAAAAGAGGAAGTGCCGAGGTAGTTTGGGCAATTTCCCACGGTATTGCCGTTTAACGTGGGCATAATGAAAAATACCCTCTCTAATCTCTCTTAGTCTCACCACCAAAGGACCGGATTTAGTTTAAGCAAACAGGGCGCTACCATTCTTGAGAAACGGATGCCTACTCCATTTAAGACTAAGACTCTAAGAGTAGTCTTCCATTTTACCAGCATGCAATTAAAAATCGCCAATTTTAATGACATCGTATTTAATTGTTATTGTTTCTTTTGGTTAAAATAAATTAAATAGTAATGACGACAAAAATGAATCTACGTAAGTTTTCAGAAAAGAGGGAATCAAAAAAATTTCTTCGTCTTTGTTGAGGATCGGAACCAAGAAACACAGAACTTTTATTTTTAGAAAATTGTTTAAAAAGTTACAATAATAAACAAACAAAAAAAAACACTTTTTGAAATTATTACAGGGTTTACGTTACTGCAAACAAATGCAACTTATTTAAATATTAAATTTCCTGCATTCTTTAATTAAAGTTTTAGTTTTTTGCTTGTACAACGATTGTCAAATCAAAGGTTTTCTTTTGTGCAACAATAACATGTTTATCAGCCACAGAAAGTATCTTTCTTTTTCAAAAATAAATTTTTACGATATAAGTCATTGTTTAAATTTATTGTCTCTCTTTGTTTCAGATTAATTTTTCAGGTGCAATCAAAAACAAACACAAGTTCTAAAAAAATAAATTAAAAAAAACAAGTATCATCGCTAATTTTTATAATCACATTTTTAGTGAGTCTTCTTAAGGCTTCTTACAATTACAATAATATCAACAACAAAAAAACTAAAAGAAAAATGAATTTGTTTTTGCAACATGAATATCAATTACTAATAGTAAAATGGTAAAATATTTTAAATGAATTATTGAATAAATTACATAATTAAAAGAACTCTAATTATTCACTCAGAATTTGAAAATTTTTTTTTTTTTTTCAAAAATGAAGATCTCACAACTCCAAGAAAATGAACTAAATTTGTTAAAGTTTACAGCTTACAGTGTACCTTTCTTCTACATGTAATTAAAAACAATCCTAAGAGATCAAATTCATCCATTGTATGACACAAATCTACACCAATAAATAAATCTCGGGAAATATATTCGTAATACCTGTTATTATCCGAAGGAATGTTTACACTCTGATCTTCTCCCTCCATTTTGCTTTACTGAGAAAACACGTGAAGGTTTTAGCGCCACTAAGGGGCCGGTTATTGTTTTGTTTACAATTTTAGTAAGACAATCAAATATACGACCAAGGAAGACGGAATAATATATCGAATGAAATTTTATGTTAAAAAATTCAGATGAAGGCAGTAACGAAAATATGGAATAATAGAGAAAAAATATTTAATCTCAGAAATGTAGAAATCAAAATTAATTTTGTAATAGACAACGTATTTTTTAAACTGTAAACAATTTTATGATTTTTTAAACCATATTTTATTTTTTCTGTTTCATCAAAACATTTTAAAAGTAATCACGAAATAAGGGAATTGACAAACTCTAAGAACCCACACAAAACTAGAGATAAATTAAATTTAAATAAAAATACTATTTTTTTTTTTTTTTTTTTTCAAAACGAGTTTTCTTTTCTTTTTCAAGATACCACCCTTCACAACTGAACTATTTGTCAAAAAAGATTATTGGCTTGTTCTTTTAAATTAAAAATTTTTTTTTTCTTTCTAACCTCATTCTTTTTTTTTTTTTTTTTTCGTGATCTACGGAATCCAGGAATAATAACAACACCATTTATTTACCAAACAAAATTCACCTATTCTATTCATTTTTAAATCAATATTTGATAATCGTGACAATAATATTCTCCCAAAATGATTTATTTTACAATTTTTTTTAAATGGTAAATGCATAAAGTGATATTAGGATGAAAAATAACTTGGGGAAGGGGGTGTCATAGTGTAGGCCTCTGCATCTCCCTACCCATGACGAGTGCCTATTGTTTTCAGACGGAACAGGTGTACCTCTTTGTTAGTGTTGTTACTGTTGTACCTACTTTTCCATGCACATATCTACCCCAATCTTTTTTTTTTCCTACTGTTCTGTCGGCCTGCTGAACACTCAGCTATTTGCATAATATTACTTAGTCTAACCTAAACTTTCATTGTCCTGGTGCATAAGACCAGAAATTAAAAAATAATAGTAATAATTCATCAGTTGCATGGATTATGTTTTACTTTTTAAAATGAACAGTTGATTTACCCACACCAAGAAGATTAATGAAGGATGATAATGATGAGGAAACACATGGGTAATTTTTACCAAACAAGATAAGGAATTTCTTCACAAATTTACACATTTGAAGTAGTGTTAGTAGTTTGTTTCAGAAAACATATCAGAATCCTTAAAGTCTAGTTTTAATGAATTGTCATGAAGAGAAAATGTTCACACAACAGATTAAATAATCTGACACAAAATAACATTAAAAAAAGACAAAGATAAGAGTGTTCGTTTCTCAATGAAGAGATATATGGTTTTCATACTTTCAAAAGTTTATGAAGAGCGATAGCTTGAAATACTTATCTTTCTTGAGAGAAAATTCTTTGAAGTGTCACATGCTGGTTAGAAACCAATAATATAATTGGTGAGTAATTTTGCACTGGTGAGAATGCAGGATGTAAGGAACTAAAACGAAACCTTTCACAAGACTTCAGACACTCTTCTCTTATTAATTTAATTTTTCTCCTTATTTTATATCAAAAGGAATTTTGTGTAGACTCACTATTTTCTTTGCTCCTTCTTTTCAGCTGACCAGCTAATTTCTGTGAAGGCAAGGTTTTCATTGGTCCAAAGAAAATTTCATATTCCTATCCTTCCTCCTCAGTCCTCTGAATCTGAAGGGAGTTGGTGAAGGTAGTTATTATTATCTTACACTCACTACACTATTACAAAATGATGTTTTAAAAGTGTTATACTCCACTACAATTAGATCTCTTTCTGATTCACTCTACATGTCAGCTGGATGTGAATGCTAAGAAAGCAAAACACAAAATAAAAAAAGTAATTTTCTATGCATTGGCTCCAAGCATCACATCTGGTTCACAAAACAAATCTCTGCAATAAATTACAGTAGCAAATCATGAATGTTCCCACCAGAAAAAAGAATCCCTGGGGACCACCAGATTTGCTTAAAAAAAACTCTTGTAACAATCAAAACAGTTATGGGTTGAAAGGCCACCTGTTTATCTTCTGTCGCCATCAATGCCATGATCAGTTTTCTCATCACAACCATGACCTCACCCAAGCTTCACTAATCTCACCTGACTCTTCATACACTGGATGTGGATGACAGGCCAGCTTCAACACCATCAGGTTCTTGACACCAATCACTGTGATTTCTAACACCTTAACATCATCACTATTGAGCTCCACTATCCACTCCAGGCCTCTCTTCTTACCACCACCATAACCCCATTTGCTTATCTCCAATTCAACCAGAATCCATCACTCAATTGAATGTTCACTATGCCTAATCTCTCAGTGCCAACACCATAACCTTGGCAACCAACGCACCTATACCACAAATCAACCCATCATCTTGACCTTGACTGTTCAACCCGCTAATCCACCATACCAAGTAGTTTGAAAACATCTCAACATCACATGACTGCCAGTTCATCAAACATCTCGCAGATGTCAATTTTAACCATAAAAAAGTGCGTACATCAAAACTCACCAACAACTAATCCACTCCAGACCTATCCTCTAACCCCAATTGTGACCTTGGCCATCTAACCCCAAAAATTGGTCAACTCCCAGCCCTACCAACAACATCCTTAGACCTAATCACTTTCCTTACCAACCTCAAATGAGAAACATACATGAACAATTTTCGTCAAATTTCATACTGCTATGTATATATTCCAAATTTTGATGAATACATGCTGTTGAAAATCTAATCCTTGTCTGTTCCTTTCCTTTGCAACCAAACACTCATTGTAAACAAAATCTAAATATGATAGTTGTAATCATCCAAGCAGAGTTATCTGGTATTAGATCTCTTTTTTTCCTATCTATGCTGTTTAACCTTGTAATCCAATGTCTTCAAGCTACTCTATTGAAAATTGTTACCCTGTTAATAAGATAAATAGAAGTAATTTGCTGTTAAGAAAATTATTTTTAAATTAGCTCAAGTTAGAGAATAGAGAGCCTCTCATTTTGTCTCTGGAATACTTTAAAAAAAAACAACTTTCTTTTTTTTTTTCTAATTTGAAATGAAAGAAAAACAGTTTCATTTAAAAGTTTAATGACTCTGTAATATTAACAATTAATAACTCTTATGGAGCTCCCTCACAAAATAAGATTATTTAAAGAATTTGTCTAATTGTAAACCAATTGCAGAAAAATCACAGTAGTTTGTGAAGGATGGCAGAGATTTCATTAAGAAAGAAGTTGAGAAGCTACTACAAGGCATAATTGAATCAAGTTCATCCCTCTGGAGTGCCCAGGTGATAGTTATTAAGGAAACCACTAATATACATAAGAAGTTATTGAAATGTTCTTGTTCAAAGACATTTTTATAAATGTATGTGTTTTATTAAAATTCTAAAAATAACTTGTTAAAACAAAAATTACTGAGAGCACATACAGTAAAAGGAGTGTCAAGAGAAAAAATGTTCTTTTGACGCACCAATTTTTTGTGGGTATGTATATTAAACTTTATCAAAGATTTTATAAATTCCAATCCACAGTAACATTAACTGTTTGGTCAATGAATCCTAAATGTTTCCTGTACAGAAACAGCTGTAGCATAAATTTGTTCATATCAAAATGTTGCAGTGTAGATAGGTGCTAGGATAATTATTTTATCAGAACCATATGACATAACTGACTCAAGGGTTAAAATAAATAGTATATTTTTATTTACTTTCTTTCGAGTGAAGAGGGAGTCCTTTGGTATTCAGCATACCAAAAGATTTGTTAATAAGGGGGATATTGATAGCAATCTGGAGAAAAGTCCATTTATGGTCATTTGAATCTGATTAAGATAGAGGTAGTAGTAATGTGAGAAAGTAAGTCAGTGTCAATCTACTGTGTTTTTTCTCAGCCCTGAACAGGGCGAAATGTTAATAGCCGATGACCACTTAACTGCTTCTTCAAGTGTCACACATGGCTGCATTTTGTTCTGTCCTCTCCTGTTGTCTCCATCTGCCACTGGCCCAGAGGTGTCAGTTTTGAATAGGCTCTGTGTTTGTGGTGGAGACTTTGGTTTCAGCTATCATTAAAAGGTCTCTTTGTGTCAATTTTTTTGATTGGTCAAATTATTTTATTTTCCAGTGTTTCTTTCTTCTTCATTTTTTATAACAAAAGTCATGCATGGAGCCTCCCTGATTTTTGGTATTTTTCAGTCACAAATAAGTAGGCTCTGCTCCTGCAAACTTCCAATGTTTTTGGCTGGGTTCAGTCTTTTCTTTTTGCTTTTTTTATTTGACAGTTGCCTTTTCATTAGTTGCGATAAAAGTATATAGAGAGAAGGAAAGAGAAAGAGAGAGTAGGAAGGAGATTAGGGTTTTAAAGGAAAGCATAAAAAAATCAGCTATACAATACAGTACAAGTTCCAACACGTGTCTTCCTTTTCACATAAAATATTATAAACAATTGTAGTACTTAAATAAACATAGTATCAGCAGCAGCCCTGGGGGCATGAAAACAAGTGAACCCTTAAGTAACTCTCTTCTGGGTTTTCCTCCTTTTGAACTATTGAACTGAAACAAAAAGGGCTGTGGCCACTTCACACTAAAACACACTAACACAGTAAGTCACATTCAAAATATATTCATTAACATTTTACTGTGTATGTAATTTACTTCTTAGAAAAGAAACTCTTGTCTTTTGTTAATTTTGTTTGATAAATGTTATCTTGCATTGCAAATCATCAGGTTTGTTATTTTGTGCATGTACCTTTTTCACCACCATTAATTCATGTATGATAAAATATTCTGGTAAGAAACTTTACACATTAATTATCAAAGTAGCTCACACACTAAACATAAACAGTGATGGTTGGTTGAAAATCTGGAGTCGGTTCCTGATATACTGGCACCATATATAAATGGGTGTAGTCAGGTGTGGTTACTCAGTATCTTAATCTTAATGTCACCACACCATACATAAACAGATGCATGGTTGTGTCACTACCTTTGATATTCTCAATTGCTCCCTCACAGCCAACCCCATTTAAAATTGTGTCTGGTGGGTTCACCATGTACTTAACAAAACTTGAAGACTCTTAGGCTATGAATTTTCTGTTTACTACTTCATTGGAATTAAAACAGTCAAAATTCACTTATCGGAAATAATGACCAACACCAAAGTATGAGTAAATGTTAATTGACAAGTAGACAGAAGTGTTAATAAAAAAAATAAAAAGAACAACAAATGTTACATTTTAGGTGACTTTGGGCATCCTTTTAGTGTGAGAGTATTTACATTTTGTGTGTGTTCTCTTCAACTATATTCATATATGATAATAGCCAAAGCAGTTCTCACAACCATTAAATCTTAATATTGCTTTGGGCATTCCACAAGTTTTCAATCCCAAAAAATGTTTGCTACCAGCTGTTGCTACTGATGGCGAGCTTCTACTCTCATATAATTATCTTTTATTGCAACTCTTGTCTACCCTAGATGGTTCAGATTTAAACTTTCTCATTGACTTTGACAAACAACTTGGACTTTTCTCAGTTTTCTCTATCATGAATATAAATAGAAGGAAGCCCTGATCTAATCTATTGTTTCTGTCACTAATATAAATAGCCGGAAGCCCTGGTTTACTCTGCTCCATTTGAGTGCGAGTGCTTGTCTATATGGAGAGTCAAGTATTACCTTTAACCACGCAGGTGTTCTTTAACTGCAAAATTTCTATTGTTATGAATATGAATTTTCACTTCCTTTCCAGACCCAGTTACCTGTCAACACCCATCAATTTCTCAGGAAAAGAAATTGAAAACCAATAAAACAATCTTCCATGGGGAAATAATAGTCACTCAAATCTCTTTTTAATTCTTTTTAAACCAAATTCTACTAACACATCCCGATTTAATAAATGTTAAATATTTATTTAACATGTTAGTGAAGATGGGGTTGAGAAATTAATATATTCCCTACTAACTGTTAGAGAGAAAGATATTTTTTAATTTTTCAGCCAACCTCTGGCTTGACACATTCCATCCTGATAAATGCTTGACTCTTGGGTTTACTCAAAAGTGCACTTCTAGCAATGTAAATGTCTTGGTTTCAAATCATTCTGACACACTCTCCAATCTTCATTTTATGGTTTAATTAATATTTTCAAACTGTTCTTTCTTTATTTTAATCTCTCATTGACTTTTGCTTTAATTAGCCTTTTTGCTTTAATTAGCATTTTTCTTTCATTGATGGAAGTCACATTTGCAATTTTCATGCCCAAATAAAATTTCAAACAAGACTGTCACCTTGTTTATTGCAAATAAATAATTTCTTTTTGTTTTAATTTCACACTGAGTAAGGAGGTATTAATTAATAATTTTTTATGGGGAAAATTCCCATAACTTTCAAATTCAAAACCCAGGCCCATCATCATAGTTTTCTATATGGCATCGCCAGCCTTTAAGTCAGTTTTATGCTAATACATTTATGTGAATTCTAATGTTCAGTTTTGGCATAACAGTGACAAAGATTGGAAAAAGTCATAAATAAAGAAAGGAACAGTATCTAATTTTATGATTTAAAATAGAAGAGTTTTATTGACTAATATGTACAATGGAAATTGAAATAGTATCAAGCACTGGAAATGTCTTCAATGAATGGTTTATATTATAAGAATTAGCACACTAAAAGTAGTTTACATTGTTTTATAACTTGTGTGGGTTCATAACAGCTTCAGTGATAATGACACAGACAACACATGTTTGCTTCATTTTCAAAACATTTTTATATTACAAATTCTCTAAAAAGAAAAATAATAGCAACAAAACTAGGAGCACAACATTATACCCTTATGTACTTAATATCAGTAATTCTGGAGTGAGCTCTAATTTGTTGTAAATGTGTTGAGAGAGAGGTGCAGTGAACCAGAAGCCATGGAATCCATTGGCTCCATTAAGGACCAGTTCCTAACAATAGATTGTTGCAGTCACTGCTTCTCGTTTGACTGAAAGCAGTGACAACATTTTGCACAAGTAAATGATGAGTGTAAGAAAATTAATGAATTTCAACAAGGCAATATTTTATATTTTTTTATATAACTGAGTAAATAGAGGAAATACACAAGACGAGTATGCATGCAAAAAAAAAGGTATTACAATTTAGGAGTTATGTGTGTGATACACGTGTGTGTGTGTGATACATGTGTGTATGCGTGTGTGTATTTAGTTCAGTTATTAAGGGAGAAAGATATCCTCATACATGAAAACAATGTCCCATGGATGCCGTCAGTAAAGCATTGTGAGGAAAAGAGAGATAAGAGAACAAAAAATGGAAGTGTCCCATTTGTATATATATATATATATATATATATATATATATATATATATATATATATCCTTGTGCAGGTATGCAGAAAATAGAAAAGAACACGTTGGGTGCATAATCCGGGGTTCCTTAGTATTTTTGTTTTTATTTTTAAGAAGACAGTGCTCCATACAGAAGTAGAGCTTATATTATAATAATATTTTTTGTTTAAAAATATGATTCCTTCGCTACATAAGAGTTCTCATGTTTCAAAAACGAGAGCCGAAATCATCCAAATAATTAATAGAATTAAGTTGGATTGTGGTGTTTAGTCCCGTTATATATATATATATATATATATATCATTTGTTATTTCAGTGATCTTGTCAATGCCAAAGTCATCTTGGGCTGTCAGCATTTCCATTACAATTTTGTCTGGTTCAGCTGTCTTGTTTCTGTTCAATTTGGCCAGTGCAGCTTTTACTTCAGTTTTCAGAATTCCATGTCTGTCGCTAGTTCTGTGTATTGCTGGTTGTTCTCTTACATCGTGGAAAAGTTCTCCAATATACTCACTCTAGCATTGAAGAATTTTTTCCTTCTCTAATATGAGCATTCCATCCTTTGATCTTAGTCAGCCTGTTGATGAGCACATCTTTTGTCCTGTTAGTTGTCTTATTTCTTTGTGCATGTCTCTTTTGTTGGTGCTACACAATCTTTCTATTTCTGCACATTTTTTGTTTAGCCATTCTTCTTTAGCTTGCCTGTATTCGGTTCTTATTTCATTGTGTAATTTTCTGTATTCCGTTCTGTATCTTGGCTGAGTTTTCTGTCTTCTTTCCATCATGTCGAGAATCTCATCAGTCATCCATTTTCTCCTTCTTCGTCCTGTCTCCTTTAGGATGATATTGTTTGCTGATATCACTAAAGTGTCTCTTAGTGTGTCCCATTTTGAGTTTCCATTATGTGTCTCGTATCTCTTTTCACATTGTTTATGTATTTTTCTTTTAGGTTAGGATCACTTAAGTGTTTGTTGTATTGCAGTTTGGGTGCTGCATTAGGCTTCATCAATTTCCACAGTTTCACTCTTAGTTTACATATAAGTGGGTGATGATCACTTCTACAGTCAGCGCTTGGACAGGTTTTGCATTCCTGAATCTTTTGTTGATGGTTATATAATCAATTTGGTTTTTAGTTTCTTCTCCTGGGCTCCTCCATGTGCATAGTCGCCTCAGGTGTTCTTGGAACCATGTGTTGGCTGTGCACCATTGGATCCATTTTTCTCTGCGTCTGTTGCGAGTTCCTAATCTGAAGACCCCAAACTATCACCAGTCACAATGAATGGATCTCCCCTCAGGAAGGCCCCATTGATTTCCTGTATACTTAATTGGTGTGTGGGGGAGGGGAATTGTCAAATGTTTTTACAGTTATATAAAGAAAAATTCCTGAAAAGTATTATTTCAGTAAAACCTTTATGCAATATCAAGTGTGTACATATGTAAATCTGTACTGAATATTACCAAAAATAATTCAATAAAACTCAAAAAAAACATTTTTCTTTCAGTTGGTGCTCTATAATTTAATAAATTATGCTATTTTCTTTCAGATTGGACAGAAAAAGTCTACACAACATTTCTTTTGAAATGTATCCCATTGTAAGAAGAATTTTTTTTGTTTTATGAAAAGGCATATTTGAAGAATCAATGCCATTTTCGAGTGTGAACCTTTTTTAAAAAGAATTTTATTTTTTATAGCAACTGTTAGATTATTTTTAGTATGGATGTTCAAAAAGGAAGTAATTCTGAATTTGACTACTTTTCCCTATTGGAAGAGTAATATGATATATGACATTATAACTCTTAAATTCAGAATAATTTAAAAAAAACATTGGGTGCAATTAGATATTTTATAACATCAAACAGGTACAAAAATAATTAAAAAATAAAAGCACTGTATTAAACTCAGGAGTATCATTTAAGTAGAAAAATAATTCTAGTATAAAAAAATTATTCGTTCAAATGTTTCATAAAAAAATATATTCTTAAAGTATTAGTTACATAAATAAATACCAATACACTGCTGCTGTTTCGCATTTCTTTAATTTCAATTTATAATTTTTCGCGCCTTTTTTAAGTTAGGGGTAGAATTATAATTTTTAAATTCATTTTTGACCTATGACCCCACAAGCTATCGTGCGTAAATAAACGTCATTTTCATTCAGTTTTAAGCAAAAAATAAACATTGCTTTTACAAAATCCAGTTAATTAATACTTAAATTTACTAAATGACTTTGAAAGTTTGAAATATTTTTCTAGAGAACAAATATTGTTTTTTGTTTTTTAAAGTTTCTGTTTATTAAATTTGTTGTTTACATTTTTCGTCGATAATGGTGGTTCGATGAGTGATGAACATACCAAAATGTTTTAAAAATGCCTAAAAACTTGTATAAAAGTTAAAAAAAAAAAGTATATTCTCGTTGAAGACACGGTTCAGAAAAGTTTGCAAAACCGAATTTGAATTTCGACCGAACGCTAAAAAAAAACAATCAATTGGGGTGAAAATGTGCGAATCGACACCTCTGCTCTGTCCTATCTTGACAAAACTGTAACAATAATAACAATAACATCTTCTTGTGTTTGGTATATCACCACGATAGCTGACAGAGAAGAGAGTAAAAAAAAAGTGAATAGTCGTAAAAGTAAGCACTTGAGCAAACCACTCTCCCATAAATTATTACCCAGGTAGTATAATAGCTGTAAAATAAAAAGTCGTCGTTACTTATTCAATTCATTGTCAATGAATGATGGCAGCTTCTTTAATGTTCATTAGACACGGTGAAGAAATATTTCAACGAGTTATTTAGTTTCTGTTTTTAACTAGTTGCGTGTTGTTTTCTATTTCTTCTTGAGCTTCTTGACCCATTGAAAAGGTATCAGTCAGTATTTGTTTATGAGCAGATGATATAAGTACGTTGAATTTCCCAATTCATTAAGAAGATTTAAATTAAAATAGTGATCTCTTCCTTTCCTTAAAAATATGGAATGTCACTTGTCAGTAATAATTTTATTAAAAACTAAGATTGTCCAATGTAAAATTATTTATCTCGATTATAAAATAATTATACACTTTAAAAAAAGACAATCTGCAATGAAAAAACGTTTTTATTAAAAAAAACAAAGAGAATAGAGAGAAAAATAGTCTGCTTGCAAAAAGTGTAAGTTTAAGAAAAAAAAAAAACTTTTTAAGCGCTTTGTAAAAATAGAAATAAATACAAAAAAATACATAGCAACGATTACATGGTATCTACTTACGCACATGCGAAAAAATATATGGATAATCATCCATGAAAAGAATTGTTAGATAAAACAATAATGCAAAAATATATATTATATTTTCAATCATTAAATTACTAATAGTAATTTTGTTGTCAGTAATTTGAATTATTTTCGTAAAATAGACAATGTTGAATTTTGGTCAATAGATGGCGCCTTGATACTACAACATGGCGGACATGGAATCCGCATTGATAGAAATTGAAACTTTGAGTCGTGAACATCAGGCTAGCAGAAGGTAAGAAAATTATTTTACTTTTATTATATATTTACATATCTTAAGCAATCTAATTTCTGTACAAATATCTCTAGTCGATATCGCTAGCGACAGGAACAAAATAAATGTGTGTTGTTGTTTGTTGTATTTTTCAAACAAACGTGTAGAAACTATTGAGTCATTTTCATGATTTCAAAATAACAATGAAGGAAATCCTAAATTTTCAATAGTTACTTAAATTCTTAACTGTTCCTATTCCTTAAAATCTTTTAAAATTATATTTTATTCTCGTTGCATCGAAATAAAAACCTCGCAACCACGAATCTTTATGAAAACAACAGGCAAAAAGAAAAATTTAATAAAAAATGAATCCCTCATTATAAAAATTAAATTTTTCAATAGAAAGTAAATTTTTAAATATTTATATTTTTTATTAAAATCTAAACATTTGTTTGTTATTTTCCTTAACTGTTTTTATTTTCTTATTGAGTTTTCCATCGAAATGCAATTGAACCCTATTTTCTTTTACCTAAAGGAATTAGGATAAGTCTTACTTTTAGTTTCTACTGAGATTAGAAAATAAGGTTATTTTAATTTACGCTCTTTACTTGAAGAATTTTTTTAATAACTGTTTATTTTATTAAATATTACTGTACTTATGAAAAGGACCAATATAAATATGTCTTTGTATTAAATAACAAACTTTTCACTCTAGTGCTTTTTTTGTTTGTTTTTCCACCTTTGATGTCGCTATCATAGCAATTTTAATTTTTAATAAACATGTTTTGTTTTGTTTTTTAAATCAAATTATCGATTATTTTAATTCATTTCTTTTATTAAACCTTTAGCTTTAGCAGTGTCAGAAGTAAATAAAAATTCTATTGAGAAATTATGTTTTGTTTGGGACTTTCCTTTTTTTTTTTTTTTTTTTTTTTTTTTTTTAAGGATTCGTTTAAATTTCATAAAAACAAAAATAACATTTTTGTAGTTCAGATTTTTTTCATAATTTCTGCAAAGTGTGCAACTGCATCATATTAATTCGATGGTACATTTCTTTTTAAATTTAAAAAAAATGATCCGTTTGCTTTTTAAATAATTCTAAAACCAAAATGATCAGTGCAATAAAATATTTTATTTCCTAAAGGTACTTCAACTTCTTATTCTCAAGTTGTAAGTTGGTAATTTTTACGGTAATATAAAAAGTAGTTTTTTTAGGAGATTTCGGTCTCGAAAAACACTTTTTTGGGGCGGGGGGTCATTTTTGAAAGTGCTTTGGGTCGGGAACTTTACAGTTCATAGAATGTTAAAAAATGGTTTAGTAATTTTCACAATTTTTCCTTTGAAGTGAACCTGTAGGTATCAAGTTGATAGTCTCTAGTAGTGTACTGTGTAAAATTATTGTAAATTTTAAGTTACTAAGTCTTCTATGTAACCTTTTTTTAATGTTGAAAAAAAAAGTTTACCAAACGAAACGTGAACTTTGGAACATATTCTATTCTTAGACTTCAAACAAAACACATTTTTAAAGTAATACCCTGACTTTTTTTTAAAACTTAAGTTTTGTTTTTCAAGAACAAACAAACATGAAGGAATCAAATCATAAGGTTTTGTTTACATTTTTTTTTCATTTTTAATCATTTTCATTTGTTTTCTCTTGTTGGCTTCAAATTAAGGAAAATAAAAATAAAAAATTGTTCAATAATTTTATTGAAAATGATAAACTAAACAATTTAATTTTTTCTTAACGTTTTTTTTTTTTTTTTTAAAGAATAATTTGTTTCCCTAAGAAAAACCTGAAATAAAATGGAAACTCATTGACATAAGCAAAAAACTAGTAAAAAGGGAAAAAAAATTTAAAATAGGAAAATTTAGCGTCTTTTTTGCGGTGAAAATCATTGATTTGGAAATTCTTGCAAAAATCAATTAATTGTCGGATTTTAATGAAACTTTCAGAACTTATTCACAAATTAATCAAATTATTTTGGAAATAGTAATTTTTTTATTATTTTTTTTTTTTTACATCCGTTTCCTCCACCCACCCATTTATTTAATTTGATGAAATATCGAGAAACTAAATTTTGTAGAACTTTGCTTTGCTTAATGGAATGCTTATTAAGGTTTTAAAAAAAAATGATTATTAATGTTAAAAAAAAAAAAAGAGAGAGAGAAAAGCAGAACTTCTTGAACATTGTCAGAAAATAAGATCAAAAACTAACTATAAAGTACCTAAAATTCAATAAAACATTAGATTACAGAGAATATTTTCTAAATTTTAAAGATTGAGTAGTTAAAAGTTATTACTCGAGGGAATACCTTTTTTTAACTCGTATAGAAAAGGTGCTCACTCAAGTAATTTTTACAGAAAAAAATCAGATAAACTTCCGTCTGTCAGTCAAGCTGTCAACAACTTAAATAAACAGCTACCACCTTGTTAAAAATGCATTTGTGTGATATTTTAAACTTAAAGTAAGTAATATTTGTTTCAAATCAAATTAATTAAACTTTAAATCAGCTTCTTAGCTGATTTAAAGTTTAATTAATCTGATTTGAAAAATTTGTTTCCTCAAATAAAGTTTCAGAAAAGTAATTCTTTCTTTAAGATTTTTAAAAACATCTTAAAAAAAGACTTTTAAATAAAGAGAATTACATTGCAATGAGGGATGGCTAAAATGACACTAAAATTAGCAATATTTAGTGAGTTCAAAACGAAAACTTCTTCCAGTCAATTTAAATTAGTTTTGAAATACAAAAAAATATTTTGCTTATTGGAAATATTAAATTTAATCTATTAGCTTGAAATTAAAACTGAAATAAAATCTTCAAAATTTTTCATTTTTAAAAATTCACTTTAAACCTTAGATATCATGTTTCTGTGATGGTACCTACTTTAAAATGAAACATGGTTATTACATTTTGTTTAATGATTCTTTCAAAATTTTTGCTATTATTTGTAATTCTTCTTTGTATTGCCTAATTCTCCACCACTTTATTTATCATGAAAGTGTTTTTTTTTTTTTAATATATCCCAAGTTTTTGATAATGCTGTTAAAAAATAGGTTCTATGCAACCAGTTTTGTAATTTCTATCAGAATTATGGGCTTATTTAGTCAAGCAGTATTGGAGGATGGTTGAAAGCAGTTTTATGCAAATAACTCAAAATTAAACTGCTCAATTTTGAGAAAGAATCATTTATTCAAAGAAAAATTGCATTTTCCAAAGAGCAAAAAATTAGATGATTTAATTATATGTAAATACCTTTGTGAAAAGGTATGAATCATCTCTTCCGCCTTCCAGCTATGGGTTAAATAGCAGGACAGATTGGGTTCTATAGCCTCAGTTGGCAAGCTGTCTACTGCAGACAGAAATTGCAACCTACTGCAGGAAAACCTTTTGCCTAGTTAGTCATGAATCAAAACATGATTGCTCTGACCAACTGAATTATACTGTCAATGCTATGTTTGACTACAAATGGACCATTTTCATTGTGTCATGTAAATCTTTATTTTGGAGTCATAAGTATAAAAATATTAGTTGAAATTGTTTTTATGTTTTCTTGCTTTGATAGTGATTTTTAGTGCTAAGCTATATTTACGTAGGTCAGTTCCTCTTGCCAACTAATAAATGATGGAAATGCATTTATGTCAAATCTCTCTTTTTATTTATTTGAAATTAAATTCAGCTTTCAATAAATTGGTTCATTCATTTGTCTATCACAGTAGAAAGTAAATGCTTTACTCTTCAGTACTTTATTCTATAATCTTAATTAGTAAGAGAAATAATTTAAGTATTTTACTCTTATTTTTAAATTATAAACTGAACAATATTTTCTGCCTTTTAATTATATTTAAAACTTTGTTGTAAAGATACACATCTTGTAGAAGGCTTATAAACCGAATGTCAGATAGAAAAGTAACCTGTTATATCTGTACTAGATTAAATTTAGTCAAACAAATACAAACAAGCATTGGAAATTGAAACTGTCAGTGTACAATTAGAGTTTGAAAAGAAGGCTTCTTGTGTGGAAGTGGGTAAATGAAGCAGTCACCAAAGGCAGTTTGTAGTTACTTGTCAAAGTGAAAAATCATAGATTGAAGAAAAGGATCATCCTGGTTTTGTTATAATAATAAAAATTTAGTAATTAACAAATTTATAATTTTTTTATGTCATGTAGTGAGAATTAAAAAAAAATATGACTTGTGGCAATATTGTGCAAATTAACTTTTTGACAGAATTAAAAAAAAAAAAGCCAGGTTTCTAAAATCATCTGTTGCCTTATAATTATACTAGCTTACCCATACCATAAAAAACTGGTGTATATTTTGTCAATTTTTTTATGATTATTAGAAAGTTTACACATGTGAATCTTTTAATAGTGTCCATTCCTGCAATGTAAGGAGTGCTTTACTTTTCTTTTTTTTTTTTTTGAGAGGCTAGACTAAAAAGTCCACAGTTGAAGTAACTGTATTGTTATTGTAATAAATAAAATTGTCATTTTTATAAATTTCTTTTGATTATAACTTTTCATTATTTCAATCTTTTACATGTTTCTAAATGTATTTATCCATTTTTAAGTTTTATTTAAATGTTATTAGTTTTTATAATTTATAACATTTAAATCAAGCTTAAAAATCACATCTTTATTCTCTTGTTGAGGATATCTTGTTTCCATGCATAGATGAGTGAGTATTCATGCAGAATTTTTGCATTTAATTTTCTTTCTTTGATAAGAATGAAATTACAAATATGTTATATAGGAATAAAGTGTCGCTGCTGACACTTGAATTTGAACACTAATCACCATTGTGCAAACACAGGCGATCCCATTATTAAATTACGTAGACCACGTGACCATAGAGGAAATGCATATATGTAGGAAGTAGCTGATGACTAACGATCAATATTTCTAGTCTATCCTCTGCTATTCGGATTGCATTTCTACTCTATCCTCAATTATTATACGGATCACTATTCTCTACTCTATTCACCGTACTATTTCTCTATTCAGATCACTATACAGATTACTGTTCGAGTGAGTATTATCGAGCAATTACTATTAGTGTGAGTGTTATTTGAATGTATCTGACACCAGCATTGTTCAACGGTGTACTGTAGTTGTATCTGCGATTACAAAGTCTCTACTATAACGAACGAAAGTGACAACGAATATTAATTGACATTACAAAAGTGTCAAATGAGTGTCTGTTGAAAAAAAAAATAGTGTGATTATTATTGAGAATTAAAAATAATTTATTTAATTGAAAAATGCATGGAACATAGCAACAAAAAATTATTTAAAGACCTAAGCTTAAAAAAATCTTATAGCCATTTGTGTTATAAAATCTGTATGTTAATATTTCATTACTAATACAATTTCTTTTCATATTAGAAAATGTAGTACGTATTTATAAAGTAATGAGTAAACAAAATTGTGTTTATGTACTTGAAATGACATGGTTTTCAGAAATATTTTGTCTATTTTAAAAATTGTAATTAAAAGCATGAAGATTTATTACATTCAGTAAAATGCAGCTACCTTAATTGGTTAATGACTGAATTATAGATTATGCTTCAATCTTTTTTGTTTTGTTTCTCTTAGTGTGGACAGTTCAAGTAGTGATGATGGCTCAGTCAAAGAATACCATTCACGTCGTGAAAAGAAGAAACACAAGCATAAACACAAGCATAAGCACAAACATGGCAGTGAACGTAGAAGACACAAACACAAACGCAAAAAGCATAAGAGTGAGAAAAGCCAATCCTTAAAGGATGATTCAGGGCAGAAAGGCCTTCTCGAGGACACTGACCTAGCCAAATTGGAAGCTGCAAGAGATGCCATTCGTGCACACCTCAACGGAGAGAAGAATGCGCAGATCATTAATGCCATGGCATTAATAGCTCAAGGTTATGGATCAGACTCTGAAGAGGATGAAGAAGCTGAGGAAGGTGAGATTCCAAGCAAGCGGTCAAAATTGACCACTTCAGCATCTGCAGCTGACCATTCAGGCTCTCAGCCTAAGGATGATAATCACCACCATCACCATCATCATCGCCACCATCGGCACAAAGATGGTGACGGGCGCTATCATGACGACAGTGACACACTTGGCAGCACACATAATCGTGATAGTTCACGGTACCGTAGCATGGACAGTTCACATTATCCAGAGGACTCTTATTATGGCAAAGATGGATCAGCATATGATCAGCATAGTGGCAGTGGCGGTCCTGATTTACGCTATCATGACACCAGGGATGGAATAGATTCATATGATTATGCTCACCCATCTTCTCCTTCAGCAAATTCTCCTCCTAATGAAGATGGAGAGGAGTATCTACGCCGACCACATGATACTCGAATTGTAATTGACAGTAAAGACAATGACTTAGTCCATCATTCACGAAATTGGGATGAGGAACAGACTCAACTACAAAATGCTCCATCTTCTCAGTCATCCTCATCATACAAGTCATCTCGTGGCGGTGATAAATTGTCCTCCACTGTGGGTGCTCCAATGCGTGATGATTCTGTTGAGCGTTACTTGGAACAGTTCTTGCAGCAGAGTAGAAGGTCTGCTAGCCGATCACCACACGCAGTCTCCTCTAAGATACACTCAAAGTTTTCATCTGGAGACAAGAGTTCTGACCGTGAGTCTTCTCGACATGAGCGTAGTAGCAAGAAACATTTAGAAAGTGAGAGGATGTGGCAGGAAGGAGAAAGTGATCATTCTCATACTAGGTCTGAGCATGAACACAGGCGATCACCTTCATTCAGGTAAGAGATTTATACATCATAAAATATAGTTATTTTATGTGTCCACACACTTTTTTCACCAGTTCAAGATTCAGCTGTGGAGAATCTTGGTTTTTTAATATTTGCATTTGACCTTGCGGTTTTTCATCAATACGAGAAAAATTCTATATAAAAGAAGTAACACTGTAACCCAGATTACCTGCAGTAGACTTTTATTGGATCCTAAAATGTGAATTTCTCTACATAAAGATTAATGTTGGTATGAATATAGTTTCAGATAAAAAGCCTGACAAAAATATGACAAGAAGGGATTTCTTTAATCAATATTAGAAGTACAATAGACATTGCTTTGAACATCAAAGAAAAAGTTCTCATTTTACATCTATGCCCTTAGTATATTATAATTTTATGTATAAATATTTGTTTCAATATGTTTTATAGTGGGCAACTGTAAATCTGTATACATGTAAAAATATTAAGTTATTGATTATAAAATTTTACATGCAAATGTAATGGAATATTAATAGAAATTAAGTTTTTCTAAAATGATCATGGTTTAAACAATTTAAGTACTAAAACCCATTTTTATACATATATATATATATTTCAGAAAGCGTTCTTCTCCAGATCGATCCCCGTCCCACAGACGGTTACGGGGCTCCCCCAAGCGATCATCATTTGATGGAAAGTCATTACATCGGTTCAAACGGG